>APFE030272264.1:2680-23426 GCA_000404065.3 Pinus taeda
CACTAGAGGACTCACACATAGTGAACGCAAACTCCCGGTCAAAACGACCTGCAAAGTCCTCAATCTCTGCTGAAGCTGCCAAACTCTGGTCCTTCCCCTTCTTCTTCTTCTCCGGACACACAACTGCATAATGTCCCATCTTTTGACAATTCCAACATTTCACCTTGGAATAGTCCTTCTGTGTGTTTACCTGTTTACTTTTACCTTTGCCTTTGCCCCCACCACTGCTTGTGGAAGCCTGCTTCTTCCCTTTGCCTTTCTTGCCTCCTGCCACCAGTGCTACATCCTCATCCTGCTCAAGTGGCTTGGCTGCCCCAAGCTGACCTTTCCTGATCTCTGTCTGAATGCAATCATCCCAAAACCTCTCCCATGTGGGAAGGGTCTCACGAGCACAAACCCCATCAGCAAATTTCATCCATGAACGGGGGAGGCCATTTACCGCAATCCGCACCAACTCAGTGGGTGGAATGGCCTCTCCAATCGCTACCAACTCATCTCTCACATTAGTAATCTTAGTGAGATATCCAGCTACACTATCATTGCCATCTTAATGTTCTTCAGCTTCTCCTTCAGGACCATTTTCCGGTTCTCATTGGTACTCTGGTAGAGATTGGACAATGCTGTCCACATCTCATGGGCATTGCTCTTTCCTCTCACATGAGGAATGGAATGGTCTTTGATTCCGTCTAGAATCAGTCTCTTACCCTTGTTGTTCTTTTTATTATAAGCAGCCAACTGAGTAGCATCAGTAGGCACAACAACAGGGTTCTGTGTGGTATGCACCATGATATCCCAAACTTCTGCCTCCTCAAAGATACTCTACATTCTCTCCTTCGAAACGCTGTAATTTGTATGCCCATCCAGCCTATCCTCCACCCTCAATCCCAATGACATCCTGCTGTCCTAAAACTGAAAAAATAGCACTGCTATAGTAAAGATAAAACTGTTGTTTGTGAAAAATCAGCTTGCTATAATTTTCCTCCTTGCTGTCCCAAGCTGCACTTTAGCACTCAAGCTCTGATACCATGTAGAAATTTCTCATTTCCCACCTCGGTTTTCAGTTTCACCTTATTTCTCCCGTATAGTTAAATGCCCTTTCCCATATCCATACATTCAACAACTGAAAAAATATTTTTTTGCTGAAAATACAAATTTTGGAAATTTTACAGAAAGGTGGAAAATGCAGAAATAAAAAATCAGCAGGTACAAACAGTCATTTAACACATTTGAACACAGTGATTTTTTGTCAATGTGACCCTGGAAAAACCCCCTACAACTCTTGGGGAAAACCAGTTCGAGAGCTCTTCTTTATTTCTGAAAATGCTTTTTTTACAGTGAGAAATATTCAGCAAAAAATCAGCAAGCAAATTTACAACTTATCTCTTTTCCCGTGCCTCACAGCAAACTGGAAATTACAGCAAACAAGACAGCAATAAATGTTGTACGGCCTCCTCGATTTTCGTGCCCACTTTCGGCCTTAAATGTTGTTGTACGTCCTGCATTAAATGCGTTGTACGGACCTCGATTTGCATGCAGAAAAAAACAGCAAACTGCTCCTCAATTTCTGTGCAAACCACTCAATTTCTATGCAAACCAACTATACGGATTTCTAGAAAATCATGTCAAAATCAGCCTTTCACTGTGTGCTGAATCAGCTGTACAAATCTACTCAACTACTGCCTTGGAATGTGTGCCAAGCTACTATCTCCTTCTCCTCCTTGTCCAGAAATCTCCCTTGCTCTCTTGCTCTCCTTCTCTCAATCTGCTCATGAAAGAATGAATGACCTTTTGCCTCATTTTCCTCCTTTAATCTAATCCTAAGTGACTTTAGGTAACCTCTAAATCCAATGGCTGAAATAGATTGAGATCTAGGGCTGAGATTAAATGCTCATTTAAATCTCACTTTTTATTTTTTAACTCACCCCACTTTAATAAAGACTCACTTAGTCATTTATTTCCAAAGTCATTTTTCCTTTCTAATTTTACATTAACTTTATTAAAGTCACTTTAAAATTAGATTTAACTTTATAAAAATTATAAAGTTACTTTAGAAGAAAAATTAAATTCTTTTGGACAATTTTCCCTAGGCCAAAGATCAAAGCCTTAGGGAACCACCTGTCCTCCGGTACCAAATTCAACAAATTGAAATGAGAAAGGGTAGGTAGAAGTAGATGATATTCGATATATTATTCCCTTTTCCTAAGTTTCGTTACCCCAAAATCATTCCTCCGCTATCTATTTCGTCCACTCCCCTACCCCACCATACACTTCAAGGATTTCCCCGTGATGCATTAAATACTTTTTCCTACCCCACCAAGCGCCCTGTCACGTCACGTTAATACCCCGCCACCTTTCCCATCATCCACACCCACCTCCTCACATTCAACGACCCAACTTATGTTTCGGCCCCCCTCACCATCCGAACTTTACAGTCGGGGGGGCGTCCGAAATGGGTGGTATTCAAACCCGCGCCCACCGCAACGTGTCACCACCACATAATTTCGCAACTCCCGCCCCCCTCGGCTGAACCATTAACTGCCTTCCCCCCCTCCGAAAAGTGGTTTCTTCCTCATACAATACCACTGCCCTTTCTGTTACGCTTCCGCCAGTCGCCCATCGCCACATCATCTATCCGTTGCTCCGCCTATCACATCCACTCCCTCCAAAATTAATCTATTAAGCAATTAAATTGCTTAATCGTTAATCCAACAGACCCACGCCACCATCAACGGAAAAGCCCAGAAATTATAAAATCCTTTATTTCACCCATTTGCCGGTTACTGAGTTTATACACTACTATTGCCATTGTTTTGTTACAGGTGTGCTAGTCCAAACTACAACTACTTCACTCGGCCGGGGATATTGCCCGCTAACTCAATTCAGGCCAGTATTTTCCTGTCTGCAAATCCCAAGTCTTCTCTGCACACTGTAAACCTATACAATTTAGATTTCACCAGTGTCTGTAACTTTATCCAATCATGCCTCCAAAAGACAATGGATCAGAAGAACCCGTGAGTCCTCTCATCCACCCTCCCATCGATTTTCACCACATCCCTTTGACAGACAGAATTCATGAAACCCTCTGTGACATTGATCTTTTTGAGATGTATTGCTGGCTTAAGGACAATTCTATAGATAAATATGATGATATTCAATTGTGGGAATCCAATTTGCCCCACTATATGTTTCCCCGTACCCACAGCTCCCCTGAATTCATCAGGAAATGTCATGCTTGCTATCTACCCAGCCAAAGAGCTATTTCACCAGTGTCTGTAACTTTATACACTACTATTGCCATTGTTTTGTTACAGGTGTGCTAGTCCAAACTGCAACTACTTCACTCGGCCGGGGATATTGCCCGCTAACTCAATTCAGGCCAGTACCTTATCTTCCGGTCTGCAAATCCCAAGTCTTCTCTGCACACTGTAAACCTATACAATTTAGATTTCACCAGTGTTTGTAACTTTATCCAATCATGCCTCCAAAAGACAATGGATCAGAAGAACCCGTGAGTCCTTTTATCCACCCTCCCATCGATTTTCACCACATCCCTTTGGCAGACAGAATTCATGAAACCCTCTGTGACATTGATCTTTTTGAGATGTATTGCTGGCTTGAGGACAATTCTATAGATAAATCTGATGATATTCAATTGTGGGAATCCAATTTGCCCCACTATATCTTTCCCCCTACCCACAGCACCCCTAATTTCATCAGGAAATGTCATGCTTGCTATCTTCCCAGCCAAAGAGTTATTTCACCAGTGTCTGTAACTTTATCCAATCGTGCCTCCGAAAGACAAGGGATCAGAAGAACCTGTGAGTCCTTTGTTCCACCCTCCCATCGATTTTCACCACATCCCTTTGGCAGACAAAGACTAAAGAATTCATGAAGCCCTCTGTGACATTGATCTTTTTGAGATGTATTGTTGGCTTGAGGACAAGTTTATAGATAAATCTGATGATATTCAACTGTGGGAATCCAATTTCCTTTGGCAGACAGAGACTATAAAATTCATGAAACCCTCTGTGACATTGATCTTTTTGAGATGTATTGCTAGCTTAAGGACAAGTTTATAGATAAATCTGATGATATTCAACTCTGGGAATCCAATTTGCCCCACTATCTTTCCCCGTACCCACAGCACCCCTGAATTCATCAGGAAATGTCATGCTTGTTATCTACCCAGCCAAAGAGTTATCATTGCCCCTACTAGAGAAATTTTATTCACTATCACTCCCCAAGCTATAGACCAAATGATGCAAGCTCCTACAACAGAGAATGCCACCCCTTTTTCCCATGAAGCACTTGTTGAATTATATCAAAAACTGGCGGCAAAACCCTTGAGCTTCTCTTGATTGAAGATGCCCCACCACCCAAGAAAAATCCTCCTATCCATCCTCCATTTTCCCTGAGAGAGCCAAGCAAATCATCACAGTCATCCCCTAGCTCCTTGGCTATTACTCAGATCAGTGGGTAGATGAGGCAATCATAGGATTTCTTTCCATTTTCTCTGCAGATTCCAAGCCTTCCATCTTGTTCAACTTTAGCCAATTTCTTGCAGATTCCATCCATGAATAGTTTATCAAATTCCAAACTGAGGAAGTATTTACATATGATTTTGTGTTAGTGTATATGAACCTCAAGCTTGCTCTGCAAAAGTTGGATGCAGAAGGGAATCAGCGATCAATCATCTTCTGGACTACGTTGGTGATGAAGGAACAAAAGGAATATTCATACAAACAATTCATAGAGATGTTTGTACATCCAGCACTCAATCTCCTAAGCAGCAAATCAGAGCCAAGAATCAGTGAGGAAATCAGGAAAGTTTTGCAGTTATCAGACCAAGTCCAGACATGCGATTGGTACGTTTATCATAATTACACAAAGTTGAGGATATTTGGGTGTGAACTTGCCCCTTACAAGCTACCCAAATTCCTCCCAATGAGGATTTTTGCCTTAGAATACATCAGGCAAATGCTTAATATGGATGAGATTCACTTTGTAGTTGCCAAGAAGAAATCCCAGTTCAAAATCAAAACACAAATAGGGCCTTTTATTTGCAACAGCAGGGGAAGAAGCAGATAAGTTGCTGAAAGAAATTCAGTTCAGTCTCAATTTCACATGGTCATATGATCCATTAGGGATCATCCCTAAGTTAAGGGTAGAGAACAAATCTACTACTTATTTTCACACAGCTGGACCAAAGATTGAAAAGTATAAAACCAGCTAGAATGGACTAAGAACACTCTACAAGAGGCAGAGGAGCAGTTGGTGTCATCTTCAACAATACAAACTCCTATCGTACAGGAAAAAATAGCAAAGAGGAACAGAGAAGAAGAGTCACCTTCAGTAACTGAGATTTCCAGTGAAAGCTTCAAAATCATGTACAGGAAGAAGGTCAAGTTACATTCCAAACTAAGCCTAAACAAGGATTCAGAGCAAGAGAGTATTATCACCAGTAAAGAGCCACTTGTTTCCTCATTAGTGGGTGATCAGACTACACTTTCTCCCACTACCTCGACAACTTCACAAGATCAGCAACAGGTTATGCAAACTAGCACATCTGCTACAGGGGAGACAAAAAAGAGTATATGTGATATATTCAAGGAGATTAAAGTAAGAAATGAGGCCTTGAAGATCAATAATACAATCAGTATTGGAAGCAGACTTCCAGTTCTCAAAGCAAGTTGTTGTTAGCCTTTGATTCAGAGAAAAGCAAAATGCAAATGGCCTTCCTCCAAGCACAGATTCCCCAGCGCAAGGCAGCATCAGACTACAAGAAGACATCATTTGAATTTGATGTGAAAGATATACATCCCATTGACCAAATGGAGATGCACAAGCAGACTGGGCAAATGATTTCATCCACTCCCACTAACACTGCTATGAGTTTGTCTAAATTGCAGGTTACTTTAAATAATGTCTAGTCACAATTGAAGATGGAGAAACTCTCTGCACTTGCCAAAGGCACAAGATCAAAGCTTTGGAGGACTTGGTGATCAAAGTAGGGTATGATCCTGCAAATATCAATGCTGCAGAAGAGCTCGTAAGGAAAAAGAATACAGACATAGCAGCATTAAGGAAGAAGTTGAAATTACCAGCCACAAAAGATCCTCTGGCCAAGGACATTGAAAAGACAAAGTCACAGAAGGCACACATGATGAAGCTCATCATGGAGCAAAGTGCACAATTGAAGCAAATGGAGACAGAGATGGAAAAGATAATCAAAGAAAAGGAGCAAGCTGCCAAAATGGCTATTGTCCCTTTGGAAGCACTGCCTATCACAACAATTCCTACAACTACATCTTCTACAACAAACACAGGGGCTGCTACAGATCAGTTAGCAAGTGCAGTGCAGAACATGTCTCTCCAAACTGAAGAAATCAAAAGATTGCAGACTCAAGCCAATCTTCTACAAGACCAGAAGACAAAGACTGAAACTTTTCATGCAGCAGAGCTACAGAGAGCTCAAAGCCACATAGAAGTATGGAGGAAATCAGCAATTGAGTCCTCTATTGGCCACACATTGGCCCAAGTTAAAGAAATTATCTGGAACAATATTATTAAAGCAATGGATGAAATCTGGCCTCGTAGATTATATGAGCAGAAAGACTTAATGGAGAAAGTCAAGCAGGTCATTTCAACTATCAACACTGAATTGGGAGAAATGCCTACCACAGCCAACCACATTATCAAATTTCTTAGCTCTAAAAACAGATATGAATTGGATGATTTGGGAGTAGATGACAGAACAAAAACATTCTTAGAAGTAAAGAAAGTTCTGACAAAGAAGAATTTGATTGTGCCGCTGACAGAGAAATGTCACAGTTTGGAAGTAGCAGTTAACAGGTTTTTCACCAGAATAGAAGCTTTAAATAAGAAGGGTTTGCCTTCTTTGTTTGTAATCAATGACAAGCTGATGACCGAGGAAGACTATATGAAGACGTTGAAAGACATTGCAAAGGATATTGCCAAGTCTTCCCACATTAAAGGTGTTATGACAGGGAGAGCTTTTTACGAAGCTATCAGCAACATGAGTTTCATCCAGCGTGAGATAAAGCACATTTTTGTAGTAAAACCCACATTTGCTCGGTATATCGAGGTAGATGAGATCTACTGCAAGGCAACAAATCCAGATGAGGAGCGGTGGGATAAATTATGTGAATACCAGGATTAAAGAAAGGGCCAGCTTCACCAGCGTAACACCTAAATAGTGGCCACTCAACAACTGTTCTCCACCAAAGCAGTGCCAGATGTCCAAATCACTTCGCCAAATTCACCTCTTTTGGTTGCATTATTTCATTTATGTTAGTTTGAGGTTAATAATAGAATGCTATGTCAATGAGGCATTAATTGTAATCTTTTTTGCAGTTATGTTTAAATACTTCATTCAGTCGAAGTATTGAGGGTCGGTTCCTTATCATTGTAACTCATTTTATCAAGCACTGTACTTTTTCCACGCTGCTGGAGCACCATTAATAAAAAGACTTTTCACGGGATCCCTGTGTTGCGATTACTGGTGATGTTTTTCTTATTGTAACTATTGTTTCCACTGTTATTCTATGTATGTTTATCATCTGAAATCTAATTGTAAAACAAAAGATGTGAAAAATAAGATATGTTATTGAACACCTTATTTGGACTACTTTTACAATCTACATGTTTTCTTCTGAACTCTGATTGAAAAATTCTTAAATGCTTTTCAATCACTACTGAAACACACCTTTTCTCCATTCCATAATTCAATTTAAAAGATCTAGTAAATGTAACTAGCTTGCCCTATGATTACTCTTTTAAACATTTGGTGCAACATCCAGCGTAATTTGGCTCCATAGCCCAATGGAAAGAAAGTAATTTGATTAGATCAACCAACCAACCAATCAAACAAATTCAAACAAACAACCAAGCATAATCATAACTAGCCTAAAATCAACTTAAAAACCAAGCTAAATCATAAAGAGCGATCCCTCTCTCAAGCTGGCAGGACTAGATCCCAGCTTCAAAAGTGGTTTGATGTTGTCCAATATATTCACTCCCTCAACCTCAAAAATATAGAATGATACCATACTCCATGCCTAAAGATATGTCAGAGGCTCCACGTACCATCAGAGTTCATTATATCATCAGAGTTTTTTTAACTCTATTTCTTCTTCTCATCTTCTTCTCATGTTGTACTCAGATTCCACAAGCCCTGCGGGGATGATGTAAAGTGATGCTAGTGTGATGAATCGAGTCATGTAACAGACCTAGGCAACTTGGGACATTGTCATCAAGTGAGTTTACTAGGGGAGGTTTTTTTACTTCGTTAATTTATTAGGTGCTTTTGAGGACTTAATAATTAATTGAGTTTTTTCCTCCAAGCATAACCACAAAGTCGGGGTGCGACTTGATGGTGAGGCCTTGGATGAGTCCTAGTGTCTAGAGTCATTGTATCTTACCATACTGTATCACTCTTAAAACTTTGTGAAATTTGAATAGGTCTAGGGGTCAGTTTTTTAATTTTTTTAATTCCCTGCAAGGGGGGAATTTGAATAAATTCTGAATGCAAAATGTAATAAGTGATGTTTAGAGAGGTTGTATGAGTTATGTGTGCTCAAAATTACACCTCTCATCCTCAACTTTCTACTAGGACACACTTTGAAGGGTAAAAAATAAGTTTTAGACCCTCAAACCCATTTTTCCTAAGTTTAGTGGAAAATGTGGGAATGAATTAGCCCAGAAATTAAATAAATGGAGAGAAATAAATAACTCCATGTGAGAAAATGACACAAAAATTATCTCAAGTCAAGAGTTAAGTCAAAGGACAAATGGGAAATGATTTGGCATCTAACATCATCAAAGCATTTATCACATGGGAAAATCGAGTTTTTTTGCTACAAAAAGGGAATTTGATTTGTTGACTGGGAAAATCAAAATGGTTGGAAATAAATGCACATGAGGGAATATTTTGTGGATTTTTTAATGAAATTTTGTTGGAAGCTTGTCTCCAACTTAACTCTACTATCTCTACACTTGAGATCTTAATGGATCAATGAGTTCCCCAAGGAAGACCCACGCATTTCCTCAAGGAGCTCCAACGTATAGCACATTAGGAACATAAATTCGAGGTGGCACTTCTTGGCTTGACGATTGAGAGTTAACTCCCTCTTGTTACACATTTGGCATTTTTGGCTCTCCACTTGGATATTCGATTTGCTTGATGAAGAATTCGATGGCCACCTCAAGGAGTTCAATTCGGTTAAAGCTCCACACATGTCATCTCATCTCTCCACTTAGAATTCGACTTCTCTTCTTTGGATCTTCTCCAACACCACTTGTCACTTGGATTTCTCATTGGGATTTGCTCCCAAACTTCTATTTAAATGAGCATAGAGCTCTCACTATGATTCATGTTATGAGCTATTGGGCTTGAGAAAACTCTATCATTTTGTACACTTGAATTTTGTTAATAAAACAAAGACTTGGGAGGCATCATTGGTGGTGTTATCTTGGCTTCTTTTAGGTGATTTATTTCCATACTATTATTATTGTGCTTCAATTTTCTATACATTTGAATGGTGCTAGCTTCTATTGCCATCTATTTTGGATTGATATGTGCACGTTATTTTGCACATATCTTTGATTTAAAGTAGTATTTTAGGAGTGAAATTATTAATTGATTTTTCGAGGAATCTTTGATCTATTTCACCCATTGTGTTGCTTTAATTCCTTTTGTAAGCTAACATTTGTCTCCAAGTGTGTAGGGAACATTTGTTTGAATTATGTGTAGGAATCCTTTTGGGCATGGGAGGAGTCTCAATTAGAACAACTCACTCCCGGATTCAAGGTTGCTGAAGACCCATCGATTTTCACTTCAAGGCTTTCATCTAAAAAGAAACAAGAGGGGAGTTCTCTTTCCCATTATCTAGTTGAATCATTTATAAATCTAAATTTCATGTTTCTTTTGATCTAGAGCTTTCAAAGATTACATAAGCTAATTAAGAGCAATTTTCTAAACTAGATAAGTATGGGGTTTCACTCCCATCACTTAATTTGGTTTCTTGTATATTAGTATGTACTATAATTTGTCTTCTTTACATGCTCTTTCCACTAACATTCTTTTTGTTTTGCAACCCATTGTTAAGCATTTGATAACTCATCCTGTGACAGATTTTGAGGAGAAATTTCTCGAGACTTCTAATAAGTGTTTGCAGGACCTCTCACACAAGTGGAGATCGAATTTGCTTGAAGGCAGCTGCAAAATAGCTTTGATCTAGAGCTTTCAAAGATTACATAAGCTAATTAAGAGCAAATTTCTAAACTAGATAAGTATGGGGTTTCACTCCCATCACTTAATTTGGTTTCTTGTATATTAGTATGTACTATAATTTGTCTTCTTTACATGCTCTTTCCACTAACATTCATTTTGTTTTGCAACCCATTCTTAAGCATTTGATAACTCATCCTCTGACAGATTTTGAGGAGAAATTTCTTGAGACTTCTAATAAGTGTTTGCAGGACCTCTCACACAAGTGGAGATCGAATTTGCTTGAAGGCAGCTGCAAAATAGCTAGGCCGTGGGCCCTTTGAGGCTGATTTCTCCCTTGTAATTCTCATATTTTGAGAAAATTTCATTGGCTACTGTGGAAAATTTTGGAAGTGTGAGTCAATTAGGAGCCAACCCGAAGGAGGAAGGCTGACCTGTAAGAGGTGGCTTTAGTTCATAAAAATATTAATTTGTCTTTCAAAAAAATAATGTTGAGGCTGATTTTGAACAAACGACTTTGGCCAGACCACCTCCTAGGGGCAGAAAGGAATTACTAAAGCCATAAATTTGTGGGGCAAAAGCTGATGAGAAACCCGTCCATTTGAGGCATCTAGCTTCAACCTCGAATATCTCTTCAACCAAAAGGACCCACAAGGCATGCCACCTATGAAACAAAATGGCATCACAAGGGTTACCAATCTAGAGTGTCCTTGCATCCAAAGTGAGTTCAAGTGCAAGTTGACTTGAGAGAACTCAAGTAAGTGGAACACCTACCTTCTGGGGGTGTATCCCTCTTGTATTAGTGAGAAATTGTGATTAATCTTACAGATTTCAAGCTTGCCCGATTTGATTTTCAGCAGCAGTGTTTCTCAAATCCACAGCTCATTACATGGTGTATTTGATCCAAAATTCAGATATTTTGTTTCTCTACAGCTAATATACACTTCCACAATATCTTCTTGTTCAATTTTTGAATCATTTCTGAGTCTCCAAAAGGAATCTATTCTCACATTTGGTCCTTTTGTTTCTTCATCTGAATCAATGACTTCTTCGTCATTATGATCATTATCTTGATTTTCTTGGGTTATGAAGAGAACTTCTCTTGCATCCCCTTCTTTAGTGTCACTCTCTTCTAAAGAACTACTATCTTCTTCAAAATAAACATTTTTCTTATGGAAGTTTTTATTTTCTCCAAAAGGACATCTCTTAGCATAATGACCTATTCTACCACAATTGAAACATTTAAAAGGTAACTTATCTTAGTGTTTTATAGTTCCCCTTTCAATCTTTCTGATGAAATTTGCTTCTTCTATATCTAATTCATCATGTAGAGCTCCTTCAAACTTGAGTTCTTTGTTACTTGTCTTCTTCATGGCTTTGAAAGCTGCTTCTTTGGTTGATGGTTCATCTTTTGTATCTATTCTCATTTTGTGTGTTGTAAGAGTGCTATGTAGTTCTTCCATTGTCATTTTAGTCAAGTCCTTCGTTTCTTCTATGGCAGAAACCTTGGCATCGTATCTCATAGGAAGCGATCTACGTAACTTTAGTATCTCATAGGAAGCGATCTACGTAACTTTTGTACTATCAAGGGATCTTTAATTTCTTCTCCTAATCCTCTAATGGAGTTGACAATTTCATCTACTCTGAGTAAATAAGTCACAATATCTTCTTTTTCATCCTTTTTCAGATTTTCAATCTGAGCTCTATATTTTTGAAATTTAACCTGTTTTGACTTTCTCATCACCTTCATATAGAGTTTTAAATTTATCCCAAACATCTTTGGTTGTGGTGGCATGAAGAGCTTTTGAATTGCAGCTGAACAACTTTTCCTCATCAAGATTGGTTGAAGGATGTTCAGGAACTTTGTAGCCATTTATGATGGAGAGACAAACATCCACTCCTAAAGCCTTCAAGTAGGTTTCCATTCAATTTCTCCATAGTGAATAATCATTTCCATAAAACATCGAAATTGTCCTTGAAGAGATCCATATTTATTCACGATCTTCCCTCTAGTGATTAGATTGATAGAGGATAACCTGCTCTGATACCAATTGTTGGAAACACTGAGAAGGGGGGGGGGGTGAATCAGTATTTCACTTTTCTTACAATTTAGTATCAGAAGCATTAACCAATAACATCACATCAAAGAAACACTGGATATATATATATATATATAAACAATTTATTTATATTTGAGGGAAGCTACAACTTTCAGTTTACCAGCTAAAATTAGAAGGGCTACAACCCTAGATTTACCAAGTACCACTGGAAGGAGGCGACAACCTCGTAAAGGAACCAACAACTTCCTTGCCTAGCACCACCTTGCCACCCTATAGAATAAAAGATAAAACAAAAACCTCTTGGGCTCCTCATACCAAGGACAGTGACCCAAATACAACAATATACAATCATTGTTATCTCTGCCTAAATATATTCAGCTTCAGATCTGCTCCAGTAAGTATGCCACTGTAACTTTGACCTCCAATGCAACAAAACAGATTCTAATCCATACCTTCAATCAGTTGCTTCAGATATGCCTTAGAACAAACCTTAGATTGTGATTTTAGAAGCTCAGATCTCCCTCAGAAACTCTGCCTCAGAAAAGACTATTAATCTGCCTCAAGGGTAGGTAACTTGGATCTGCTTCAAGACTTCTACAAGGATGACATCGGGGCCTGCTCCAAACTTCTACAAGAATAACTTCAAGACCTGCTCCAAACTTCTACAAGAATGATGCCTCAAATTTGCCCTAAGCAGAGATTTGATTTACCACAAAATGTTCTAGAACACAGCTCACAATCTGCCTCAGGTAAGCTTGAAATAACAAAAAATGACCTTAGGATCAACCTCAAGATGACCTACGAAACTTGCTTCAAGTTTGCCCTAAACAAGGCCAAAACTTGCTTCAGGTCTGCCCTAAAACAGGGCCAAATTTTTATCTCAAAAATAAGGCTGAAATAGCTTCAGATTTTGTTAAATTGGCAACTAGGGCCAAACTCCATGTGGGTCAGCTTATTTATGTCAGCTAATATTTTTATTGGATCCCTCTCGTCGAGAGGTGTAGGATTGATCCAAAGATCATCCGATTCCGATAAGTATTTATGGAGATATGAATTTATTTTGTTTATGTAATTATTATCAAGCCGACCAGCACTTGAGTAGGCTCAGAAGCCCAATAGACGTGTCTACTCATCATCTACGTTTTAGTATAAATTGGTGAGGATTTGAAGTCATTTGCACTCACATTCTTGGTGTGATCTTCTCCTCTACATGTCTTTGGGTTTTGGTGGAGGAGAGACACTAAAGAGAATACGCTGACCTAAGTACAGTATGATGCCCTAGCCTGTACGCTGTTCAAGAAGCCCTAACGTTGTCCTGTAATGGAGTCTCCTAGCTATAGAGAAGAAGATACCTAGCTGCTGTAAAAGGGAGCTTTTATATGTAGCAAGAGGAGACCTGTCTACACAGCAAGGAGATGTCTTAATCCACAGTCTATGGGACCTTCCATCCGCTGTCAACGGAAGCTCTAAAAGAGCCCTTGCCGCAGATCTGAAAGTCACCTAAACTATACGCTGTCTGAGTAGATCTGGCCGCAGTCAAAGAGGTTTTATATGCAGCAAGAAAAGGCACTCACACACAGCAAAGGGGAGGCTTCTATAAATAGCATTAGAGGGTGCCCTAAGCCGCAGTAAGGAGGCCTAGAAGAGGCCCTAATCACGGACTAGAAGGTGACCTAATTCTCTGTCACAATCTGCCCTAGTCGCAGTCAAACAGGAAGGCTACTATCCGCAGAGAAGAAGAAGCCTTATCAATATATCAAGGCCTGAAAGGACAGCGTGGAATTTGTGGCAGCGTGGTAAAAGAAGTATGATGACAGCACTGTGTTAGAAGGTTGTTCCTAGCACTGTTTACATGGTTGGCAAATCACAGTGCTGACAGCAAAAGTCAAGCTCTTGTAAATTCTGCTTCATTGACATGGCATGGCATAGCATGGCATGGAAGGCACACTATATATAATGGCAAAGGACAGCATGATGTATGGACAACAGCATGATGAAGATCATGGGTAGATCATGATGATGGCAGGGGCAGCATATGCACAGGAAGCATGATGTTGAATACAATGATAAGCATGGGCAGCATGAAGCAGGATGACTATCATGATTAGTGCAGCGTGGTGCAGTACACTGTAAGGTACAGCAAATGGACGAGATGCAGAACGATGATAGGTGAAGGAGTCACCTTGAGAATCAGTTGAAGCAGAATGTCTTCAACTGATCTCATCATGATACGAAATGATCTATGCTAGATCTAGATAAGTCAAAGTATTGATTCTGTTGTAATGTATCTCTCTCTTTTCTCTGATGAACTTTGAAGACAAAAAAGATTTGATCAAAGGGTTCCCCCAACATGTGGGGTTTGTCCTGGCCGCCCATATCTTGTGTCCTCTTGTCTTGGCTTGTCTTCTGCGTTTTGTATTTATGTTCTATCTGCAGTTTATCGTAATGCTGATGTGATTGCCAACTATGAAAATTTAAATAAATTGCTCTAGCATAGAACATACCTAAATTTAACAGATTTGCCCTAAGACAGGGCCAAAATTGACCTCAGAGCAAGACCAAATGAGACCTCAGACAAGCCAAATTTAAGCCTTATCATCACAACAAAACACAGCGAAATTTGCCACAGAGGAGGATCCGAGAATACCTCAGATGATGGCATAGATCTGCCTTTAATTCGTCTTCAGATCATCCATTTTAACAATGAACGAATACCTCAAAAAAGACAAAATGACCTCAGCAAATAGCCATAGATGATGAACCAAAACAAAGATAGATTTAACCCTAATCAATGATCTTCATGCCACCTTTGCCCCTCTTTTTGAGTCTAGGTTTGCTTCAGATTTAGTATTTCCTCAGATGCTCCAGGTTGATGCTCTAGGAATGCCAATGACTATCATATTGATACATGCATGTCTGGAGGGGGCCCTATATTGGAGTGTGTTGAATTCTGGTAGCATAAAATGTGCCCTGAATCTCAAATTTTGCAGAGAGGCTTAGGCATATGTATTCCAAAGAACCCATAAATCATTTTGGGAAATTATACCCAGAAACAGTTTTATTAAAATAGTTAATTATTTTTGAAGGGACCCTAAGTCTAAAATTAGGAAAATTAAATAATTAAAGGGTATTAATATAAACCAGTGTGGAAAAAGTCGGGAATAAATCCCGATTAAATCCCGATTTTTTGATTTTTTTGGCTGGCCGATTAAATCCGGATTTTTTTATTTTTTTGGCTGGCCGTTTAATTTTGCCGACTTTTTGCCGACTTTTTTGGAAAACTCCTGACTTTAATGACTTTTTCAACTTTTGGACCCTTGCCGATTCAATCCCGACTTCGACTATTTCCACATTGATATAAACTGTGGGTGTAACTTCTAGAAGAAGACAAAGATCAAGCAGAAATGATCTTAGCCATTGATTAGCTTCTAATCTAGGCCGTTGAATGTCAACAAGGAGATTATTTAAGGAAGCTTGAGGGTCATTTAGAAAACACATAGAGTTTAGAAGTTTGATTTTCTGAAGCAGAGCAGAGGAGTTGCCGGGAGAATCTAGATAGTGAGTTGTTGCAGTGAGGGGCAGGGATAGTTGGGTTGGAGTATCTTCTCCAAAGCCTAGGATACGCAACAAAGAGGCAGAAAGATGCCAGGAGGAGGCAAGGCAGAGTCGGAGACCCAGGAGGGGTTGACGCTAGGCCAGAAGGGCCCATGCAGAGCTTGATGCTAAGCCAGGAGGGCTCACGCAGAAGTTGTGCAGTCTTTAGAGGCAGAAGCCCGAGTTTGCTGAGGGAGCTAACATTTCTTTGCTCAAAGAGTTGGAAACTGCTCCAAACGGCAAACGTTTCCCAGTTGAGCTAACGCAGATCCTTTTGAGGTTGATGCAAGGCCTACGCAATGGCAGCACAAAGATAGTCGGGGACAATTGGCTCAGCTAACAGAACAGTCGGGACTTGCCAGGTAGAGCGAGGTAATCTCACTAAGTTTTTTTGCCAGTTTATTTCTCTGTAACTAGATTGCCAGAAGGGCATCCAGAGTTGTATTCAAAAACTACTGCTAATAATATATAACCCTCAAAGTTCTTGCACTGGTTTTCCCATATTGGGTTTTCTCGGGGACATTTGTCTAAAATATATTGTGTCACTTGTGTGTATCTTTCTCTATTGTTTTGTTCTTGTTTTGGGCATATAATTTAAATAGTGTAAGCTGCAGTGTGTTAGCTTCAATATTTGTTGTAGGAAGCAGTAAATAATTTGTTTCAAAAATAACAAATAGGAGAAGTTCAATCAGTTGTTGTAGTAGTAGATTCGGGTGGGATTCTCGAATTTTCACATGGTATCAGAGGTAGTGCAGGTGAAGCAAGAAGAACAGTGCCAGAGAACCCAGCGTTGAGTAGAAGAGGGAGATCAAAAAAGGTGCAGGAGGCAGCTATTTGAAACCACAGAGGGTTTGCCCAGTCCTACTGGAGGACTGATTTTCGAGGCAGTCTCTCTCTGAAATGAGTCGACAAAGAGGAAGGACTCCCAGTTCTAAAGTTTGTCGGGCCAGAGGGAGCAACAATGAAGCCTCAGTGTGAGGAAGAGCTGGTGGGACGCTTTTCTACAAGCCGTTTCGTTGGGCAAAAAGACATCAAAAGAGAAGGAAGAAACATGGATGAGGGAATTTCTTCGTCAGTAAGACTTTCTACCAAGAAATATGTTCTCTTATTGGCTGAGTAGCAGTAAGAACCAGAGAGGAGGTTATTCGACATTTCTAGTTGGCAGAGATGGCAACCGCATCTCCATGAGGGAGGTGGAGAGATTTGGAGTTATAGTTCGAAGGAGCTACAAATGTGCAGGATCCTTGAGGAGCCCACCTCTTGGATCATTACCTTGCTACGGGAGCCCAGTTTTGTGGTAGCAAGATGGACTAGTGTCGAATGGTGTCGAGGAGTGTCAGAGAGACAATTGCAGTGGCTAGCAGCGCCAGAGACTGAGAATCGCAAAGTAGAGTTGGCAGCAATGCAGATGGCATAGAGCAGTAGTTAGCAACAGCGCAATAGATTCAGAGAGTCAACGAAGTGACTAACAACAGTCAGACTCCAACATTCACATGGTACCATACTAAACACAGTTAGTTCAGTAATCTGGGATGTTTCTCCGTTGCTAATGGAGTAGCAGCAACAATTTGCATTGTAGAGGCAGTTCGTAGTGCCAGTGCCAACAACAACACGGATGCAGAAATTCAGAGGGAGTTGCAGTATAGATGTAATGTTGACAGTAGCAAGGTCAGCAACAATACAAATGCAACATTTGCGCAGTGGTTAGTGGACAACTTGTCAGACATTAGCAGCGCAAAGGGAGATGTTACAGAACAAAGTAATGCTTCAGCAGGTTGCATTACTAGAGCACATTCCTCGCTAAGAGGGAGTGTTGCTTTCTGGTAGCATTGGATGTGCTCTGAGTCTCAAATTTTGCAAGGAGGCTTAGGCACATGTATTCCAAAGAATCCAATAATCATTTTGGGAAATTCCACCCAGAAACAGTTTTATTGAAATAATTAATTTTTTTAAAGGGACCCTAAGTCTAAACTTAAGAAAATAAAATAATTAAAGGGTATTAATATAAACTATGGGTGTAACTTCTAGAAGAAGACAAGGATCAAGCAGAAATGATCTTAGCCATTGATTAGCTTCTAATCTGGGTCGTTGAATGTCAACAAGGAGATTATTTAAGGAAGCTTGAGGGTCACTTGGAAAACATGCAGAGAGTTCAAAAGTTCGATTTTCTGAAGTAGAGGAGAGGAGCTGCACCAGTTTTCCATATTTGGGTTTTCCCGGGGACATTTGTCCAAAAAATATTGTGTCACTTGCGTGTATCTTTCTCCATTCCTTTGTTCTTGTTTTGGGCATATAATTTAAATGGTGTAGGCTGTAGTGTGTTAGCTTCAATATTTGTTGTAGGAATCCGTAAATAATTTGTTTCAAAAATAACAAATAGGAGAAGTTTAAACAGTTGCTGCAGTGGTAGGTTCGGGTGGGATTCTCAAATTTTCACAAGGTCGACCAATACCAAAACAAGATATTTTATTTTGAAATGGCATGTCAATTAGGAGCCAACCTGAAGGAGGAAAGCTAACCTGTAAGAGGTGGCTTTAGTTCATAAAAAATTAATTTGTCTTTCAAAAAACTAATGTTTCGAGGCTGATTTTGAACAAAGGACTTTGGCCAGACCACCTCCTAGGGGCAGAAAGGAATTACTAAAGCCATAAATTTGTGGGGCAAGAGCTGATGAAAAACACATCCATTTGGGGCATCTCGCTTCAACCTTGAATATCTCTTCAACCAAGAGGACCCACAAGGCATGCCACCTATGAAACAAAATGGCGTCACAAGGGTTACCAATCTAGAGGTATCCTTGCATCCAAAGTGAGTTTGAGTGCAAGTTGACTTGAGAGAGCTCAAGCAAGTGGAACACCTACCTTCTGGGGGTGTATCCTTCTTGTATTGGTGAGAAATTGTGATTAATCTTACAGATTTCAAGCTTGGCAGATTTGATTTTCAGCAGCAGTGTTTCTCAAATCTACAGCTCATTACATGGTGTATTTGATCCAAAATTCAGATATTTTGTTTCTCTACAGCTAATCTACACTTCCATAGTATCTATTTTGAAAAGCAAAAGTTTGGATTGGTAATTCATAAAAATTTTGTTTTCAGACAAATAATGAACACAGAGAACAACCAGAGTTAATAGAGGAATCCTGCGCGGGTGCAGCACTTGTCCAAAAATTAGGAATCAGAGGATTGGAACAATATTGACGCCTGACTTTCAGACTCATATTGTCCAATTGTAGAATGAGACAAAACCATCTCTATAGTCTGTTCTGTATTATTTTTAATGATTCCTATTCTATTGCTCAGCAGATAGTAATCCTCAAATATTGAGGGCTCATAATGCCAATATAATGAGTCAATTCTTAAACAAGTCATTATATAAGCACTTTTATGGGACTTTAAGCTAATTTAATGGGTGTATAGGATATATAGGCATAAGAACACCTTTGAAACTATTTTGATATTCGGAACTGTCTGGACAGCTTCTATATTCTTGGGAGAGCTAATGTGTTACTTCCTCTTTTTGACTCATGTGAAATGATTGAATGCTGAGGAATGTCATTTTATCTATGATAAAATTTGATTCTTTCAAACAGAAATAAGAGACACCTTACTGGTAGTAGAAAACTGTGAAGTGTGAACATTTCTAATTCACATGACCAAACTATGCTAATATACAAGTGACAATGGCTAAATAAAAAGAGAGACCTGGCAAATACAGAAAAACTTGCATGTGAACTTTAACCTTTCAGATGAGAGCTAGACTTCCTTAAAAGACAAAAAACTGAATACAACTCACTGTACAAGTACCAATATACAATATTTATAGAAACATGATGATCACAACTAATCTAATGCTAACCTTAAAGAGCACTTGGGAACCAATTGCTCAAATTTGACCAAGTTAGAAAATAATTATTATGTAAATTGTGTGTTCACTGTTCCTAGAGATGGTGATGGTAAAAGTTGTGTTCAAAACATGCAGCTGGAGGGTAAATCTGCCACAATTCTGTCACTGGAATTTGGATACAGTTAAAACAGAAACAAATCCTATTTTAGGAACAATCCTATTCAAAATAAACGAAAATACCAAGAATCAGATACAGATACAGAATTCCATGATTCTCGGAAGAATTGGATGTGGATGCAAATGAAGGGTGCCCTAAGGTGAATCTAGTAACTATGGTACCATATCATCCAGCAGGTGAGCATGGATGAATTGGTTTAGGTGTAAGATAGGAACAGTCCTATCCAAAATAAACCAAAATACCATGAATCAGAAACAGATCCACGATTCTCACAAGAATTGGATGTGAATGCGGATGCAGGGTTGCATAAGGTCAATCCAGTAACTATGGTACCATATTACACAGCAGGTGGACATGAATGAATTGGTTCAGGTATAAAATTTATAGTCAAATGTTCAGAATAATACAGGACCACCTAGGATAAATTGCTTCTTCGATAGAGTACAACTACACATTAAGCACCTCCTATCCCTAATGTAATTCGGCAACTACAGAAAGTAGTTTTCTGCAGACAATGGGGCTGTGGAGACAACAGATAAATTGCAGGGAGAAGTAGCAGAGGGAGAAGTAGCAGGTGCATTTGCATGGAGAATGTCATGGAGAGGGTTAAACAGCAGGGCATCGAATTTATGCCAGCAGCTAAGGTGGCATGGCGGTGACATCTGTTCGGTGAGCTATGACATCTGTTGGGCCATCACCTTAAGGTAGGCTAGTGCAAGGCTAATTTGATGGGGGTTATGCTAGGCTGATTTGATGGAGGTTAAGTAAGTCAGGTGATATGTACGTGTTATTCATTCCGTTCTACATTATGCATGCATCGT
>APFE030272264.1:23436-52279 GCA_000404065.3 Pinus taeda
ATATTTGAGGGAAGCTACAACTTTCAGTTTACCAGCTAAAATTAGAAGGGCTACAACCCTAGATTTACCAAGTACCACTGGAAGGAGGCGACAACCTCGTAAAGGAACCAACAACTTCCTTGCCTAGCACCACCTTGCCACCCTATAGAATAAAAGATAAAACAAAAACCTCTTGGGCTCCTCATACCAAGGACAGTGACCCAAATACAACAATATACAATCATTGTTATCTCTGCCTAAATATATTCAGCTTCAGATCTGCTCCAGTAAGTATGCCACTGTAACTTTGACCTCCAATGCAACAAAACAGATTCTAATCCATACCTTCAATCAGTTGCTTCAGATATGCCTTAGAACAAACCTTAGATTGTGATTTTAGAAGCTCAGATCTCCCTCAGAAACTCTGCCTCAGAAAAGACTATTAATCTGCCTCAAGGGTAGGTAACTTGGATCTGCTTCAAGACTTCTACAAGGATGACATCGGGGCCTGCTCCAAACTTCTACAAGAATAACTTCAAGACCTGCTCCAAACTTCTACAAGAATGATGCCTCAAATTTGCCCTAAGCAGAGATTTGATTTACCACAAAATGTTCTAGAACACAGCTCACAATCTGCCTCAGGTAAGCTTGAAATAACAAAAAATGACCTTAGGATCAACCTCAAGATGACCTACGAAACTTGCTTCAAGTTTGCCCTAAACAAGGCCAAAACTTGCTTCAGGTCTGCCCTAAAACAGGGCCAAATTTTTATCTCAAAAATAAGGCTGAAATAGCTTCAGATTTTGTTAAATTGGCAACTAGGGCCAAAACTCCATGTGGGTCGGCTTATTTATGGCAGCTGATATTTTTATTGGATCCCTCTCGTCGAGAGGTGTAGGATTGATCCAAAGATCATCCGATTCCGATAAGTATTTATGGAGATATGAATTTATTTTGTTTATGTAATTATTATCAAGCCGACCAGCACGTGAGTAGGCTCAGAAGCCCAATAGACGTGTCTACTCATCATCTACGTTTTAGTATAAATTGGTGAGGATTTGAAGTCATTTGCACACACATTCTTGGTGTGATCTTCTCCTCTACATGTCTTTGGGTTTTGGTGGAGGAGAGACACTAAAGAGAATACACTGACCTAAGTACAGTATGATGCCCTAGTTTATACACAAATGATGCCCTAGCCTGTACACTGTTCAAGAAGCCCTAACGCTGTCCTAAAGGAGGCTCCTAGCTGCAGAGAAGAAGATACCTAGCTGCTGTAAAAGGGAGCTTTTATATGTAGCAAGAGGAGACCTGTCTACACAGCAAGGAGATGTCTTAATCCACAGTCTATGGGACCTTCCATCCGCTGTCAACGGAAGCTCTAAAAGAGCCCTTGCCGCAGATCTGAAAGTCACCTAAACTATACGCTGTCTGAGGAGATTTGGCCGCAGTCAAAGAGGTTTTATATGCAGCAAGAAAAGGCACTCACACACAGCAAAGGGGAGGCTTCTATAAATAGCATTAGAGGGTGCCCTAAGCCGCAGTAAGGAGGCCTAGAAGAGGCCCTAATCACGGACTAGAAGGTGACCTAATTCTCTGTCACAATCTGCCCTAGTCGCAGTCAAACAGGAAGGCTACTATCCGCAGAGAAGAAGAAGCCTTATCAATATATCAAGGCCTGAAAGGACAGCGTGGAATTTGTGGCAGCGTGGTAAAAGAAGTATGATGACAGCACTGTGTTAGAAGGTTGTTCCTAGGACTGTTTACATGGTTGGTAAATCACAGTGCTGACAGCAAAAGTCAAGCTCTTGTAAATTCTGCTTCATTGACATGGCATGGCATAGCATGGCATGGAAGGCACACTATATATAATGGCAAAGGACAGCATGATGTATGGACAACAGCATGATGAAGATCATGGGTAGATCATGATGATGGCAGGGGCAGCATATGCACAGGAAGCATGATGTTGAATACAATGATAAGCATGGGCAGCATGAAGCAGGATGACTATCATGATTAGTGCAGCGTGATGCAATACACTGTAAGGTACAGCAAATGGACGAGATGCAGAACGATGATAGGTGAAGGAGTCACCTTGAGAATCAGTTGAAGCAAAATGTCTTCAACTGATCTCATCATGATACGAAATGATCTATGCTAGATCTAGATAAGTCAAAGTATTATTGACTTCTGTTGTAATGTACTCTCTCTCTCTTTCTCTGCTGAACTTTGAAGATAAAAGAAGATTTGATCAAGAGGTTCCCACACATTGTGGTTTGTCCCGGCCTCCGCCATATCTTGTGTCCTCTTGTCTTGGCTTGTCTTCTGCGTTTTGTATTTATGTTCTATCTGCAGTTTATCGTAATGCTGATGTGATTGCCAACTATGAAAATTTAAATAAATTGCTCTAGCATAGAACATACCTAAATTTAACAGATTTGCCCTAAGACAGGGCCAAAATTGACCTCAGAGCAAGACCAAATGAGACCTCAGACAAGCCAAATTTAAGCCTTATCATCACAACAAAACACAGCGAAATTTGCCACAGAGGAGGATCCGAGAATACCTCAGATGATGGCATAGATCTGCCTTTAATTCGTCTTCAGATCATCCATTTTAACAATGAACGAATACCTCAAAAAAGACAAAATGACCTCAGCAAATAGCCATAGATGATGAACCAAAACAAAGATAGATTTAACCCTAATCAATGATCTTCATGCCACCTTTGCCCCTCTTTTTGAGTCTAGGTTTGCTTCAGATTTAGTATTTCCTCAGATGCTCCAGGTTGATGCTCTAGGAATGCCAATGACTATCATATTGATACATGCATGTCTGGAGGGGGCCCTATATTGGAGTGTGTTGAATTCTGGTAGCATAAAATGTGCCCTGAATCTCAAATTTTGCAGAGAGGCTTAGGCATATGTATTCCAAAGAACCCATAAATCATTTTGGGAAATTATACCCAGAAACAGTTTTATTAAAATAGTTAATTATTTTTGAAGGGACCCTAAGTCTAAAATTAGGAAAATTAAATAATTAAAGGGTATTAATATAAACCAGTGTGGAAAAAGTCGGGAATAAATCCCGATTAAATCCCGATTTTTTGATTTTTTTGGCTGGCCGATTAAATCCGGATTTTTTTATTTTTTTGGCTGGCCGTTTAATTTTGCCGACTTTTTGCCGACTTTTTTGGAAAACTCCTGACTTTAATGACTTTTTCAACTTTTGGACCCTTGCCGATTCAATCCCGACTTCGACTATTTCCACATTGATATAAACTGTGGGTGTAACTTCTAGAAGAAGACAAAGATCAAGCAGAAATGATCTTAGCCATTGATTAGCTTCTAATCTAGGCCGTTGAATGTCAACAAGGAGATTATTTAAGGAAGCTTGAGGGTCATTTAGAAAACACATAGAGTTTAGAAGTTTGATTTTCTGAAGCAGAGCAGAGGAGTTGCCGGGAGAATCTAGATAGTGAGTTGTTGCAGTGAGGGGCAGGGATAGTTGGGTTGGAGTATCTTCTCCAAAGCCTAGGATACGCAACAAAGAGGCAGAAAGATGCCAGGAGGAGGCAAGGCAGAGTCGGAGACCCAGGAGGGGTTGACGCTAGGCCAGAAGGGCCCATGCAGAGCTTGATGCTAAGCCAGGAGGGCTCACGCAGAAGTTGTGCAGTCTTTAGAGGCAGAAGCCCGAGTTTGCTGAGGGAGCTAACATTTCTTTGCTCAAAGAGTTGGAAACTGCTCCAAACGGCAAACGTTTCCCAGTTGAGCTAACGCAGATCCTTTTGAGGTTGATGCAAGGCCTACGCAATGGCAGCACAAAGATAGTCGGGGACAATTGGCTCAGCTAACAGAACAGTCGGGACTTGCCAGGTAGAGCGAGGTAATCTCACTAAGTTTTTTTGCCAGTTTATTTCTCTGTAACTAGATTGCCAGAAGGGCATCCAGAGTTGTATTCAAAAACTACTGCTAATAATATATAACCCTCAAAGTTCTTGCACTGGTTTTCCCATATTGGGTTTTCTCGGGGACATTTGTCTAAAATATATTGTGTCACTTGTGTGTATCTTTCTCTATTGTTTTGTTCTTGTTTTGGGCATATAATTTAAATAGTGTAAGCTGCAGTGTGTTAGCTTCAATATTTGTTGTAGGAAGCAGTAAATAATTTGTTTCAAAAATAACAAATAGGAGAAGTTCAATCAGTTGTTGTAGTAGTAGATTCGGGTGGGATTCTCGAATTTTCACATGGTATCAGAGGTAGTGCAGGTGAAGCAAGAAGAACAGTGCCAGAGAACCCAGCGTTGAGTAGAAGAGGGAGATCAAAAAAGGTGCAGGAGGCAGCTATTTGAAACCACAGAGGGTTTGCCCAGTCCTACTGGAGGACTGATTTTCGAGGCAGTCTCTCTCTGAAATGAGTCGACAAAGAGGAAGGACTCCCAGTTCTAAAGTTTGTCGGGCCAGAGGGAGCAACAATGAAGCCTCAGTGTGAGGAAGAGCTGGTGGGACGCTTTTCTACAAGCCGTTTCGTTGGGCAAAAAGACATCAAAAGAGAAGGAAGAAACATGGATGAGGGAATTTCTTCGTCAGTAAGACTTTCTACCAAGAAATATGTTCTCTTATTGGCTGAGTAGCAGTAAGAACCAGAGAGGAGGTTATTCGACATTTCTAGTTGGCAGAGATGGCAACCGCATCTCCATGAGGGAGGTGGAGAGATTTGGAGTTATAGTTCGAAGGAGCTACAAATGTGCAGGATCCTTGAGGAGCCCACCTCTTGGATCATTACCTTGCTACGGGAGCCCAGTTTTGTGGTAGCAAGATGGACTAGTGTCGAATGGTGTCGAGGAGTGTCAGAGAGACAATTGCAGTGGCTAGCAGCGCCAGAGACTGAGAATCGCAAAGTAGAGTTGGCAGCAATGCAGATGGCATAGAGCAGTAGTTAGCAACAGCGCAATAGATTCAGAGAGTCAACGAAGTGACTAACAACAGTCAGACTCCAACATTCACATGGTACCATACTAAACACAGTTAGTTCAGTAATCTGGGATGTTTCTCCGTTGCTAATGGAGTAGCAGCAACAATTTGCATTGTAGAGGCAGTTCGTAGTGCCAGTGCCAACAACAACACGGATGCAGAAATTCAGAGGGAGTTGCAGTATAGATGTAATGTTGACAGTAGCAAGGTCAGCAACAATACAAATGCAACATTTGCGCAGTGGTTAGTGGACAACTTGTCAGACATTAGCAGCGCAAAGGGAGATGTTACAGAACAAAGTAATGCTTCAGCAGGTTGCATTACTAGAGCACATTCCTCGCTAAGAGGGAGTGTTGCTTTCTGGTAGCATTGGATGTGCTCTGAGTCTCAAATTTTGCAAGGAGGCTTAGGCACATGTATTCCAAAGAATCCAATAATCATTTTGGGAAATTCCACCCAGAAACAGTTTTATTGAAATAATTAATTTTTTTAAAGGGACCCTAAGTCTAAACTTAAGAAAATAAAATAATTAAAGGGTATTAATATAAACTATGGGTGTAACTTCTAGAAGAAGACAAGGATCAAGCAGAAATGATCTTAGCCATTGATTAGCTTCTAATCTGGGTCGTTGAATGTCAACAAGGAGATTATTTAAGGAAGCTTGAGGGTCACTTGGAAAACATGCAGAGAGTTCAAAAGTTCGATTTTCTGAAGTAGAGGAGAGGAGCTGCACCAGTTTTCCATATTTGGGTTTTCCCGGGGACATTTGTCCAAAAAATATTGTGTCACTTGCGTGTATCTTTCTCCATTCCTTTGTTCTTGTTTTGGGCATATAATTTAAATGGTGTAGGCTGTAGTGTGTTAGCTTCAATATTTGTTGTAGGAATCCGTAAATAATTTGTTTCAAAAATAACAAATAGGAGAAGTTTAAACAGTTGCTGCAGTGGTAGGTTCGGGTGGGATTCTCAAATTTTCACAAGGTCGACCAATACCAAAACAAGATATTTTATTTTGAAATGGCATGTCAATTAGGAGCCAACCTGAAGGAGGAAAGCTAACCTGTAAGAGGTGGCTTTAGTTCATAAAAAATTAATTTGTCTTTCAAAAAACAATGTTTCGAGGCTGATTTTGAACAAAGGACTTTGGCCAGACCACCTCCTAGGGGCAGAAAGGAATTACTAAAGCCATAAATTTGTGGGGCAAGAGCTGATGAGAAACACATCCATTTGGGGCATCTAGCTTCAACCTTGAATATCTCTTCAACCAAGAGGACCCACAAGGCATGCCACCTATGAAACAAAATGGTGTCACAAGGGTTACCAATTTAGAGGTATCCTTGTATCCAAAGTGAGTTTGAGTGCAAGTTGACTTGAGAGAACTCAAGAAAGTGGAACACCTACCTTCTGGGGGTGTATCCCTCTTGTATTGGTGAGAAATTGTGATTAATCTTACAGATTTCAAGCTTGGCAGATTTGATTTTCAGCAGCAGTGTTTCTCAAATCTACAGCTCATTACATGGTGTATTTGATCCAAAATTCAGATATTTTGTTTCTCTACAGCTAATCTACACTTCCAAAGTATATGTTTTGAAAAGGAAAAGTTTCGATTGGTAATTCATAAGAATTTTGTTTTCAGACAAATAATGAACACAGAGAACAATCAGAATTAACAGAAGAATCCTGCGCGATTGCAACACTTGTCCAAAAATTAGGAATCAGAGGATTGGAACAATATCGACGCCTGACTTTCAGACTCATATTTTCCAATTGTAGAATGAGACAAAACCACCAAGTTTGCTGTAAATTTAATGACCACATTGCTAGTAGATAGTATCATCAAATATTGAGGCTATAATGCCAAAATAATGAGTCAATTTTAACACAATTTCATTATATCAGCACTTTATGGGACTTTAAGCAATTTATGGGTGTATAGGGATATATAGGCAAAGAATACTTTGAAACTATTTTGATATTTCGGAACTGTCTGGACAGCTTCTATATTTTGTGGAGAGCTAATGTGTTCCTCTTTTTGACTCAGTTTGAAATGATTGAATGCATGAGGAATGTCATTTTATCTATTTTGAATAAAATTATGAATCTTTTCCAACCAAGAAAATAAGAGACACCTTACTGGTAGTAGAAAACTGTGCAGTGTGAACATTTCTAATTCACATTACCAAACTATGCTAATATACAAGTGACAATGGCTAAATAAAAAGAGAGACCTGGCAAGTACAGAAAAACTTGCATGTGAACTTTAACCTTTCAGATGAGAGCTAGACTTCTTTAAAAGACAGAAAACTGAATACAACTCACTGTACAAGTACCAATATACAATATTGATAGAAACATGATGATCACAACTAATCTAATGCTAACCTTAAAGAGCACTTGGGAACCAATTGCTCAAATTTGACCAAGTTAGCAAATAATTATTATGTAAATTGTGTGTTCACTGTTCCTAGAGATGGTGATGGTAAAAGTTATTCAAAACATGCAGCTAGAGGGTAAATCTGCCACAATTCTGTCACTGCAATCTGGGTCCAGTTAAAACAAAAACAAATCCTATTTTAGGAACAACCCTATCCAAAATAAACCAAAATACCAAGAATCAGATACAGATCCAGGATTTCAAGATTCTCGGAAGAATTGGACGTGGATACAAATGCTGTTCAAAACATGCAGCTGGAGAGTAAATCTGCAACAATTCTGTCACTGGAATCTGGATCCAGTTAAAACGGAAACAAATCCTATTTTAGGAACAATCCTATCCAAAATAAACGAAAATACCAAGAATCAGATACAGATACAGGATTCCTTGATTCTCGGAAGAATTGGATGTGGATGCAAATGAAGGGTGCCCTAAGGTGAATCTAGTAACTATGGTACCATATCATCCAGCAAGTGAGCATGGATGAATTGGTTCAGGTGTAAGATAGGAACAGTCCTATCCAAAATAAACCAAAATACCATGAATCAGAAACAGATCCACGATTCTCACAAGAATTGGATGTGGATGCGGATGCAGGGTGGCATAAGGTCAATCCAGTAACTATGGTACCATATTATCCAGCAGGTGAACATGAATGAATTGGTTCAGGTATAAAATTTATAGTCAAATGTTCAGAATAATACAGGACCACCTAGGATAAATTGCTTCTTCGATAGAGTACAACTACACATTAAGCACCTCCTATCCCTAACGTACTCCGGCAACTACAGAAAGTAGTTAACATGATTGGTCATTTGTAGAGTATAATATCATTTTTTAATGTTTTTTGCTGGACTATGATAAATTGTCATTAAATTGATCAATATTTTTTTCAAAAAATCAATTGTATTCACGCTTTACATCCAAATTTCTCTCAGGAGTCATCGTCTTATAATACAGGTAATCTATAGCTAGTAGTTATTCTACTTTTAATCTAGCTGTGATACCCGTTTCACAATATCAGAGATCATCAGTCAATCCATAATTAGCTCCTTCAACCCATCAATTAGTTTTAAGCTTTTTAACTTTAAGCTTTAGGGAGTGCGGAGGCACAATGCATACAATCATTCATAACATCAAGATCTCTACATAATGGATGGGGAATTTAGGGTTTTTGGATTTTCCATGCCAAAGACAATAGCAAGCCAAACACACAGCGTGAAAGTAATATATGTAACCAAGCATTTCAAACCATAGAGTTGCCCATTTTTTAATTATCCATATAAAGATCAGTACAACATGTGAAATGCAAGAGCAAGCTAAACGCACAGCTTGAAAGTAGTAATATGTGAGCAAGCGTTTTCAAAAGTGTGATGATTCAAGTTCATGGGGCATTCGAATAAATGGTGATATGGCATACTGTTAAGTCACTCTTTAACACTCCCCAATGACTCTTTTAATACTCCTCAATGTGAAGGTCACTGGTTCAAAACTCCATGAGTAAAAGTCTAGTCATTTTAAAGGCTGAAAGGCTGGTGTGGCCAGGCAGGGTGCCATTTCCAAGTGATTTTGATGGCTTAGATGCCCCTGAATCATGGTTTCTCAGGCCAAAAGCTAAGTATATAGTCATCAAATCAAAAGTAAGTTAAGTATGTAGCCATCTCAAGCACACAGACAACTTGACAAACCAAACAAACAAAAAATGTGATGGTTCAAAAGTTAAAGCTAACTTTTTCACAACATTTGGCCCAGAGTCAAAGCCCATATATATAATAGAAGTCATGTCATCTATTGCCAACTATGCAAACGAAACAAGGCCTGTCTTGGTTCTTTTACTTTTCCCTTTATTTAGGTGTAACTCTTCTGCATACAATCAATGCCAGTGCTCATAGGATGGCCTAATAGGGATTTTCCCGTTCGTCTGCCCCAATCAAATATAAATTGCAGTTTCAAGCAAAAGAGTTGTTAAGGTATATGCCTACCCCACCGCAAGCAAAATAGATAACTAAACAAATTGCAAATCCAAGCAATAAGAGTTTATCACTACGAAACCCTCAAAACATAAATAAATAATTGAGGGAGTTACTAGGGAAATACCTGCTTGTTAGTCTGGGCATAATCCACCATATATTCATAAGCATCAGCCTGTGCATTGACTCTGGTTTCAGTTCCCTCCACGGGAAGGGCAAATGCATCCATGACAATTATGGTGTCCCCGTCAGTCTTCCCCTGCATAAGACCCATGATCTCTATCGTACCTCCAGACCTAGAATGCACCACCATCTTCAACAGAGCTAGTGCTGATATCTTCACCTTCTTGAAGTAATGAGGATCCCTGGCCCACGGCTTGTCCTGCTGAATCTTCTTCTGAGCAACTTCATCATAGTAATATATTGAGTCAGACTCCGCAGAATGACCATCCATGTTAGCTATATTATTCTCAAGCTCCCATGTTTGCTGTGCTATTGTGGCGGAAAGAGAAGCACTTGAGACCTCCATCGGTTCAGTGCCAGCTTTCAAATCAGAATAAACGGATCAGAATTTGCGAAACGAATCAATACCCAATTCAAAATTACAAGATCCGCATAAGAATTTGTGAAGAAACTCAGTCCCCCATTCAAATCATGCCACCCTATTCAAAAAGCTTGAGCACCTGATACAATTTGTGAAAACACCTCAATGCCCACTATGTTTTGGCCTTGAACTCTGGATGCACACAAAGGCCTTCAGAGGAGTAACGGAAAATATCAATGGAGGATAATGAAATTTCAATGCTTCAGAGTGGTTTTCCTTCAAATTTTAATACGAAGATTTCCCATATAAATTCGGTTTGCCTATGTAACTAAATCCCTCGCTCTCTCAGCCCCCAGTTTCCACAACGCTCTTTATATGCCCCTCGATGGCGTCATTGCATCCTTTATTTGATGACTGACCAAGAATTGTCTGCGTAACTGACCTAAGTACCTAAGTGGTATGTCTGTAGAATGCTCCTTGAGTGTCGCGCTTTTATCCACGGACCGACCAAGAATCGTTTAACTTACCTAAGTGGTGTCTATGTGTTGAATTCATGGGACGCGTCAAGTTTTTATTGTAATGACTTCAAAATTTAGGAGCTCCCTTTTAAAGAATGGGCTTTATATTTAGGAGACCCCTTTTAAGGAATGAGCGCCTTCTCGTGGGGTCCTTTTGTCCCTTTTCACTTTTTCACTGGTGATGTGGGAGTCTCGACCCATAAGAGAGTGGTGTTAATGATTGGTGATTTGATTATTACGATTAAAATTAGAGGGAGATACACTGTTATGAGTTTGTTTGTTGTGTAATTCTCCAAGATATAGTGAAATTCGGTAAGGATATATATTATTTATTGAATAAGTTAAAGGGTTGTGTAAGATTTAAGTAAAAGGTGTGGTGGATAATTTTTAAGTGTTATATCGAAAGGGTTGTGTAAGATTTAAGTAAAAGGTGTGGTGGATAATTTTTAAGTGTTATATCGATGTTATTATATGTGGTATGGGTGGTATTATTGGTTAGTGCAAAATATAGTATAATGTTAGTTTTTGTATAGTTTAGAGATTGTGTTTAATGAAAGAAAGAACTTATTTTAACGTTCATGAGGTTAAAGATAGTTTAGGGGCAGATTGTTTCTTCATCTGTTTGATGTATTCTGTGTTTTTCTGTGAAGCTTTAAAATAAATGCTCCCAGCTTCTCGACAAATCTCTCGCTAAATAGATTATCCCAAGAGCTAGCTGCCAGCGTATCTGCATAACTTTCCATGTTGTCTTTGAAGGCCTCGCATTCTAAAATGAAATGTTTTTATGTTTCCACTTTTCTAGAAGAACAAAAAATGCATACTCTTTCCTCCCACACTTCCTTTGGCCTTTTTCAGCACCCTGTTTCACAACAAGGTTGATGAGAATTAGTCCTTAACTTAGCAATAAGAATTTTGGCTCTCCAAGAGATATTGGCCTCTATGTATGCTTTTGGTTGATGACTATGAGTGGGATTAAACACTTCAATATAGTACTTTTTCTTTCTTCCTAGCTCCTTATCCCAAGTACGCTTGTGGAACTTTTCCATAACAAAAGCTTTTATCTCTTAACTGTTTATGGGACACGTGTTCAAGCAAATACCCCATTTACTAAATCATTTGTTATTTTGTTGCATCCAAGTTTTTTTGTTGTTGCAAAATCTATCATTAAAGACAACCTTTGGCCATCTACCCTCTTCCATTTACTCAATTTTTTTTAAATACCTTATGACTTGCACCATAGCAATTGCTTCAATAGGAGCAGTCCCTGTTTCGCTTAACAAGATAGCATAAGGAACTGCACTTTTAATCCTAAATTCATTTGTAATCAAATGGCTTTGAATTTTCTCAATTTGTCTCCACTACATGTCAGATGTATTGCTCGCCCACAGTTCACAACCATAGAGAATCACCGGAATCACTAGAAGCCCAAAAAGAGTTTGAGTGGTTTTCCAGTCCCATAACTTTGCCTCTCTCCACCTATTTTGAAAAGCATAAAATGTTTTCCAACTCCCCAAAGTTCTTTTCTTTCTACAACCATTCTAGCTTAACTTTTTGTTGAAGTCAATTCCGATGTACTTGTAATCCGCAACTTCTTCCAAAACGTTGCCTTCAAAATAGAACTTATGCTAGTTATGTTTACTTTTCTTAAAGAAAACCACTACTTTCGTTTTGTTGATATTGACTTGCATCCCCACACTTCTACAAAAATGCTCAAGGGATAGTAAGTGTTCTTGCAAACCAAGAGTCGATTTAGCAATCAGAATACGGTCATTTGCATACAAAAGAAGCCTTATAACAAACTTGCCCAAATAGATACCATCACCCCCTTGTGAATTTAACCACTCCTCGAGCTTGTCGATATATAAACCAAAAAGGGTAGGAGACAGTGGACAACCTTATTTGACCCCGATATCGCTTCTAAAACTTTCAGAAATGCCTGTTGAATTTCTAATTTTGACTTTCACCTCTTCATACAGCCTATGCATAGTTGCTCTCAAATGTTTAGGAACCCCAAGTTCCTCCATTCTGTGCCAAAGCTTATCCCTAGGAACCGAGTCAAATGCTTTTCTGAAATCAACAAAGCAACAAAGACTTCTTCTTTTTCTCCCAAACTTTTTCAATGATGTGCCTTAAAGTTATACAATGATCAACTATGGAATGTTTAGGAACCCCAAGTTCCTCCATTCTGTGCCAAAGCTTATCCCTAGGAACCGAGTCAGACACTTTTCAGAAATCAACAAAGCAACAAATACTTCTTCCTTTTTCTCCCAAACTTTTTAAATGATGTGCCTTAAAGTTATACAATGGTCAACTATGGAATGTTTAGGTCTAAAACCTTCTTGCTCTTTAGCACGCTTATCTCTTTCTTCTGCCCACTTGCTAATTTTGTTTTCTAGCATTCTTCCAAATAGCTTTGCAAACGAAGAATTTGTCATGATGGTCCTATAATTGGAGGGATTATTGACGTCACCGCTCTTGAAAAGAGGTATTGCCAGACTAGTTGTCCAATCTGTGGGGAGCCTCTGTTGTATGATGTTGTTGAAGATTTTTATAATGTGAGGTGCAAGAATCTTTGGGCCCCACTTTAGATATTCTACTTGGGGTTCAACTAAGTCTTTTGCCTTTCCAACACCCAACTTCTTGATACCCATCTCTACCTCTTGTACCATGAAGAGTTCAATATCAAGGCTGACCAAGGGGGGAGGGTCAACCTTGGGAACCTGCTCATAGAGTTGTCTTGCATAGTCAAACCATTTAGAAGTTGTAATATTATCTCCAATTTGTATCTTTTTCGGTTGGAGCTCCTTCCAAAATAATTTGCGATTATTTTTCCCAAGGAAGATTAGTTCTTCCCTTCTTGAAACCATGAAATCGACCTTTTTCTTGCTTAATAACCGCTTGTAAGCTTTGAGCTTTATGTTATCCTTGTTTGATTCTTTCCACATTCTCCTTGCCTTTTTGCATTCCTCATCAAACCAAGCATTAATCTGAAAGCAATTTATTTTCTTATTATAAAAATTAAAGTTTAGTATAATGTTTAGAGCGAGGAATTACATTATCGTAGTCAGAAAGGTGTGAGCTTTTGGGTTTAGAATGGAAATGGAGTTGCCTCTCAATATTTGGGAACTAAGAAAAATTGGAAGAGAGGTGAAAAGAAGAAAGACTTAGGTCATTAGGCTTATTACTATAAGAGAGCTTGTTACATAACACCTAGGTTTGTAGATTATTTGATTGAGGATGAGTTCTTTTGGGTTGTTGTGGTAATAAATATATCAACCAACAAAATTAACAAAGGAAAGAATAACAAATTAAGGCTAATTAATTTCATCTTGGTAAGTTAATTACTACGTGAAAGAAGGAAAATAAAATGAAATTGGGGAGGGAAACATATGCAACCAAACTAGTCTTGATTCGATGTAAATATCAAACCTTGAGCATTAAACTAAACAATATTTTTTAGTTATGGCGTATAAGCAAATGGTTCATTAATTGTCCTGTATGAAGTATAGTTATTAATTAGCTTTTGAAACAAGTGAACAAGAGAAATATGAAAAGAGGAAAGCAACTTGGATTAAAGATAAAGAGCAAAGAAGAAGTAACCAAGAGAAGGAAAGAGACACATTAACATACCTTAAATGTGTTGTTGTCCCTCTACGGAGTTGATCTGAACTTAAACAGGAATGAAACAAATTACGAGTATAACCATAAATACAAAAATGCAGCTGAAATAACACTTCATTTCATTAATATCATAATACTTAAATATGCTTACAAACAAAATAGAAATAAACTAGCTTGGGCGATGGTAGCTTATCTCTGAGAAGAGATGTGGGGGCTACATGCCTCTAAACTATGTTACAAGGAGGCTCAAAGGCTTATTTATTATTGAGAAACAATGGAAACCACTAAACATCCAAAAACCTAACCCTAGGAGATGAAACGCCGAAATTGTGGGCCCCGTTTGGGTAAATTGGTACATCAACTTCTCGGGGTCGTAACTTTGGCATATGATCTTTGTTTGGCTATCATAATACCTTGTTTCGAAGATCTTGAAGAGAAGGTCAAAAACAAAACAATTAACAAAATTTAGACTTTTTTTTCGAACTCTCCGTTTTCCCAAAAAAAAATCGTTTAAGGCCAAAAAACGGCTCTGAAAGTTCAGGACCCGAAAAAACTGCCAAAAATAGTAAATTGTGCTACAATTAAGGAAATTGGAAAACTAAAAGAGACAATGTTGGAGTCCAAGTGGAATAGGCGGGTGGCCACCAATATCCACCTGGATCAGTCCTCCCCATTGCGTTGAGTGCCTCCATGAGATGGGGAAACTTCTACTGAACTTGGTTCCTGGTGAGCCACTTGCCTTGATGCAGGAGTTTGTCAACTTTGACAACCTAATATAATTGGATCTTTTGTTGGCGAGTGTTCTTGATTTGTGTGTCCATGATTCGATCCATTGTGGCATGTTCTATGTAATCTGGGTTTAGCTCTGTTGCTGTGATTTGTTCTAAAATGTCAGATGTGTCCAGCAATGGTGGAAAGTATGGTCGAAGGTGGTCTACATTGACCATTGGGTGCAGACCAAGGAACGGTGGAATGTTGAGCTCGAAGGCATTGTCGCCTACAACCTTGGTGATGGTGTATGGCCCATATCGGAGCAGGTGAACCTTGCAGTGGGGTCCATCGAGGCACTCCTTCTGCAAATGTAGCCAACTTTGTCGCACACATGGAACTTGTGCAACACCCAATGTTGATCATGGCACTGCTTGTACTTAGCATTGGCTCTGTCCAATATATCATGGACTTGCTGGCAGATGTGTTGAATACTCTCAATGAAGTTGTTAGCCCTGTCGGCTTCGGACTAGACATGAGCCGAATCTACCTGAGTAGCTACAAATGGTATGGCCACATCAGTGGGACATAATCGCTGAAATCCTAGCCCTACCTGAAAGGGGTTGTGGCCCGTTGAGTTATGGAGAGCTCTGTTGTAACTATGTTGGGCATAGAGGAGGATTTCATCTCATGTGTGTGGATGCTTCAAGTTGTACATGCGCATAATGTGTACGATCATCTTGTTGACGACTTTTGTTTGGCAATCAGTTTGGGATGGAAAGTCATGGACTTAGTGAGTTTAGTATCCAGCATTGACTAGAGACTTGACCAAAATGCACTTAGGAATCTGTTGTCCTGATCAGAGACAATGGACTATGGGATCCCAAAGTGTACGCACACTCGTTCAAAGAAAAGCTTAGCAGTGGCCTTTGTTGTGATACTCTTCTTGCAGGCTGCCATAATGGCCATCTTAGAGAATTTGTTGATGACCATGAAAATGTAGTCGTTGTCGTGCTTAGTAGAAGGAAGGCCCGACATGTAATCCATGGTGATGGATTCCGAAGGTTGACTAGGAGTAGGCAAAGGAGTATATAAGCGTTGCTTCTTGATGGTTGGTTTGGCAATGGCATAGACAGTGCAGGATTTAATGTACCTCCCAACATCCTGATGAAAGTTCAACCAATAAAAATACTTTTGTAGTATTGTCATTGTTTTCTACTCCGAAATGTCTAGCGACCCGACTATAGTGCGCCTCCCAAATCATCTTGGCACGCTCGCTTGAAGGAACACAGATGTGTCCCAAGTGACATAACTATGCATCCTAGAGGTGAAAATTTGGAACTTGCTTACCTTCTAGGAGTGTCTCGTATGTACTGTCGAATTCTGGATCGCTCTCGTAAAGATGCAGCCACCCCGAAGTCTCGTGCCCAAAGGAGTCGAGCACAGTGATCAGCACCATCGCTAGTGGTCAGCTTAGACAGTGTACAACATTATTGGTGTTGCCCTTCTTGTACTTAATGTTCAAATTGAATTTTTGTAGGTATGTGGACCATTTTTGATGGAAATCTTTCTGCAACTTTTGTTGTGTCTGTATGAATTGCAGGGGTCGGTGGTCTGTGTGGATGACCGTTTCCTTCCCCATAATGTAATGTTTCCATTAATGACAACCCTACACAATGGAATACATTTCTTTGTCATAAGTGGGATACTTTCAGACCATGTCTGAAAGTTTCTCACTATGGTAAGCCACTGGATGCCCCCGTTGAGTAAGAACTTAACCAATAGAATAGTCAGAGGTGTGCGTCTCAACTCAAATGGTTGTTGCAGATCTGGTAATGTCAGCATTGGTGCAGAGCAGAGGCGATGCTTCAACTCGTCAAACAACTTTTGTTGGGTTTCGGGTGAAAAAAAACTTTGCTTTCGCTCCGCCCTTGGTGATTAGAGTTAAAGGCCAAGTGATATGAGAGAACCCCAACATGGAGTGGTTGGGGTTGGTCAATCTCAAATGACTTGCATCTTGGTTGGGTCCACATGCACACCCTGCTCATTAATGATGTACCCTAGATATTGAACCTGGGTCATGCCAAAAGCACATTTCTCCAAATTAGTATGCAACTTGTGTTGTCGTAGCGTTTGAAGGACCTGTCGAATATGGTGGAGGTGCTCTTCCCAACTCTGGCTAAAGATCAAGATGTCATATAAATACACCACCACGAATGCATTGATGAAGGGTCACAAGATGTCGCCATCAATCTCATGAAGGTTGTGGGGGCATTCATCAACTTGAAAAGCATGACCAACCGTTTGAGAAGGCCCTTCTTGGATTTGAAGGCAGTCTTCCACACATCGGAGGGTTCTATAGGCACCTAGTGATAACTAAAATTTAAACTAATCTTGCTGAATCATTTGGCCCCTTTGAGCTAGTCTAGAAGGTCATCAATTTGTGGGATTGGGTACCTATTCTAAACAGTGATCTTGTTTAGCGCCCGATAGTCAATACAAAGTCTCCAGGTCTCGTCCTTCTTTTGTACCAACACAATCAAGCTCCCACATGGTGATGAGCTTGGCCTGATGTGCCCTTTTCGCAACAACTCCTAAATCTGTCTCTTGATCTCATCGTTCTACAAAATAGAGCGTCGATAGATCGATCCATTGGGTAGAGGCATGCTCAGGGTCAGATCGATGGAGTGTTTAACCTAACAGTGCAGAGGTACCCATGTAAGTGAGGCAAAAATATCCCTGTACTCCTCCACGACCTTGTCCATCTGATGTTGTTGTGTGGAGGAGCTCTGTCTGGAAGCTGTGGCCACAACCTTATTCTTGCCATTAAGACGAATCATCAGGAAAAAAAATTCCTAGTCTAGGAAATGATATTCCTACTTTGCTTTGTAGTGATTAAAGAGATGGTGATAGGCGAGGATACCTCCAGTACCCTGTACAACTTATTGCCCAAAGTAGTAATCACATAGCAAAGTCTAGGCTCATATACAACATGTCGCTTCCACAAGTATGGTTGTCCTAATAATACATCACAAACTTCAAGAGGAGCAACATCACACAGTACCTTATCCGTGAAGGGTTTGATGTTGTAGGGAATGCGACAATACTAGCTGACATGGAGATCTCGGTCTTGGTGAAGCCACCTAATGGTGCACGGATGCAGATGTGTTGTCATCGACAGCTTTAACTGCTTCACGACCTCTGTTGAAATGAGGCTCTCTTGGCTCTCACTGTCGACAAGGAACTGCAAGGGAGAACCTTTCACCCACATTTGTGAATGGAAGAGGTGTTCCCCCTCCTCTAGATTTTCATTCTCATTCTTCTAGATCTTGTTGGTGGCCATGGTGGCAATAGGCTCCGCGTCAATGATATGCTTCCATTTTTCATTCCCCTTGTCGGGTTCTAACTCAGAGTTGGAACATGCGTATGATTTGGAAGCCTTCAGCTCAACCACCAGTGACTGCTTAGCTCGACACTCACTTGTGTTGTGAGTGGAGCTCTTATGGAACTCACACCATTTTTCGGTGTCCTTCTTTGTCTTTGTGGTGTTGTTCTTTGCTTGCGGCTTCAGTGAGTTGTCTTAGGTCACCCCCCCTTGGATTTGGCCTTTGCTCTGTGGTTTGGGGGCACCTTTTCCTTACTTCGGATTAGCAAATACAAAGTCTCGCTTCTTCTGTTTAAACTTATGCTCAATCTTGATAGTGTATTGGTATGTCGTGTCGAGCGAGGAGATGTTCAAGAACTCCATCTCGTCTTGGATGTACTTGTGTAGATAGTTGTGGTACTTGAGTACCAAATTCCGCTCAGAATCCTTGATACCCAACTTCATGCGAAAGGTATGGAAAACATTTGTGAACTCCAACACATCTTTGTCCCTTCCCTGTCGTAGAGTGGTCCACTTTATGTATTTATCTTCATAGATCTCAATAGGGTAATATTGTTCCTTCATGGCGTCTTAGAAAGAATCCCAAGTGGGTATGGCTGAAAACGGTGAGCATTCTCTCTCGTCCTTTTGTTCATATTAGGTTTCCCACCAATCCTTGATGTGTGGGGCGAATTTGAGAAGTGCAAAAGTAGTATTTTCTCGATTGGAAAAATCATGAAGTGAAAAATATCCTTCCAACAAATTCAACTATTTATCTACGACATTTGCATCTATATAGCCCTCAAATATAGGAATATAGATGTTAACTTGTACCTTAAAAGGAGTGTCGCCTCCAAAGTGGCTATTGGATGAAGATGCATCACTTGTGGGTAGTCGTCGAAGGATCTAGGCAAAGTTATCCATCATCACATTCCTGTGTCGCTCGAGGGCTTCCTCGAGTAATATTTTGAAAGGATCTCTTGCCCCCTCATATTTCTTTTCTTCTGCCACAGGAGGTCGTCGGGGTTTGCGAGGCTGGTCTTGCAAAGTTTCAACCAAATCGAGCCCTAACTTCTTATACCCTGATCTCGTTGGGGACATGCAAAGAAAAACATAGAAAGACCAGAACGCTATGATACCAATGATCCAAACTTAAAGAGGAACACAACAAATTACAGATATAACCATAAATATAGAAATGCAGCAGAAATAACACTTCATTTCATTAATATTAGAATACTAAAATATGCTTACAAACAAAATGGAAATAAAGTAGCTCGGGCAATGGTAGCTTATCTTTGAGAAGATATGTGGTGGATACATGCCTTGAACTATGTTACAATGAGGCTCAAAGGCCTATTTATTATTGAGAAACAATGGAAAACCCTAAACATCCCAAAATCTAACCCTAGGAGATGATGTGCCAAAAGTGTGGGCCTCATTTGGGTAAATTGGTACATCAACTTCCTGGGTTCGTAACTTTGGCATACAATCTCTATTTGGCTATCATAATACCTCGTTTCGAATATCTCGAAGAGGAGGTAGAAAACAAACTATAAAATCCCCATGGGACTTTCTCACTCTCTCTGTTTTCTCGAAAAAAAACCTTGTTTAGGGCCTCAAAATGACTCTGGAAGTTCAGGACCCAAAAAACTGCCAAAAATAGTAAATTGTGCTACAATTAAGGAAATTGAAAGATTGAAAGAGACGGTGTTGGGGGTCCAGGTGGAATAGGCGGATGGCCACCAATATCCACCTGAATTGGGGTACGACAATACGAATGGGGCATTACGAATCTGTGTTCCCACCTTTCATACACCGTATTGTCCTAACCGTCATCGGCTTCACTGATAGCCTTTTCTTCCTCTATATGAGGATGCCCTTTTGTCCTCCCCCTTAGGAAGCAATGGTCCCCATTGTGTTGAGTGCCTCCATGAGATGGGGAAACTTTTGTTGAACTTTGTCCCTGGTGAGCTACTTGCCTTGGTGCAAGAGTTGGCCAACTTTGACAACCTGATATATTTAGATATTCTACTGGCGAGTGTTCTTGACCTATGTGTCCATGTTCCGATTAGTTGTGGCATGTTCCATGGAGTCTGAGTTTAACTATGTTGGTGTGAGTTATTCTACAATGTCGAATGTGTCCAACAATGGGGGAAAGTATGGCAGAAGGGGGTCTACATTGAACACTCGGTGTAGACCAAGGAACAGTGGAATGTTGAGCTTGAAGGCATTATCCCCTACATCTTTGGTGATGGTGTATCACCCATATCGAAGTGGGCAAACCTTGCGATGGGGACAGCGAGGCGCTCCTTCTGCAAATGTAACCAAACTTTGTTGCCCACCGGGAACTTATGCGACACCCGATGTTGATCATGGCATTGCTTGTACTTAACACTGCCTATGTCCAATATATCATGGATTAGCTGGCAGATGTGTTGAATGTGCTCAATGAAGTTGTTAGCCCTTTCGGCTTTGGACTAGACATGAGTCGAATCTGCTTGAGTAGCTACAAATGGTATGGCCACATCAATGGGACATAATGGTTGAAATCCCAACCCTAACTGAAAGGGGTTGTGGAGAGCTCTATTGTAGATGTTCTAAACATAGGGGAGGATTTCATCCCATGTGCGTGGATGCTTTGAGTTGTACATGCGCAGAATGTGCGGGATCATCCTATTGACAATTTTTGTTTGGCCATTAGTTTGGGGATGGAAAGTCGTGGACTTAGTGAGTTTGGTATCCAACATTGACTAGAGACTTGACGAAAATGCACTTAGGAATTTGCTATCTTGATCAGAGACAATGTATTGTGGGATCCCAAAGTGTACTCACACTCACTCAAAGAAGAGCTTATCAGTGGCCTCTGTTGTGATACTCTTCTTGCAAGCCACCATAATGGCCATCTTAGAGAATCTATCAATGACCATGAAAACATAGTCATTGCCATGCTTAGTAGAAGGAAGGCCTGACATGTAATTTATGGAGATGGATTCCCAAGGTCGACTAGGAGTAGGCAGAGGAGTATACAGGTCTTGCTTCTTTATGGTTGGTTTGGCAATGTCATAGGCAGTGTAGGATTTAATGTACCTCCCAACATCCTCACAAAGTTGCGGCCAATAAAAATACTTATGTAGCACTACCACTGTTTTCTCTACTTCGAAATGTCCGGCCACCCGACTGCAGTGCACCTCCCAAATCATCTTGGCACGCTCGCTTGAAGGAACACATATGTGTCCTAGGTGGCATAAAAGTGCCTCCTGGAGGTGAAAATTTGGAGCTTGCTTACCTTCCGGGAGTGTCTGGTATGTGTTGTTGAATTCTGGATTGCTCTCGTAAAGATGCAGTCATCCCAAAGTCTTGTGCCCATAGGAGTCGAGCAAAGTGATCAATGCCATCATTGGTGGTCGGTTGAGGCATTCTACGACATTATTGGTGTTGCCCTTCTTGTACTTAATGTTCAAATGGAATTGTTGTAGGTATGTGGACCATTTTCGATGGCGATCGTTATGCAAATTCCCTTGTGTCTGTATGAACTGCAAGGGTCGGTGGTCTGTGTGGATGATTGTTTCCTTCACCAAAATGTAATGCTTTCATTGACGACAAGGTTGCACAATGGAATACATTTCTTTGTCGTAAGTGGGATACTTTCAGATTGTGTCTAAAAGTGTCTCACTGTGGAAAGCCATTGGATGCCCCTGCTAAGTAAGAATTGCGCCAATAGCATAATCGGAGGCATATGTATCAATCTCAAATGGTTGCTACAAGTCTAGTAATGTGAGCACCTAAGTGTAGAGCAAAGGCGATGCTTCGACTCGACAAACGCCTTGTGTTTGGTTTCAGACCAAAACAACTTTTCTTTTGCTCCACCCTTGGTGACTTGGCTTAAAGGCCAAGTGATATGATAGAACCCCAACACAAACTTGCGGTAGAAATTGGCAAGACCCAGAAAGTTGTGAAGATCTGTTAGAGTGGTTAGGGCTGGCCAATTTCGAATGACTTGTATCTTGGTTGGGTCCACATGCACACCCTACTCATCAATGATGTACCCCAGATATTGAACCTGGGTCATAGCAAAAGTGCATTTCTCCAAATTGGCACATAACTTGTGTTGTCGTGGGGTTTGAAGGACCCGTCGAATATGGTGGAGGTGCTCTTCCCAACTCTGGCTGAAGATCAAGATGTCATCTAAATACAACACCACGAATGCATTGGTGAAGTGTCACAATATGTCGCCCATCAATCTCATGAAGGTTGAGGGGGCATTCGTCAATCCGAAAGGCATGACCAACTATTCGAAAAGTCCCTCCTTGGATTTGAAGGCAGTCTTCCACACATCAAAGGGTTCGATAGGCACCTGGTGATAACCGAACTTCAAGTTAATCTTGTTGAAATATTTTGCCCCCTTGAGCTGGTCTAGAAGGTCATCAATCCATGGGATTGGGTACCTATTCCAGACAATGATCTTGTTCATTGCCCGATAGTCAATACAGAGTCTCCAAGTCTCGTCCTTCTTATGTGCCAATACAATCAGGCTCCAACAGAGTGATGAGCTTGCACTAATGTCCCCTTTCTGCAACAACTCCTGAATCTACCTCTTTATCTCATTGTTCTCCATAATAGAGCATCGATAAATCGGTCCATTAGGTAGCGGCGCACTTGGGGTCATATCGATGGAGTGCTTGACCTGACATTGTAGAGGTACCCCTGTAGGTGAGGCAAAAATGTCCTTGTAGTCCTCCACAACCTTGTCCATCTACCGTTGTTGAGCGGAGGAGCCCTGTCTGGAAGCCGTGGCCAAAACCTTCTTCTTGCCCTAAGGGTGAATCATAAGGAAAACAAATTTCCTGGTCGGGGAAATGATCTTACTACATTGCTTTGCAGTGATCAAAGAGATGGAGGTAGACGGGGCTACCTCTGGTATCCTGTACAACTTATTGCCCAAAGTAATAATCACAGAGCGAGGTTTAGAATCATATACAACATCTTGCTTCGACAAGTATGGTTGTCCTAATAATACATCACAAACTTCAAGAGGAGTAACATCACACAGTACCTCATCCGTGAAGGGCTTGATGTTGTAGGGAAGGCGACATTGTTGGCTGATGCAAAGATCTCGTCCTTGGTGAAGCCACCCAATGGTGTACAGTTGTGGATGTGTTGTCGTCAGTAGGCCCAGCCACTTCATGACCTTTGCTGAAATGAGGTTCTTTTGGCTCCCACTGTCAACAATGAACTACAATGGAAAACCTTTCACCCACATCTGTGAGTGGAAGAGATGTTCCCCCTCCTCTGGATCTTGAGGCTCATTCGTATCAATCTTGGTGTTGACCACTGTGGCACTGGGCTCTGTGTCAATGATCTGCTTCCCTTTGTTATCCCATTGTCGAGTTTTGACTCAAATTCCAAACACACATCTAATTCAAAAGCCTTCAACTTGGCCACCAGTGACTGCTTAGCCCGACACTCACTTGTGTTGTGAGTGGAGTTCTTAAGGAACTCACACCATTTTCTTGTGTCCTTCTTTGTCTTCATGATGTTGTTCTTTGCTTGTGGCTTTGGTGGATTGACTTGGGTCGCCTCGCCTTGGCTTTGGCCTTTGCTCTGTGGTTTGGGGTTTCCTTTTCCTTTCTTCGGATTTGCAAATCCAAAGTATTGCTTCTTCTATTTAAACTTGTGCTCAATCTTGACAGCGTATCGGTATGTCATGCCGATCGAGGAGATGTTTAGGAACTCCATCTTGTCTTGGATGTACTTGTGTAGATAGCCCCGGTACTTGAGTACCAAATGCTGCTTAGAATCCTTGATACCCAACTTCGTGTGAAAGGTATGGAAAACATTTGTGAACTCTGTAACATCTTTTTCCCTTCCCTGTCATAGCGTGGTCCACTTTATGTATTTATCTTCATAAATCTTGATAGGATAATACTGTTCCTTCATGGCATCTCAAAAAGAATCTCAAGTGGGTGTGGCTGAAAACAGTGAGGATTCCCTCTCGTCCTTTGTTCATTTTAGGTTTCCCACCTGTCCTTGATGTGTGGGGCGACTTTGAGAAGTGCAAAATCAATCTTTTCTCGATTGGAAAAGTCATGGATTGAAAAATATCCTTCCAACAAATTCAACCATTTATCTACGACGTTTGCATCTATCTAGCCCTCAAATATAGGAATATAGATGTTAACTTGTACCTTAAAAGGAGTGGTGCCTCCAGAGTGGTTGTTGGATGAAGATGCATCGCCTGTGGGTAGTCGTCGAAGGATCTAGGCAAAGTTATCCATCATCGCATTCCTCTGTCGCTCGAGGGCTTCCTCGAGTAATATTTTGAAAGGATCTTTTGCCCCCTCATATTTCTTTTCTTTCGCCATGGGAGGTCGTAGGGGTTTGCGAGGCTGGTCTTGCAAAGGTTCAACTAAATCAAGCCCTAACTGCTTATACCCTGACATTGTTGGGGACATGCAGAGAAGAAAAGAGAAAGAGCAGACCGCTCTGATACCACTGATCCGAACTTAAAGAGGAACACAGCAAATTACATATATAACCATAAATAGAGAAATGCAGCAGAAATAACACTTCATTTCATTAATATCAAAATACTGAAATATGCTTACAAACATAATGGAAATAAACTAGCTCAGGCGATGGTAGCTTATCTCTGAGAAGAGATGTGGTGGCTACATGCCTCTGAACTGTGTTAAATGAGGCTCAAAGGCCTATTTATTAGTGAGAAACAATGGAAAACACTAAACATCCAAAAACCTAACCCTAGGAGATGAAGTGCCAAAATTGTATGCCCCGTTTGGTTAAATTGGTACATTAACTTCCCGGGGCTGTAACTTTGGCATACGATCTCTATTTGGCTATCATAATACCTCATTTCGAAGATCTTAAAGAGGAGGCCAAAAAAAATGAGTAAATGAATTTGTGAACTTTTCAATGTCTTTGTTTTCCCTAAAAATGTCGTTTAGGGCCTCAAAACGTCTTTGGTAGTTCAGGACCCGAAAAATTGCCAAAAATAGTAAACTATGCTACAAAGAAAGAAACTAAAAAACTGCCAAAAATAATAAACTATGCTACAATTAATGAAACTAAAAAACTAAAAGAGACAGTGTTGGGGATCCAAGTGGAATAAGCACCCAATATCCACCTGGATCAATCCTCCCCCCTTAGGAAGCAATGGTCTCCATTGCATTGAGTGACTCCATGAGATGGGGAAACTTCTGCTGAACTTGGTCCCTAGTGAGTCACTTGCCTTGGTGCAGGAGTTGGCTAGCTTTGACAACACAATATAGTTGGATCTTCCGCTAGCGAGTATTCTATATCTGTGTGTCCATGATCTGTTCAGTCATGGTCTGTTCCATGTAGTCTGGGTTTAGCTCTGTTGGTGTGAGTTGTTCTCCAATGTCGGATGTGTCCAAAAACGGTGGAAAGTATGGCCAAAGGGAGTCTACATTAAACGCTAGGTGCAGACCAAGGAATGGTGGAATGTTGAGCTCGAAGGCATTGTTCCCCTACAACCTTGGGGATGGTGTATGGCCTATATCAGAGTGGGCGAAGCTTGTAGTGGGGTCCAGCGAGGCGCTCCTTCTGCAAATGTAGCTAAACTTTGTCTCCCACCTCGAACTTATGTGGCACCCGGTGTTGATCATGGTGCTACTTGTACTCAGAGTTAGCTATAACCAATATATCATGGACCTGCTAGTGGATGTGTTGAATGCACTCAATGAAATTGTTAGCCCTGTTGGCTTCGGACTGGACATGAGTCAATGCTATCTGAGTAGCTGCAAATGGTATGTCCACATCAATGGGACATAATGGTTGAAATCTGAGCCTACCTGAACAGGGTTGTGGCCCGTTGAGATGTGGAGAGTTATGTTGTAGTTATGTTGGACATATGGGAGGACTTCATCCCATTTGCATGGATTATTCAAGTTGTAAATGCGCAGAATGTGTATGATCATCATGTTGACGACTTCTGTTTGGGGATGGAAAGTTGTGGACTTAGTGAGTTTGGTATCCAGGATCGACCAAAGACTTGACCAAAATGCACTTAGGAATTTGTTGTCTTGATCAGAGAAAATGGACTGTGGGATCCCAAAGTGTACCCACACTCGATCAAATAAGAGCTTAGCAGTGGCCTTTGCTGTGATACTCTTCTTAGAGGCCGCCATAATGGCCACCTTAGAGAATATGTCGATGACCACGAAAACACAGCTGTTGTCGTGCTTATTAGAAGGAAGGCTCAACATGTAATCCATGGAGATGGATTCCCAAGGTCGACTAGGAGTAGGCAGAGGAGTATATAGGACTTGCTTCTTGATGGTTGGTTTGGCAATGGCGCAAGCAATGCAGGTTTTAATGTATCTCCCAACATCTTGACAAAGGTTGGGCCAATAAAAATACTTCTGCAGTACTGCCATTGTTTTCTCTACTCCGAAATGTCCAGCAACCCAACTGTAGTGTGCCTCCCAAATCCTCTTAGCACTCTTGCTTGAAGGAACACATATGTATCCCAGGTGGCATAACATTGCATCTTGGAGGTGAAAATATGGAACTTGCTTACTGTTGACATGGCGAATTTTCGCTATACCAACAAGGGGAACTAACCCAATCACAAACCCCAATCAGGCATGCTTTCGTTTGGAATGGCTAGTTCCAACGAGTTTTAAGGGACCCCGTGAACTGTAATAGATGTTGAAAGATTGCTTCTGGGAAGAAGAATTCAATTAAAACAACAAAATAGAACAGCTAACCACTATGTATTAAATCCTATCTACACTACTTCTAACTACTCTAATCTAGTCCTAATTTATCCTAATCTATCTTGTAGAAGCAAAACAAAAGGAGGTTAAACATCATATATAAATCCCAAGTCCAAATGAATCAATTACTGGTCCACATAAGAACAAGGTTGTATTAAATCCTAATCACAATGCAATTACTTATACATGAATATACATTCCTTTCGATACAAATAACACTTGCAACTGATGTTTAACAAAGTCTGGAATCAGCAACGTTTAATGAATTATCAATGCTATTGAATTATATTCAAATAACCAAGAACAACCATGAACTGGTGGTAACAATATACACAAAGCAAATCACATTTATCTTTGTGCCAGCAACAACACATTGATCCTAAACATATGAGAGAAAAGGGAAATAAATTTGAAACAATAGGCTCCTTCTTGAACCAAACAATCCTCTTTATTCACAATAAATCAAAGTTGTTTTTCTCCACACAAAAAGCCCTTCTCTCCTATTCGGAGGTAATACTTATGCAGCCCTTAATGACCCTCGGTCTTCCATGACCTTTCATTTCCCCTCTTTTCATTACACAGATCAGCATATACAGATGAGAGCGGTCGGTGAAACTACTGACACGCTGAGGTTACCTTTGGTGGAGCGTTCTACTTCCTCGGGGAATGAATGGATGCCTTTGGAACAGAGAAGGACTGCGTATCATTTCTTTGCACCTGTGTTGAGTGGCTATCATTCTCTGTCATTTCCTAAAGGAAACTGAAGATGTTGAGCTCATCATCCCACATTTGGCATGCTTTGTGATGTATTTGGCAGTGATAACGTCTTGATGGAACGACGTTGCCATGGGTGCTTCTACTGAACTGAGTTAGTGCTTTCATTATGCACTAGGGCGGTCCATATTCCCTTTTCCAGAGTGTGTTTTGCGGTATCGACACCGGTGGTGCAGAGGTGTCATCGTGATATAATTTACCTTTATCTGTTACCTGGTTTGTTCGAATTTGCCTGCAAAGATAATTCACATCAGCTATGATTATGCGAATATGATAAAAAATGCTTAAAAAACACAAATCTTGCCTTCAGGAAGCACTTATAACATCAAAAGGAACAATTGTGAAAGAATAACCCTTTGGTTTTTAACCCCATGCATTGATTAAGTCCCGTAAGCGAAAATCCAATTTACACTGAAAATCATTGCATAACAACTGACCGGGTGGTATTTCGGAAAGGGTTCGAGTGGTAACCGGTATTTCGAGGAAGGCCCCGATTCCATTCTTCAAGTGACACGTAGCAGCTAGGAGGAAAAAGGATACTGCTTTTCGGGGGGTTATTCCTCAAGCAACTCGTTCACCTGAAATCCGCGTGGACCATTGGATCCACGAAGGGTAGATCAACGGTGGAGGGGCTTAACACAAGAAAACACAACAGACCCCATGGTCGGACTGTACTTGAAACATTATAGATCAGAACCTATATCATATTGGGTCCGCCATATGGGTTTTTACATTAAAAATCGAAACCACGACGTTATATCGAATACACAAGAATATACGCGAAAACCCGTAGCCAGGCCGTACAGTCGGACTTCAAATTCTATGTACCAGAGCCTATAATCTATTGGGTTTGCCATATCACATCACATCGTGCCACGTGTTTGGGCTTAAAGCTATGCCAATTGCGCCTTTCGATTGGTCGGACCCGACATACATATATGTCGTGGTTCATAATCCTTTCGGGTCTGCCGCATAAGACTCCTTCTTTGAAAAACCCCGACCCCAGCATATTATCAAAGAACACGGGAAAACACGAGAAAACTCGAGTTTGGCCATTGGGTCGGACTTGAAAATTTATATGCCCGACTCTACAATCATCGGCTGGTCCGAGTGATTACGGTGCACCATATATATACACCCTGGACCCCACCGATAGTGATAAGCGATGGGTCCCATACCCGAAACATATGTATATAT
>APFE030272264.1:79456-100063 GCA_000404065.3 Pinus taeda
AGATCTATTCGAGCACTATCATTGTTGGAACGAGCAACATCGGTCCATTGCATGGACCCATGTTGCCCCCGGATTCCCAAAAAAACGTCGTTTAGGGCCTCAAAACAGCTCCGGAAGTTCAGGACCCGAAAAACTGCTAAAAATAGTAAGTTGTGCTACAATTAAGGAAACTGAAAATGCTGAGAAAGACAATGGTGGGGGTCCAGGTGGACTTGGCAGATGGCCACCAATATCCACCTGGATCAATGTTGACTGCAACACTGCTACTGCAACACCTTCTAGCTAGGTTGATACAACAAATGTGTTGCAACACCATCACAATAGTTGTTACAATAACTCTCAACTAGTCTGAGGCAATGTTCGTTGTTGTAACACCTTTCAACATTTGTTTCTACAACATCTTCACCAGACTATAGCTACAAACCACTCTTGGATCCATTGTCGACATCTAGAACAACCTAGAGAGGATCACAAACTCATAACAATAGTAAGTATTGAAAATGTATGGACTTTCATTACATAACATCTAACATTAAAAGGTGGCATGATCACACTTACCTTGTAATGATTCACATGAATCATTCACCATTACTCTTGTATTTCTCCTCCACACAACACCTTACGACATGACCCTAATCATTACTCATGATTATTGACAGGGGCTTAGTTTGACATCCTTTTGGCAACCTAACACATTTTTGCTTCTCCTTTTTCCTGATTAGAGCATGTTTCCTCACTTTACACTCACAAATGCATGCTTTTGACAAAGGTATAATTATCACTTGAATATGCCATTTATATGCTTATTATTATGCATTATTGGGAAATTGTTATCTTTATGTGTTGAAAATCCAGGAGGATCCCAAAAAAGCATAAAAATCGAAGTGCTAAAAACTTGACGGAAACAACACCATGTTGGAGATCTCGATGAGATGATTTCAACGCAACTTGAATAATGTCAAATTGATCCCATATGCAAATGTTATGGCATTTTGAAGTTATGCCAAACAATAACAAAAATTAGACAAGGTAACACATGGCACATCCTGTAGTGCCACACAACATCAATATGTAGGTGTGGCAAGATAGGTGACACTGACATGGCCAACACATGGTTGGTTCTAGAGATGACATGGTAGGCTGAACACATGTGGCAAGCAGAGTAATGGACATGTGGTAATTTTGGCATGATTTGGGTGTTAACTGGGTACGTAATTGGACTAATGGGAGCATGCGACATGGCCTAATTATAGGACACCACATAGAACCAAAATTGGTTTGTTAGCAACGCAATAATCATGCACGATGGTATTTGAACCCCCAACCTTGTTGAAAGCACCAAATGTGCTAACCATCAGGCCACAAGTGTTGGATATGTATAGCAATGAATAATGTTATATTTAAAATTTTGTTAAATGGTTAGTTCAAATGGGGGGAGGCAATGGGTTTGACCCCGCGACCTCCCAAAATGACCTAACAACTATAACGCAACTACCAACAAATGTGCCATGGTGTAAGTTGTTGATTAGGCGACATGCTAGTAGTTGTAACAACCATGGATTCATCGATTGAGCCATTGGATCACAATTGAAGTGTTAGAACTAATTATTTAACAATTGTTCCAACCAACATGTCATAATGTTTACATTTAATAGGGTTAGTAACTTGTGATTGTAATATGGTTAAAATTCATTGCAAATAGAATTACAACAAATGGCACCAATTGGGCGACAATATAAAATATGTGCCATATTATAACAATAAAGGGCTCAAATAGCCATACAATTTTAATTTGTTATTAAAAAATGTTTATATTTAAACATAATTGCGCATGTAATATGGGATAAGGTCGACAACCCACAGGCTCGAACTCATGGCTGTCGGACCCCCAATGTTATTTATACTAAGAGTTTGTGCCATTGCACCACAAGATTTGGGTGTTGAAACTTTACATTGAACTGAGTCTTTTGAGCAGAGATTAAGCTTGCAAGCCTTTTTGCAAACATGCTCTTGGAGCTCATTTTTTGCAGCAATTGAAGCAGGTATTGAGTGGTATTTATAAACCACTTCTTGGTAGCAAAGAGATCATTTTTGTAGCAGGTTTTGGAGGCTTTTGTTGATTTAACAAAACATTTTTAGGCTTAGCATCTGAATTAATAAAGAGGCCACTCCTTTCGAGGTAGGATTTAGAGACATAGTCCACATTGGACGAACTTCGTTATCAATTGGGTTTTGTTTCTATTTTTTTCTCTTCTTGATTTTCTACATTACTTGTTAATTAGAGCTTCTTTTCTTTTTGCTGAAGCAAGAGTCATACCTTCTATTTCATTAAATCAGAGAACAAATTACATAAAATACAACAGTCCTCAAGGAACTGTGGGCCAAAGAAAAAACTAGCCTCTTAAAACCGAGGGCACCGAGATAAAGGCTAAAACACTGAGCCAAGGTCGCGCAAAAAAACTACAAAACCCTCGAAAAATATATAAAGTCGAGACCATTCGATCTCCACTCAGAGATCTGACGGACGAGGCTCAGATTGGGTCGGAAACAAGTAACCACTTTAAAATTAGAATTGGACCCGATGAGGATATTGGGGCCAATCAAAAAGGATTTCGGGTCCGAATGGGGGAACAACCCTCGAGCATGTAGATCGTGTGAAATACATTGATTCCCACCATGATGTGAAACAAGCTCGAAAGATATTCCTCACCCGGACCTGCATACTTATTCTTAACCATCGATTCTCCTCGCCAGATCCAACAACGAAGGATGATATCGCAATACCTAGAAGCATGATTATTAACCACGCAATAACCCTGACCCACCAACATGCTCGCTTAATCCTGACCGTGGATCCGTCTTGCTTGAGCCGATGGCTAAGGATAATCTCGCACGAGCCAACAACACCGAGAATTAGCGCGCAATGAGGGCAGTATTCTTTCCCCTCCCTTAGCCACGTGTTGCTTAGTAAGTGGAATCGCTCTCAACTTCGAAAAACCGCCTCCAACTTGAAGGGCTGCGATAAACCATAAACCACCCCGAGAACGGTATTGCATCCATAGAAAGAAAGACAGGGGTTTTAAGGCTGTCGAGAAATCCAGGACTCTGGCCACTCGCCCCATCCCATCTCCGCTAGCGCATGAACCAATGTAGGATGAAGATCCATTCGTCGAGCCGACCATCCGAGAAATAATGTCTGTCGAGCAACTTCCATCTGAAACTTCTGTGCTTGTACTTACCAGGGTTAAGGCCGACAATGACCTGCATCCCAAAAATGACCTCACTTCGGAAAAAACACTTCATAATGAATCCAAATCAGCTAGACCCCGCCTCTGTGGCTCTGTTTCGAAACACCATTCTGTCCTCATCTACCTGTTCATGACAATGCACCTTTAATCTATTATGAGGCATCTCTTGGCAACTCAGCGCCACCTTGCTTTTGGTACAAGGCACCCCTTGATTGGCCAGAAAGTCTACCAATTTATTTGTCGTCCTTTGCACATGGTTAAAACTCACTGTACGTAAGCACAAGAGGTGAAGCTAAATCCTTTGAAAGATCTAGAGCAGCCTCCAGTGTTTTGAGACTTTTTCCAGCTCCGTGCCACAACTGATTCTTTTGACCGAGTTAATGATTAACTCAGAATAAGCTTCAACAATTACATTTTTGAGATTGTCCTGCTTCAGGAATTCTAAACATTGCTCAAGAGCCATTAATTCTCCCATATTGTTAGTGGCTCTTCCAAATGGCAATGGAAGATGAAAAGGATACCGCCATTTTCATCCCTTCACACCCCTCCAAAGCCAGCAATACCCGGGTGTCCCTTTGAAGCCCCATCAATGTTGTTTTTCAAAAAACCTTGAGGGGGAGGATGCCAGTAATCCTGCTCAGTATCCAGTTTCATTACCTTCCTATCCAAGCCATGTGGTATAAGCCCCTGCATACCCAACTGAAGAAGTACGCATTTCAGCTTTTGAAGGTGGATTCTGAGGAGAAGTTCGCACTATAGTACCTACTGTCTCCTTAAGCTATCTTAAGATCTGCTCGAAAAGGCGTTGGGAGGAACTCTTATCATTTTTGAAGATTCTATTGTTCCTTTCTTTCTAGACATTCCATATTATGAAGCTTGGCATTAAAGCCCAAGCTAAGCCAATAAATTCATAATCAGAGAAGTTTCGTCTCCAGTTGTTTAGGGTATTGATAATGCTTCCTTTGTCCCTGTTTTTCTATTGGAAACTAGTGGCGAAAGTATCCCACAACCTGGAGGTGAAAATGCAATTATTGAGAAGGTGCTCCATTGTTTCCTCTTGGGCTTCACAAAGCTGACATCTGGAAGGACCCAGAACACCCCTCTTTCGAATGTTATCCCAAGTCAAAATTTTCTTATGATGTACCAGCCACATGAAGAGTTTGATCTTCATCCATCCTTGATGCCTCCATAGGTTCTGCCAAACCTTGTCCAATACATTGGATTCCAGCTCAAGGAGTATACATTTTGCCTCCTTAAGATTGAAGGTACCTTCATTATTGTTGCCCCATCTAAGTTGGTCATGCCCCCCTGTAACTAAAATCTTCCTTTGTTCCAACATTTTCAGAAGTGCCTCTGCTTTTGCTTTCAAGGGGTTGTCATCCCTGTAATCAATATTATTCCAGGTTCTCCATTTTCCTTCACTATTGGTTTGATTCCAACAATATTTTACCTTAAATAACCCTTTGGTGTCTGTCTCTTTCTTGAGGTCCAGAAAGTCCTCTCTTAACAGTGTAGTTTCTTGTTGCCATTTATCCTCCCAAAATAAAGCAAGATCTCCCTCTCTGATTTCCCAAAAGCTATTTTTTTGTACTAAGCCTCTATTCTCCCAGGCCTTATTCTAGATGTGTGAGCCCTTTATGATGCCAGACATCCTTATGTGATCATTATTTTGCCAAGTGCTGGCATATTTTTCTTTCCAGATACTAGCCCACTGAGCCTTTGGGTATTTTACCCAACGCCACCATAATTTTGCCCCTAAAACTTTGCTTAGTACTTCTAGATCATCCAATCCAAGACCCCCATGGTCTTTAGGTTTGCAAATCTTATCCCAAGCTACCAAGGCTCATTTCTTTCTTTCCTCCCCCTTACCCCAAAGAAAGTCTCTTTGAACGGTTCTAAATTGTTGTAAAATTCCTTTTGGAGTTGGAAGGGCTGATAGCATGAAGACGGGGATTGATTGAAGAACAGATTTTGTAAGCACTAACCGACCAGCCAAGTTTAAAGATCTAATAGCCCATTTCCTGATTTTATCCTGCATCTTATTAATCACCGGCTCCCAAATGCTCTTGTGCAAAGGTTTATCAGTTAGGGGAACTCTCAAATATTTGGAAGGAAGGACATCCCTTTGAAAGCCCAGAATTATGGAGATATTTCTCTGAATAGTAATATTGGTATTAAAGAAAAAAAATCTTAGATTTGGAGAGATTAACTTCCATACCTGTAGCCATGGCAAAGTCACACAAGATTTGTTTATACGCAAGTGCTTCTTTAACCATGGGGATTCCCTGCAACACAGTATCATCAACAAATTGTTGATGGGTTAAAGCCTATGTAGTCTCAGAAAGTTGGAGACCCTTGATATTACCAACTTCTTTCACATGCTTGATAGACCGACCAAGTCCTTCCATCATGAGGATGAAGAGAAAGGGAGAGAGCGGATCTCCCTGCCTGAGGCCTCTTGAAGGAGTAAAAGTGTCGGAGGGAGAACCATTAACCAGAATTGAAAAGCTAGAAGAAGTTACTAGGGCCACGACCCATCTTACCTAGTTATGATCAAACCCAAAAGCAATAAGGACCTTTCTGATGTAGTTCCAATTCAACTTATTGTAAGCTTTGGCTAGGTCCAATTACATAATCATTCCAACCTTCCTATTGCTTGTCAATGAGTGCACCACCTCATGTGCTTGAATGATGTTATTGAGAATTTGTCTGCCCTCCACATAACCAGATTGCTCCATGGAAACTAGAGTAGGAAGAAGTGGTTTGAGTCTATTGGCAACAACCTTGGATATTATCTTGTATACCACATTGCACAAAGCTATGGGTCTAAACCTGTCGGGAGTCTGAGCATTGTCCTATTTGGGGATCATGGAGATGAAGGAAGTATTGAGCACCTTTAAAATAGTTCTATTCATCTTGGAATCTTCCATTACATTCAGAATATCCTGTTTAACAATATTCCAGCAAGCCTTAAAGAAATCCACATTGAAACCATCAGGGCCTGGCGCTTTACCATTCTGCATTTCTTTTATGACCTCTCTAACCTCCTCTTCAGTCACTGGCCTATTAAGATTGAAATTATCCTCTCTAGATACCAGCCTAGGTATATTCCTTGTTAAGTCCCTGATAAAATGCTCTCTGTCTGAAATGGTTTCCTTTGCTATACCTCGAAAGTGTTGAACTAACACAACTTCTATATCTTCATGGGAATTAAGAAGATGACCTCCCTTGTCCTTGATCGAAGAGATCCTATTATGAGATCTATTCACCATGGTGGATCTGTGGAAAAATCTATTGTTTCGCTCTCCTTCTTTTAGCCATTGAACTCTAGATTTTTGTCTCCAAAATATTTCCTCTTGTTTACATAAATTCTCCCAGTCTTGATGATGTTTGGTGACTTGATCATTTCTGACTTTATCAAAGCCATCCGTGATAAGGGCTTGATTGAGTTCTTGCATTTTATCTTCAACAACTTTTTTTGCTTCAAAAATATTGCCAAATTCATTCTTGTTCCAATCTTTAAGTCTGAGCTTGATGTGCTTTAGTCTTTTGTGTAGCAGGAACATTCTTTTACCCTGAATATGCAAATCTTTTGTCCACCATTTTGCAATGTTGCTGATGAAATCTAGGTGGGTGAGCCAGATACTCTCAATATAAAGGGTCTGTTCCTAGGGGTACCAATGCCCTGAACCTCAAGTTGAACAGGCCAATGGTCTGAGCCTCCAAAGGGGAGAATTCTCGCTATCATTTCCTTGCCGGTGAGCATAAGGTCCTCTGAGATTATGAATCTGTCTAACTTTGAGGCTACTTGAGACTCTCCTCCTCTTTTATTTTTCCGAGTAAAGAGACCATTACTCGTCTCAGTGTCAACTAGCTTCATATTATCTATAAAAGTTTGAAATGTTGAAGAGTCTTTGCTTAAAGTTCTATTCCCCTTTTTTTCTTCGAAAGTGATTTGATCATGTTGAAGTCCCCACCCATGATCCATGGTACTCCTACATATCTGTCTCTTAGATCCACAAGAGAATCTAGAAACCCGAGTTTATCATCCATCCTTTGAGGGCCATAAACATTCGTGACCAGATAAGTCTCCCTATCTCCCACAGGCTAAATAACCACTGATAAATAATTCCTAGATGCCTCAACATCTATTATGCCAATATTTTGGGGGTTCCAAAGGGTGAGTATGCCTCCTGTTGTATTATCTGCTTTGACTTCTAAAAAATCAAAACGATTGAGCCATTTGCTGTGAATTTCTTTTATTTTTTGAATGGAACATTTTGTTTCCTAGATAAAGATCATATCCAAAGCTGCTTGTTTCATTCTATTACTAATTATTCTTTGTTTTCTTTTACTACCTAGACCTTTGATATTCCAAGATGTGAACTTCATTATTAAAGATTTGTAAAGGAGTAGCTGGTCAGGTCTTTCATCTTACCTGAATCTATCATTAGCTTTCCACATTCCATCAATAGCTCGTTCCGCTTTTTCATGCCTCTTTTCTTTCCTGGGTTTCTAGGTGCTAGTCTTGGTGTGGTTTTCATGGTTTTCACACCTTCTTTACCCTACCTTTCATTGTTTCTTTGCCTTTCTAGCCCTTTAGCCTGAGTTTTCCATAGGAACAGCTCCTGTACTCTGTTGAATTCTTCTTGAGGTAATGAGTCTACTCCTCCCATGGTTCCCTGTTTCAAGAACCCTTCCAGATATAGGTGTTCTCTATCAAGAATCTCTTGTAGTTCATGGTCCTCCATTTCCATCCCACTCTGGGTCATTTCTTGGTCCATCTCCAGTTCTACATCGCTCAACATAGTCTCTTTCTGTTTATTAATATCCTGTGTTTGTTCACTATCTTCTTCTTTCTCCTTCTCCACTGGGCTTCCTTCCATTAACAGATCTACTTTTGTTATCTCTTCTTCTTCTTCGAGTACTTGGAACCTGTTCAGACTGGCCTGTTGCCCTTCTGTTTGATGTTGCTTTGGCCCCCTTTTGCCCCCTTTTCCTTTATGTCCCACTTTGTGAAAGCTTTCAGTATCTTTCATCGTGGTAGCTTTACTTTTGTTCTCTATTTTACTGAGAGGGCAGTCTCTAAATAGGTGCCCATGCTCATGGCACCTGCAACATCTGAAAGCAATATGTTCATAATCTACGGTTTGCACCCATTCTTCATCAAAAACTTCCAAGATGACCTCATCCGGTAGAGCTCCAGAGAGATCCATCTCCACACAAATTCGTGCAAAGGAAGTGTATTTTCCCCTTCTGGTGGCCTCAGAAGCTTTGACAAAACGCCCTAATTTGTTTCCTATGGTAGATAATGATTCTGTTTGCCAATAATCAAGAGGTAGGGAGTAGAGGCTTACCCAGATTGGGACCGAAGTGAAAGTCTCTCGCTTCGGGACAAAATTCATCATCCACTGCCACATGTAGAGGCCTGTTGTTGCATACAAGTAGGGCCCTCCTTCAAACACCCTGTCTTTATCCTCAATATTTGTAAAGACCATAGTGAAGAATCCCTTTGACCCAAGATGTAGGTCTATGCTTCCTTTTGGTTTCGAGTGGTATTTAATCCATGTTTGTAATGCCTTTTCAGTGGACCATAATCCAATGAATTTACAAATGATAGCATATGTCCACATGTGGTCCCTGTGCGCCTGCAGAGCAAGATCATTTAAAAGTACTCTGGGCGTAACCTCAACTTTGGGTTTACATGGTCCCTTTTGTGCTTTGTTTTTTGTTCCCTGTTCCTTGTCTTCTTCCTCATTTTCTTTTGTGTTGTTATTCTCCCTTGATTTGGTAAAATCTTGCTCCTCTTCCATGTTCCTTTTCTCTTCTCCTGAAGGACCTCTAACAATTTCTATTGGTTTCTTACCTCGGTTGGCCACGACCTGCTTGTAGGAGGGAGTGGAGCTCCCTCCTTTGCGTCCTTCCATGGAGATCAACACCTGCAGAAGCATGAAAACCTTAGCTTTTCGTCCACTTCCAATCCCCGTGTTGGATACCCCTTGTTAATTAGAGCTTCATTTAAGTCTGTCATGCTTTATTTAATTGTTAAGTTCGTTTAGTTTAATCGTACACACTTGATTTAATTGCAAGATGATCCCAGATTTCCTGAATTCTGGTGAGGAAGGGATCTATGCCTTCACCCTTATACATCTGGATGTTTCTTAACTTCTCTTGCATGACCATATTCCGTTGCTCGGAAGGAATTTGATATAGTTGAGCGAGAGCATCCCACATCTGCTTAGTAGTGTTCTTGCCAGATATATGCGAGGCTATATGGTCCCGGATGCTATCCAGGATCATCTGCTTCACTTTTGTCATCTCTTTCCTGTACTCTCAAAGTTGGTCTACATCTGTCCATACTACCACAACATTCTTTGCATAGGTCTTCAGTCCAAATTCATCTAGCATGAAGGACATCCTATCATTTTTTATGACACAATTGGAGGGTCCCTCTAACCTATCACAATCTCCAAGCCCAACTATGGCTATCTTTGAATCTAGTATGAAAGTTTCCCTCTTCCCCCTGCTTGACCGTTGAATCTGTTATTCGAACTCCCTTCTAGAGTGAGAAAATCTGCTTGCAACTACTATTGGTTGCAACTAGAAATTTGGATTTCTAAACTGGAAACTCTCTAAGGGAAATTACCTCTGTTTGTGTAATTTCTCTTCCACCCAAAGTTGATTATGCTGTTGTAAACTGCTGCAAAACCCTTATGCACCCAAACAAGGAATTTTCTCAGCGAAAATTACTAATTTGTTTCCCCCTCTTCCTTCTAGAATCACTTGAACTGGCAAGCCAAATTTTCATGCTAACCTACACTGAAAAATCAAACTGCCCAATAATTTGCACTCCCTGGCTTAGGCTTTGCGCAACCCCTAAAATTTATTCCTGCTACTCCACTTCTAAGCTTCCCCATCTAATAAAATCCTCCTCTGATACCATGTGAAAAATTCATTACCAGAAATTCTATTGCAACAACTAAAATTAATTAATTCTTCTAACTGTAAATTAATTTTGCAGTTTATTGCTACGACAACAATGATTAATCACACTGCAATATTTACAAATAAAAATACTGTAGAAGATAAACTGGAAAATGAGAAAGTACTAACACACACACAAAAAACATGACACCGTTGTTTTTGGACAAAAGTCCCCAGGAAAACCCAACTTGGGAAAACTAGAGCAACAATTGAGGGTTTTTATTATTAACAGTAGCGGGAAATTCTGAGTGCAATAAATATCACCAAATTAGCGAATCTATCTAAGAGAAATAATGGAAAAAAAAATCTCTGAGGGAAATTACCCTCTCTCTGAGCAATCCCAAAATTTGATTGCCTCTGAAAAGCTAGCCATCCAACCAGCTTTGCGTAGGCCTTACATCACCCTAGCGCAGTCCCTCACACGCTCTGCCTAAATCATTGCCAATCTAGACGTCTTGCCTGTTGCTGACTGAGAAAATGCTTCGTTGGTCCTCTAGAAAACTTTCCCGACCTTTATAGCTAAAAACATCTTCCTCTTCTGCTGGATCAAATTGCTTTTCTGAAGCAACTGCGCAGTCCTTGCGCTACTTCTTGGAGAAAATCTTGGCCTCGACTCTCTAGAACTGGAAAACTTCCTCCATAATCATTGTCTTTGCCCCTATTTGTCTCTTATTCTCTTATCTAGCTCGAAATCTTCCATTGATTGCTACTTCTCTCTAGAAAAATCGAACTACCCAAGGAAATTGATCTCAGGTGTCACTAGTGTATTTCTCCATCTACCCATCGACTTCTTATAATCTCACTGTGGGACTCCAATGACCAAGATTAAAACATAATCAATGGATGAGATTATTTCTTAGTCGATCCATGTGAGTTTCTAAGTAATTCTTATGATGTGTTATTCACCGAAGGTTTTCTCATATTCGAATTCTCACCTTTCTTAAATACAACTGATTAATTAACCAATTTTCCTAAGTTTAGACTTAAGAAATATTTAAAAAATTGGTTAATAATCTAATTGAGACATTTCTAGGTGGAATTTCTAGAAATGATTTCTGGGTTTTGGAGAGCTCCTGTGTTTTAGCATCTCCACAAAGTTTCAAGACTAGAGCACCTTCAATGCTACAAAAACTAACATGGAGTGAATGAGTCAGTTTGTCATTTTTTCTATGACCTTTTTTACCTAAGCTACTTCCAATGGTGAAATTCTGAGCATATATAGGAGATTGATACGAACAACTGGTTACAAATTTAGATCTTGGTTCACTATATTTTCAGAGCTATATGCTATGCAAGTGAGGGTTTCTAGTTGATACTGAAATTTGCTTCAAACGAGCCATCTTAGCATTTTCGCTATAACTTGTGTTTTTTGGATGTTTTAGACTGTGAAATTTTATGGAGATGAAGGAAAGATCTTTGGGTGCATGTGGTCAAAAACATTGATTTCTTATACTTTCTATACATGCCTAATGGAAGTTAGGATTCTTGAATGCTCCCAAAATCAATTTCAAATAGGTTAGTTTGGAATTTTCGCTATAACCTTTTTTTGGGATACTTTAGATCATGAAATTTTGAGGAGAGGAAGGCAAATCTATAGATACACGTGGTCAAAATTCTAGACATTGATTCATTATACTTTTTGAGATATGCCATGTGGAAGTTAGGATTATTGAATGCTCTTGAAATTAATTTCAAACAAGTCAATTTGGCATTTTCAATATCTTATTTTGTTTGATGTTTCATACTATAAATTTTGAGGAGGAAGAGACGAGATCTTTGGATACATTTGATCAAATTTTGAAACATTTTTTCATTATACTTTCAAAGATATGCTCTGTGGAAGTTAGGGTTTTGGAATGGTCGTAAAACTAATTTCAAATACATTAGCATGACATTTTTGTTAAAACATTTTTACTAGGACTTTTTAGACTGTGAAATTTCTAGAGATCTAAGGAGACATACAAGAGTACCTGAGGCAAAAGTTTTAGACTTTGGTTCACTAAAATTTTAGAGATATGTCCTAATGAAGTGAGGGTTTTTGAATAATGCTGAAATCAGCTTCAAACAAGTCAACTTGGTATTTTTCCTATAATTTCTTTTGTGGGACTTGTAGATCGTGAAATTTTCAAATATACAAGGAAACATACATAAGTACCTCAAGTGAAAATGTTATAATAAAATTTGCAAAATTAGAGATGTGGCATGCTATAAAATTTTGTTCTTAGGAATAGGCCAAAAACAATAAGCTTTGGGAGAGTTGTCATAAACTTCGTTTGGAGGTTCAAAGTTTGGTCAAACTTGGTGAAGGTAGAAATAGTGTGTAGATCCAGCGAAGGCAAAAGTAACAAGCAAACCTATTGAAGCAACAAGGGGACTTGGTGAAGGCAGAAGCAATGAGTAGACCTTGTGAAGGCAGATGTAGCAAGTAGACTCGATGAATGTAATGTGAATGCTATCATCTTTTAAAGAAGTTATATGCAATAAAAAAAGTTGTAATTAAGGGTTGTTGCGCAAACAAAGGGATTTGTGTCCCTTGCTAAGTTGGTGCTTAACATTGGGGATTGGTGTCTCTAGTAGATTGGTGTCTACAAAGAATTATAAAAAAAAGTTCCATAGTTTTCTCCTAAAAAGGTTTCCATGTAAAATTTATGTTTTGTGTTCAGTAACTAATAGATCTCATATGTGATTATTTTTTTATGGTTCATGAATATTTAAACAAGTAAACATTGTATAACTCTAAGGCACATCATTGAAAAAGTTAGTGAGAAAAAGGAAGAAGCCTTTTGTTGCTTTGTTGATTTAAAAAAAGCGTTTGACGCAGTTCCTAGGGATAAGCTGTGGCACAGAATGGAGGAACTTGGGGTTCCTAAGCATTTGAGAGCAGTTGTGCATAGGCTGTATGAAGAGGTGAAAGTCAAAATTAGAACTTCAATAGGCATTTCTGAAAGTTTTAGAAGCGATATCAGGGTCAATCAAGGTTGCCCATTGTCTCCTACCATTTTTGGTTTATATATCGACAAGCTTGAGGAGTGGTTAAATTCGCAAGGAGGTGATGGTATCCATTTGGGCAAGTTTGTTATAAGGCTTCTTTTGTATGCAAATGACCTTATTCTGATTGCTAAATCTGCTCTTGATTTGCAAGAGCACTTACTGTCCCTTGAGCATTTTTGTAGAATGGTGGGGATGCAAGTGAATATTAGCAAAATGAAAGTAGTGGTTTTATCTAAAAAAAGAAAACATAACCAACATAAGTTCTACTTTGAAGGCAACATTATGCAAGAAGTTGTGGATTACAAATACCTCAGAATTGACTTCAACAAAAATCTAAGCTAGGATAGCTGTAGAAAGAAAAGAACTTAGGGGGTTGGAAAGCATTTTATGCTTTTCAAAATAGGTGTAGAGAGACATAGTTATGGGGCAGGAAAATCACTCAAACTCTTTTTGGGCTTCTAGTGATTCCGGTAATTCTCTATGGTTGTCAACTGTGGGCCAACAATACATTCGACATGCAGTGAAAACAAATTGAGAAAATTCAGAAGCATTTGATTACAAACAAATTCAAAATTAAAAGTGCAGTTCCTTATGCTATCTTGTTAAGTGAAACAAGGGCTGCTCCTATTGAAGCAATTGCTATGGTGTGAGTCATAAGGTATTTAACAAAAAATGAGCAAATGGAAGAGGGCAAATGGCCTAAGGTTGTCTTTAATGACATATTGTGCAAAAGAAAGAAGACTTGGATACAACAAAATAACAGATGGTTTAGTAAATGGGGTATTTGCTTGAACACGTGTCCCATAAACAATAAAGAGATAAAAACTTTTGTTATGGATAAGTTCCACAAACGTATTTGGGATAAGGAGCCAGGGAGAAAGAAAATTCAATATATTGAAGTGTTTAATCCCACTCATAATCATCAACAAAAAGTGTACATAGAGGCCAAGATTTCTTGGAGAGCCAATATTCTTATTGCTCAGTTAAGGACTAATTCTCATCAACTCCATTGTGAAACAAAGCGCTGGAAAAGGCCAAAAGAAGTGTGGGAGGAAAGAGCCTGTATTTTTTGTTCTTCCAGAAAAGTGGAAAAATCATTCCATTTTAGAATGCGAGGCCTTCAAAGGCAACTGGGAAAGTTATGCAAATATTCAGGCAACTAGCTCTTGGAATAATTTATTTACCGAGGGGTTTGTCAAGAAGGTGGGATAGTTTATTGTGAGGCTTCATAGGAAAAACGGTAAATACATCAACTAGGTGAAGAAACAATCTATCCCATAAACTATCTTTAACCTTGCGAACATTAAAATTATTTTCTTTCTTTCCCTCTTTTAATATAAATATGTACTCAACACATCTACAATGAAACACAAACCCACTCTAAGAGTCAAATGTTTTAATACATTAAAGCTTTCCCAACTCAATATTGTCGAACTATGTAATACGCTTAACACAAATTGACCAATATGTTTTAATTTTTTTTTATTATTGATTCAATAATTTATATCGTGAAAAAAAAATACAATTTTTTATCATGGTAAAGTGATAAAGTCATGCCAAATTTTGAAATTAATTTCAAAACAAGAATATATCCATGTCTTTGTATTAAACGTTTTTTTTTGGTTTAACTCATCCAAATTTGAAAGTCCAACATAAAACTCCAAATAATTTTCAAAGAGGATCCTTTTACCAAAAACCATTATTATTAGAATATAAAAAATAACCTAACATATCCACATTTACCACTTTAAAAAAAAACCTTTTATGTCCACACTTCCATTATAAAAAAGAGACAACAATTCCGCCCACAACCATAATATATATAAAGTTTATGATCAAACGATTCGGCACGCGCAAACAACTCTACGGTAGAAACTTCAAAAATCCCATAAGCGCAATGATCTGATAACTCTCAGGGCAATAGAGATGGAAACGGACCATATTGAAAACCCGGCAAATTTAGATCAAAAAATTCTTCAGTAAGTGAATTTCGTTAACCAAATGTTCTGTAAGTCAAACTTACATTTGTTCGCATACGTGCTTACTTCCCGCAGAATGCTATCTCAGAGATGAAACCTGTAACAGTTGTTTTTATTAAAAAAGAGGCATGCTAGTCTTATTATTGCTTTAATTTCTGTGTATTCGCATTACAATTTGTTTGTAAATAGCTGTAGCAAATTATGATACCATCTGTTTACACATTGACCCATGTTTTCATACTGTAATTTGGACTTTTAGTTGTGAAAACTCTATAGTTGTAGCAAAATATGATTCCAGTGGATGGTGGGAAAGATTTATTGTTTTGAATTCGACCTCTGTTTTCATACTGTAATTTGGACTTTTGTGAGCTGTGAAAAATCTACTCGCAACCATGGAGGACGTGCCCTCTATAGGACCCTTTATTGCCATCCTTATATGTTGTGATTTTAAACTGGTAAAGCTCAGGTTTTAAATGTAACTTCATGCATATTAGGCACCATGTTCTCATTGCCCTATGCCAGGTTCACGTCGGCTCCTTATGAATTTTCAATCGTCAGTTTAAGTGATTATAAAATTAAGCTCTCATTTTGTTTTCTGTTCATAGTCCGCATCTCACAACTACTATTCCTGGAGTTTTCCGATAAACACAGGAGATCTTTATGATATTTATCCAGATTTCTTTTAGACTATGGTAGGAAAATTTGGGCAAAAACCATTTTATTGATACAATTATAGGATATTAAATATTTAAGTGAAGTATGTTTTCTTTGAAGTTGCCTCGAGATATATGCGTCGATGGGCTACAACACAAAAATCGGATTTCCTTCGGGTAAGTATTAGGTCCGAGTAGTATTTTCTGCGAAAATCACCTAGCAACTTGCATCTGATCTCTTTCCTTTGAAACTTATGCCAATGGTGGGCGTAGATCACAAGAAGCTGGTGGATGGATTGACACTATGTCGGCCTTCCTCACTAACCAATGGTTTGTTGGTTAAACAAAGATCTTATTAAGAAGCAATTGTAATTTGTTTTTATTTTATTTTTAAGGTTAGGCGGGTGGGATCACGCACAGGAGATTTGAATTGGTGAACTGTCGCAAGGAGTGCCTTAACAACAGTGAATACATTCACTGTCAATCCAAATCCAAAGCCCAGTGGGCAAGAAACAGTTGTAATTCTTCTTATTTTCTCTTGCTAGGTTGAAACTTTTAGTCATGAAATTTGCAATGCGAACATTTCTGAATGGTATGTAAAAATTTTTCATTTCCCACCCCGGTTTTCAGTTTCACCTTATTTCTCCAAAATAGTTAAATGCGCTTTCCCATATCCATACATTCAACAACTGGAAAATAAATTTTGCTGAAAACACAAATTCTGGAAATATTACAGAATGCTGGAAAATGCAGAAATAAATATCAGCACATACAAACAGCCATTCAACACATTTAAACACAGTGATTTTTGGTCAAGGTGACTCTGGAAAAACCCCCTACAACTCTTGGGGAAAACCAGTTCGAAAGTTTCTTCTTATTTCTAGAAAATGCTTTTTACAGTGAGAGAAATATTCAGCAAAAAAATCAGCAAGCAAACTTTTACAACTTATCTTGTTTTCCGTGCCTCACAGCCCACTCGAAAAACTTGCAAACAGCAAAACAAAACAACAATAAATGCTGTATGGCCTCCTCGATTTTTGTGCCCAAATTTCAGCCTTAAATGCTGCTGTATGGACTGCCTAGAAAAGCGTGCAAGCTGCCATAAATGTTGTTGTACGGGTTTCCTCGATTTCTGTGCAGAAAAACAGCAGTACAGCTGTACAAATTTCTGCCTAGAAATGCGTGCCAAGGTACAACTACTTGTATGGATTTTTGCTCCTCGATTTCTTTGCACTTGCTGTACAACCTCCTTGGAATCTGAACCAAAACTGCTGTACGACCTTTCTAGAAAATCGTGCCCAATATCTACGTTTCACTGTGTGCTAACTCAGCTGTACGGACTTGCTGAAATGCTGCCTTGGAATGTGTGCCAAGCTGCTGCCTTCTCCTCCCTGTCCAGAAATCTCCCTTGTTCTCTTGCTCTCCTTCTTTCAATCTGCTCATGAAAGAATGAATGACCTTTTCCTCCTTTCCCTCCTTTAATCTAACCCTAAGTGACTTTTGGGGAATCCCTAAATCCAATGGCTGAAATAGATTGAGATCTAGGGCTGAGATTAAATGCTCATTTAAATCTCACTTTTTATTTTTTAATTCACCCCACTTTAATAAAGACCCACTTAGTCATTTATGTCCAAAGTCACTTTTCCTTTCTAATTTTACATTGACTCTATTAAAGTCACTTTAAAATTAGACTTTAGTAATTTTATCGCTTAAAGTCACTTTTAAATTAAATTTGACTTTATAAAAATTATAAAGTCACATTAGGAGAAAAATTAAATTCTTTTGGACACTTTTCCCTAGGCCAAAGATCAAAGCCTTAGGGAACCACTTGTCCTTCGGTACCAAATTTCAACACTCCCTCTTATCGAGGAAGGTGTTCCTCACCACACCCATCTTGTCTCTGAAGTAAACATGCTTGCCCCGTGGTAAGGCTTTGGTAAGAATGTCTGCTACCTGTTCATCAGTGGAAATATACTCAAGCTTCACAGCTCCCTTCTGAACATAGTCTCTGATGAAATGATATCTGATCCCGATATGCTTTGACCTGTCATGAAATACTGGATTCTCCGTGAGTTTAATGCAACTCTGATTATCACAGTAAATCACTGAAGGTCTCAACGGCTGACCAAATAAGCCAAACAACATCTTGCGAAGCCAGATGGCCTCACAACTAGCTAGACTGGCTGCCATATACTCTGCTTCTGCTGAACTCAGTGCTACTGACTGCTGCTTCCGGCTGAACCATGAAACTACTGCTGAACCCAACCCAAAACAACACCCTGAAGTGCTCTTCCTATCAGAAGCACAACCTGCCCAATCAGAATCAGTATAACCTGCCAATCTCACTCCATCTCCCTGCCTGTAGTCCAGACCATAATCCACTGTCCCCTACAAGTACCACAAAATGTGTTTTGCAGCCACCCAGTGAACCTTCCTAGGATCACACATAAACTGACTCATCGTGTTGACCGCAAAACAAATATCTGGTCTAGTGTTGACCAAATACATCAAGGAACCAATCAACTGCCTATACAATGTGGGATCCACCAACTCGGAATCCGAAGCATAAAGCTTCTTCCAGTTGGTAATCATCGGTGTCGACATGGGTCTACAATCCTCCATGTGGAATCTGCTAAGGATGTCCACAATATACTTCCCCTGCCCCAGGAAGAAATGCCCCTCCTCCTGCCACACCTCCAAACCCAAAAAGTAATGCATCAAGCCAATGTCCTTCATCTCAAACTCCGTCGCAAGATCTCTCTTGCAGTGCTCTATGAGTCTCTCTGCACCTGTAATGACCAAGTCATCCACATACAGCACCAGAATGAGAGGCTCCTCACCTATCACAATAAAGTAAAGGTTCGGATCTGCCTCACTCTTTGTGAAACCCATCCCCTGCAAATAAGTATCTATCCTGAAGTACCAAGCTCTGGGAGCTTGCTTCAGGCCATAAAGGGCCTTCTTCAGTCTGCACACATGGGACTCCTTCCCATGCACCTCAAAGCCCTGTGGCTGCTCAATGTACACCTCCTCCTGTATGAAGCCATTGAGAAATGCGGTCTTCACATCCATCTGGTGGATCTTCCAACCCATCTCTGCTGCTATCGATATAATGGAGCGAATCGAAGTATATCGAGCCACGGGAGCGAAGGTCTCCTCATAATCAACTCCCTCTACCTGGGAGAACCCTCTAGCCACAAACCTCGCTTTGAATTTCTCAATGCTGCCATCTGCAGCATGCTTTACCTTGTAAAGCCATCTGGAAGTAACCACGGACTTGCCTTCAGGCCTCGGCACCACCTCCCAAACATCATTCTTCATGATAGAAGAATACTCCTCCTGCATGGCCTCTCTCCAGACCTGCTGGCTAGCTGCCTCCTCATAGCTAGAAGGCTCAGAGTCAAGGATGCTGGTAACCATCGCCATATAGCTACAAAACATCTCAGGTGGTCTACTCTCTCTGACCGGCCTCTTAGGCTCAGCAACAAATGTGGCATCTCTCAAGGTGTCCTGAAGCCACTTGGGCTTCCTCTTCCCTGAGCATACTTCTCCCATAGGAGAATGAAACTCCTCCTCCTCATCACCATCAGGAGCCTGAACTCCTGACTGCCTGTCTGCTGTCCTCCTGCCTGCACCTGAACCTGTAGAAGCTGAGGTACCGTGGGAACTGTCCATCAGTGGACTCCCTAGTGAACTGCTCTGTGGACTACTCTGCATGCTTCCCGGAGCACCACCCCTCTGGCTTGGCAAACCACTGCTCAATGACGGACCTGGCCTCGTCATAGATGTACCTCTGGATCCTCCTGATCCCTGCCCACTGGATTCCTGCGACTGACTCAACTGCTGCTGAGGGTTTGGCTGATCCAGATACTCTAACTCCCGTGACCTCCTAAAGGCCCTGTCGTTCTCGAACTTCACATCTCGCCTGACAACAAGTTTCCTCTGTGCAGGAATGTAAATCTGAAAGGCCTTTGAGGTCTCATTGTAGCCCACAAAGATACCCTTCTCTGCGGCGGGCTCTAGTTTGGTCCTCTTCTCCTTGGGTATGTAGGAGTATGTAATGCACCCAAAGATACGAAGATGACCAATATCAGGCTTCTTCCCAGAAAAAGCCTCCTCCGAAGTCATGTGCCCCAAGGCACGATGCGGACTCCTATTCTGCAAATAAACAGTTGTGTTGCAGGCCTCTGCCCACAAAAACAACGGCAACCCATGATCATGTAACATGGCTTTGGCAGCCCCTACGATGGATCTGTTCTTCCTCTCCGCAACCCCGTTCTGCTGGGGGTTGTAAGGAACAGTGAACTCCCTCCTGATGCCTGCCTCCGCACAATAGTCAACAAACTCTCCAAGGGTGTACTCTCCTCCATTGTCCGACCTCAGGGACTTGATCTTCCGACCTGTCTGTGTCTCCACAAGAGCTCTCAACTCCTGAAACCGCTTGAAGACCTCACTCTTGGTCTTCAAGAAATAAATCCAGGTCCTCCTGGAGTGATCATCAATGAATAAAACATAGTACTCATATCCACTCAAGGAAACATGAGACATCCGACCGCTCACATCAGAATGAATCAAATCAAGTATCCCAGTCGCTCTGTTGTCACTGCTGGGAAAGGGGATTTGGCAAACTTGCCCATAGCACATCCTCTGCAAGTATCAAAGTGATCAGTACTAAAATCTGGCATACTTGTAGTGATCTCCCGCAAGGTCCTCAAGGCTCCATGATACATATGTCCCATCTTGCGGTGCCAA
>APFE030272264.1:101507-211206 GCA_000404065.3 Pinus taeda
CCCATCAGCAAAGTTCATCCATGAACGGGGGAGGTCATTCACTGCAATCCGCACCAACTCAGTGGGTGGAATGACCTCTCCAACTGTTGCCAACTCATCTCTCACATTAGTAATCTTTGTGAGATATCCAACTGCACTATCATTACGCATCTTAATGGTCTTCAACTTCTCCTTCAAGACCATTTTCCGGTTCTCATTGGTACTCTGGTAGAGATTGGACAATGCTGTCCACATCTCATGGGCATTTCTCTTTCCTCTCACATGAGGAATGTAATGGTCTTTGACTCCGTCTAGAATCAGTCTCTTACCCTTGTTGTTCTTTTTATTATAATCAACCAACTGAGTAGCATCAGTAGGTACAACAACGGGGTTCTGTGTGGTATGCATCATAATGTCCCAGACTTCTGCCTCCTCAAAGATACTCTGCATTCTCTCCTTCCAAACGCTGTAATTGTTATGCCCATCCAACCTATCCTCCACCCTCAATCCCAATGACATCTTGCTGTCCTAAAACTGAAAAATAGCACTGTTGTAGTAAAGATAAAACTGCTGTTTGTGAAAAATCAGTTTGCTGGAATTTTCTGAGTGAAAAATTAGCAGGCTGTAATTTTCCTCTTGCTGTCCCAAACTGCACTTCAGCACTCAAGCTCTGATACCATGTAAAAATTTCTCATTTCCCACCCCGGTTTTCAGTTTCACCTTATTTATCCAAAATAGTTAAATGCCCTTTCCCATATCCATATATTCAACAACTGGAAATTGCTGAAAACACAAATTCTGGAAATATTACAGAATGCTGGAAAATGCAGAAATAAATATCAACACATACAGACAGCCATTCAACACATTTAAACATAGTGATTTTTGGTCAAGGTGACTCTGGAAAAACCCCCTACAACTCTTGGGGAAAACCAGTTCGAAAGCTCCTTCTTATTTCTGGAAAATGCTTTTTACAGTGAGAGAAATATTTAGCAAAATAATTAGCAAGCAAACTTTTACAACTTATCTTGTTTTTTGTGCCTCACAGCCAACTGGAAAAACTTGCAAACAACAAAACATAACAGCAATAAATGCTGTACGGCCTTCTCGATTTTTGTGCCCAAATTTCAGCCTTAAACGCTGCTGTACGAACTGCCTAGAAAAGCATGCAAGCTGCCATAAATGCTGCTGTATGGTTTTCCTCGATTTCTGTGCAGAAAAACAGCAGTACAATTGTACGGATTTCTGCCTAGAAATGCGTGCCAAGGTACAACCACTTGTTGTACAGATTTCTGCTCGATTTCTGTGCACTTGCTGTACAACCTCTTTGCAATCTGAACCAAAACTATTGTACGGCCTTTCTAGAAAATTGTGCCCAATATCTGCCTTTCACTGTGTGCTAACTCAGCTGTACGGACTTGCTGAAATGCTGCCTTGGAATGTGTGCCAAGCTGCTGCCTCCTCCTCCCTGTTCAGGAATCTCCCTTGCTCTCTTGCTCTCCTTCTCTCAATCTGCTCATGAAAGAATGAATGACCTTTTCCTCCTTTCTCTCCTTTAATCTAACCCTAAGTGACTTTTGGAGAATCCCTAAATCCAATGGCTGAAATAAATTGAGATCTAGGGCTGAGATTAAATGCTCATTTAAATCTCACTTCTTATTTTTTAATTCACCCCACTTTAATAAAGACCCACTTAGTCATTTATGTCCAAAGTCACTTTTCCTTTCTAATTTTACATTGACTTTATTAAAGTCACTTTAAAATTAGATTTTAGTAACTTTATCACTTAAAGTCACTTTTAAATTAGATTTGACTTTATAAAAATTATAAAGTCACTTTAGGAGAAAAATTAAATTCTTTTGGACACTTTTCCCTAGGCTAAAGATCAAAGCCTTAGGGAACCACCTGTCCTCCGGTACCAAATTTCAACATGGTACTGTCTAAGTGGCAAGTATAAAACTCATGACAAATATCATAAGTGCATAGCTGAGATTTTGAGACAGCTTAAATGATTCATTTTATGCTCCAATTAAAATGACTCCACTGCTCAGCTTTGTTTACCAAGTGGAATCGAGAACAAGGGGACTCTGCAGCAATCTAATTCCCTAGCACAATTTATAAAGAGATTGAAAATATACATTAATGGACAGGGCTGAAAGCAAATAACGAAATGAAAATAATTAACTTGCAATAACATAAATCAACTCACAATTATATACAAAGACTGAAAGCACAGTGCCTCACCTCAAGTGGACCCCCTCAATGCTTGGCCTGTGCAGAGGCACTATGAAATCACCGGGGCAAAGTTGTTACCACAGACCGTGCGTAAAACTCAGAAATGAATATTAGAAATATAACGATTAGCTTATATTAAAAGAGTCTGTTTATGGGAGTGTACACATAACAAGTCTGCGAGCACCAGGGATTACAGGGATTCTCATGCACTCTTCGTTTGAGCACATGGATCATGCGCTGTATGGTGAGCACATGTCCCTGTGTTGGAGGCAGATGTTACCCAACCAAAAATGGGTAACCCCTAAGAGCAATTTTTTCTCCCTATTGGTCGGCCAGCTAGCCAACAACCCTATGATGATCCACAGATAACTTTACTTTAGGGTTCTTCACCTGTGCTCTAGTTAGTGCTCTCTCCCATCTGGGATACTTCTTGAAGGAATGTGGGTCATCTACTAGAAGGTACACTAACCATTCCTGTAATCACGTGCTTTCATTTAATGTTTCGGGCATACTAATATGGATCGCAGGCCAAGCTGGATGATTGAATGCTCATGGTTGTAACCTTGCCTTCCATGCTTCACTCGGGAGATTATCCTTTGTCCCTAGTGTTGAGAAATCTAGGGCATGAGTAGTTAAAAGATTTATCTGCTTGATAATTGCTTGTGATATACTTTTACTTCTCAACTTATAGTCTTTTCTTCATTATGTTATTATTGTGTTCTTTTCATCAAGACAATTACCAATATGCACAATAAAAGACAAGTGACACAGTATGTAGGCTTGTCAGCCAGGACCAAAACCTATCACCTCTTGAGAGGAAAACCCGATCAAAATTCTTCTTCTAGATCTTCAATTGATAAGTACCAAGACCATGACACAGACCCTTGACTCTAGTATCCTCCCAAAAACCTTGTCACTAACCTTGATGCTCTGCCTCTTCCCTTTCTCGACTTTCTTCTTGATCTTGAATTGCTTTCCTCGGCTCCTTTTAGAGAAACTCGGTCTCTATACTTCACACTGCTTCTTCTCAACTTCTCCTAGAGAAACTCGGTCTCTATGATCTCTCTGGCTTCCTTCAGAGAATCTCGGTCTCTATGATCTCTCTGGCTTCCTCTAGAGAATCTCGGTCTCTAGATCTCTATCTCTGTCACCCAGAACAAGTACCCCAAGAGAATCCTTCCTTTGCTGCCCCAGAAGAAACCTCCTTCGCTGCCCTAGAAGAAACCTCTTCTTCGTTGCCCCAAAAGAATCTCTTCTTCGCTATGCCTAGAAGAATCCTCCTTCGCACTTTCCTTTTAGCCTCTTCTTCGCACTTCTTCTTTTCCTCTTCTTTGCACTTCTGCTTGTCGAGATGCTTGCCTTTGAGTGTGGCCGAGTGTGGCTATAAATACACTTCTTCTCATGTCCTTTAGGCCAACATGATCACAAGAGTTAGGCTAACTTCTTCTAGCATGTTTTTCCATCGTTGTAGGTTGACTTGAAGAGGATAAGTGACAAAGTCTTGGAGGATATTTTACATAGACAAGTTTGACTCTATACAAAGTGTAAAATGACTTCATTACATGACAATGTCTCTTTCATTTTATGACTAGAAGACAAATAATTCCTAAAGACTCTCAATGAGAGTCTTGACTCAAAAATAAAATCTCTTGCTCATGAAACCCATGAAGCAAACAATACAATAAATTTATTTTTCTTCTTTACATCTCATTACATAAAATCATAGTTACATGTCATTATGAAGACCAAACCTAGTTACACTTTTCAACACCTAGTTCAGTGTGACCCACCCTGAGGCCTTTTTCTTCCATTATTGGGATGGGCACTAATAGGAGTTACTGATTGATATAGCATGCCCAAGGTAATCCATACTTGTCACCTTCCATGTTTCCCTTATATCCACTTCTAGTCTTTGGATTGATTGTCATTGATCATTGGGATTGGCACGCTATATCTTCATCTCTAAGTTAAGGCTTGGAAATTTTCCCTACAAGGTTGATGCAGTTGGAAGAAAGATAAAAGCATATGAAGGCACAAATGCGATAAATGGTTGGGACATATATAAGCATGTAGGCAAAATCCCAACATGAGCTCTACGCCCCTCATTAGCCATCACCAAGTTCCTAAGAATTTCATGTTTTATCTAACACCAAAGAATTTATGACTGTCCCAACCACGACGAGCGATAAATTGCTACATTTTTAAGGGGTATTGGAAAAAACATAAAGCAGACTGGGTCACCTAAGCTATGCAAGAAAGAAAGACAAATCATTGTAGTAAAAGGTGCATTAGAGGGATGGAAAAAGTAGGGCGAGGAAAGAGGTAACTCATGCCTCCACGATTGCTTCCTTCAGTTGGTACTATGGCTATGGCCATCCTCCTTAAAATATTTCCCATTCCATGATCACATTTATCATATTTATCTATGGATTGATGGGTCTACCTGTGAAATGCCCTTCCTCTTAGGGTTGGAAGCACCTAATAAGGACAACTGCATAATCACCCCTAACAAAGTGTGTAAACATGCTTACAAATTCTGAGCTAGAAAGACATTTGAAGGCAAGGTTTGTGTGAAGTATTTTTGTGCCCTTGACATCAAATATGGTCCACTATGATACTTTAATGTTTTTTGTCCCTTATGATGTCAAATCTCACTTGATCTTGAGAGTATGTTTTCAATGGTTCATCACATATGCAATAGAGATCCCTTGAGGGATGGCTTGACACCTTTCCAACATAGTGAAGAGGATGTCTAGTCCAGCTTTGAGAGCACATATGACACCGCAACTCCAATGTTGCCCCTCCTAAGATAAATGTTGGGCTTTGAGGAGCCTTCACATTTGAAACTTTCAATGCCTATACCATCTTCTTGCTATTTCTTCGCTTCTTCTAAAGGCTCATGCTTGAGGAATTGTAACTCTTGTATCTCATTATTCACTCAAGGCTTTCAAGCTAATTCTTTTGTAACTTTTCTCAAGTAGATCTTAAATCATTCATTGCACCTTTGGGGATAGAGTAGTTTTGATCTTCAAGTTCATATTGTAAGCTCTTCTCAAGTAATCCCTCATTCCTATAAGAGGGTATTCACACCACTTAACTAATAATAAAGAACTATTTTTTCTTTGGGAGCTTGGGAATCCTCCCCTTGGTATCCCACTCCTTTTATCTTTGAGAGAGGGTTCGTTTTTGCATGGTGCTTGATTTGATTGTTGAAAATTGCAGCAAGAAATTCTCAATTTGATTTTGCCTTTGATTAAATTGAGAAAATTCGAATTTCCATATTAGCAGACAACTTGGATGCAGTTAACTTGTGTGACATGGCTCTTTTTACTCACTTAGCTCAATAAATTTGAGTTAGAGTTTAGTTAAGCATGTGTGATTGCTAATTTGTAGCAATCAAGGTCAATTATCTCAAGTTGTTTTCAGTTAAACTAGTTCTAATTGTTGGAGGAACTAGTGGAAGGTCTGTTGTGCAATGGGACTTTAGTCAAACTTAGTGATCATCCAGTTAACTGATCAATCGGCCTAAAATAGCTAGTGCATGCAGAGAAATCGAGTTCCTCAGTTGTGGTGGAGATTCCAAGGCATTGTAACATCAGTTGTAGACTAGTGTTGAGTGTACATGTGTTGCATGCAGTTAGATGATCAACCTTGGGAATTATGCAATCAATTTGAAAAATTTCCTAAATAATACGGGCCTAATTTCATTGATGGCCTTTACCATTTCATGCCAATAGGAAGAGTGAAGCACATTGAATGGTACACCGCAAGCACAAAGAAATCGGACTATCTTTCCATCCACATTATCCCTCCCAACAACATTAAGGAAATCCCCTATTGTTATTTTACCTCCAGAGCTTCTAGAAGTACCATGAGGAGATGAGCTACCAAATCTAGAGGTTGCACTTGATTTAGAATGAGTTTTTTGTTTCTTGTTTTTTTGTTGTGCAACCTCCTCTATTTGGATGTATTTTCTTCTTTGTTCAGCTGAAATGTTTGGGCAAATTTGTATCTCCACAACACCCTTTTTTTCATCACTGTCCATCACCCCACAAAGATGCCTCCTCACACGAGTGTATGAACCACTAAATGGTTTTCCTCCATGACAACCACGAGGGCACAAAAATTTGTAGCTTCCACCACTCTTTCCCCCTTCATGTTTGGTCACATAGTTCCACAAAGGTGTTAATGCAGCTTTTCCCTCTAGTGTTCAGTGTACCCTTCAGGTTCAACTTCATCCCCTTCCTCTTCAAACCCTTCTTCCTCGTCATACATTGGGTCACTCATATTGGGACCACTATCCTCTTGTGCTTCTTCCCTTCTATTCCTACTCCCCCTTGCCATCATTAAAACCAAAAGTGGAATGATACATAGAAGCCAAAAGAACACCATCTTGGAATATGAATATAGGTGGTGGACTACTTGCAATTAAATGAGCAAGTAGAAAGAATGGGAAAGAGTAGGAGAGGGAGGAGAAAAATACAAAAAAATGTCAAAAAATAAGGGAGTTTGGGGTTTGCACTTACCTCTTTAGCTTTTGTAGATGGAAGTCCTCCAAGCTCCTACACCAAACTTCTCCTCCTTCTCCTTCACTCCAAGTTCTCCTCTTTTCTCCTCTTCTCCTCTCCCTTCCTCTCTTCTCCTCTCTTCTCTTCTCCAAGCTCTCATAAACTCATTGTGAGAAAATGAGAGATGAATGGAGGGTTAAATCCCTTCATTCCTCACCCTAACCCAAGGTGGACCCACCCCAACCTTTAAAAAATAACAAAAATTAAAAATAAAACTAAAAAAATAGCGAATTTTTTATGCACATGGCGGAAACGACGGAAGCTGTACGGGCACGCTTCGTACGGTTGAAGCACCGTACGAAGCGCGTTTCGGAAAAACCGAAACGTGTTTTGGTCACACTCTTTTGAAAATTCCAGGAAGCGTGTGTATCAGCCCGAAACACGTTTCGATTTTTTCGAAACGCGCTTCATACGACGCTCCCCCCACGCATCCATACGAATCGCGGATCGGGGTTTTGATTTGGGGGGGGACATTTCCTGCAACACTGGACTTGGGCATCACCGTATGTGACAACTCAATGATCTTTAGGGATGAGATGGCTACTATAGGGGGACATCACTTAGATCTCCTCTGGGGCTTTAGTGACTCGCTGATGGCATAGGAAACTTCATCAGCATGGCAGGTTGGTTAGTGGGAGGATACCAGGGGAGGTTCATGTGGGAGAGATTTTGTCCCCATAGGGATTGAGTTGTATCTTCAGGAGTTTACTTTTGGAGTGCATGATGTGCATTGTGGACTACTTGGTAGGGCAACTTCATGGGGAGTTGGACAGAGTTCTACATTATCATGATGCTCTACTTATTTATAATGTGCAAAGGGCTTTTGGTACCTATACCTGGCTGGACAACGAGTGGAGCAAGGGGTGCTTCACATTGATCAAGATGGCTTGGGATCCTAGTATCGAGGGATTCATTCATGATAGGACAATGCAGAGATCGGGAATGACTCAGTGGCACATTTGGGACCTTGGTATTATTGATGGTGATAGTGGTGATCAACAGTCAAAGAGGGCACTTGTTTATGCATTACTTGAGGACAAGCAATTTTTGGCAGGGAGGACTGTCATGTCCCCAATAAATAATTTTCTAAGTAAAATCATCATTTTTGCAATTTTGGTGTTGAGAAATATTTTTGGCATATAAAACTTAGGAAAGGTGGGTTATGGAGACTCCACTTAATTTTTGGAGAAAAAAGAGGCTACAAACATTAGAGAAAAGAAAAATTAAATCTGTAATGGGATGTGGGAGCCACAAGGAGGAAAGGGAGCAACAATTATAAATAGAGGAGGAGAATGTCATTTTGACATCTTTTGGTCATTTTACAACTCAACATTAGTTCTCTTGAGTTGCTTAGCGAAGATAATCTGTGTTGTTCTGCACAAGGGATTTCCAGGCAGAAATTCCAGCTCTACCTTTAGTGAACTTCGAGCGTCACCCTAGGAGAGAAATTGGGAGTTAGTAAGGGCATTTGAGGAGCCATTTTACAAGTTTTTCTTCAGTTGGTGCGTGCTTCTTCTAGGGCGTAGAAGGAAATTCATGGGAGTGAGAAGGGCCAACAAACTGTGGAGTTTGGGCAGAAGATTTTGCGAAGTGTCATCCACTGGGATGCCAGGTTTTTCCTTAGTGATTTGCAGGGTTGAGAGTGATACATTTGGAGGGCCAAATTTGTCTAATTCAGGGCCTGCATAGGGGTCACTGGTTATTTATTGCGCAAAAATAGAGAGTAGGAGTTCGTGGGGAATTGACCAAAGAGAAATAAGGAGTTTTGGGGTAGCTATTTGTAGTGGGCTTGGAGGAGAATTTTCCAGCAGTTGTTTTGGGCATTTTACAGCAGTATGTGCTCCACAACATTTTCAATGAGCCAGTCAGAGCCACATGCATTCCTTGGGGTCATCGAGTGAAGTTGGAACCATCCCAAAGGATTTATGAGTTTTTATGGGTTTATTGAGAGGAGGCCCCAGCCAATTTTACAGAATTTTTTGGGCAGTGTTTGGGTTATAAACCTAAATTCTTAAGTAGGGCGTATTGCTGGTTAGCTGAGAATTTCGCTTCACACTGTGGGTTCGATTTTGGCTTGGAGTTAGGCCAAACCTTTTTTGGGTTTCTCTGGGTTTGAGGAGAAGAGCCCGTGGCTGCAATTTCAGAGCATTTCGAGCATTTTTTTTAGCAAAATTCCTAGTTCCTATTCGCAGCCTATAGCAGATTTTCTAGGTAGTGCGCATTATCAGTTGGAGCCATTTCAACAGTTGGATCAACGAGTTTTCACTTGGTGTTTGCTTATCTTGTATAACAAGCCTAGGTTCTATCATTCCTTGCCATTTATGTACTCAAATTCCTATATTAATAAAATGGCTTAGTTGTTTGGTGCAATTTCTTGTGTATTTTGATGTGTATGTTTGGAACTTGTTTATTGTTGTCGTTTCCTTGTGCATGTTTCTGCTTTTTGCTGTAAATTTCCATTCTGGAACATTACAATTCCACATATTAAACTATTTGACCCAATAAAAGACTCAACACCTATAAATAAGAGGGAGCATTGCTCTTGCCTTCCCATCAGGAACCCTTGGTCCTGCTATGTTCAAATCCACAACTTGACTCCCTGCAAGTGATTTCAAGTTGCACACCAGGGGCTTATGTGCAGATAAGGGGCCTTTCCACCTCCTTGTCTGCGCTGGCTTCAACCCGAGGGATGCATTGATGGAGTTGACAAATCCACAATGCATATAGAATGGCCTAAACCATCTGCTGTAGCGATTAAAAATCAAGATCACAGTCCTGCAGTAAGCTTGGGCCAGCGCTAGGCATAAAACACTTGGTCTAAATGTGACAGACAAGAAGTCAAATCAATGTTGCGAACATCGGCATCAGGATAAAAATGTCAAGGGTTTGGAAAAAGAAGAAATTGTAAAAATTGGGAAAAAATCAATAAAAATCGGCAAAATTAAAAGAATGCAAAAATATTCATCCTTTCCTATTTTTTTTAGTATCTAAAGCATCGACAACATAAAATAAATGCATTGACACATAAATATGCAAAAAAATATGATATATAAGATGTGTAATATGTATAGTGCTACATCACACATAACAATGAATCATGTTCTGAATCCCGAGTCCTGACTCGCCTCAAAATATCAACAAAAAATATAACAAATGTATTCATATAGTGAGTCATGTACAATGAAATGAACCACTATGTAAGTTCTAACTTCAAACATCTAACTTCTAACTAGTGATTTCCTCTACACCTTTTGTGAGAAAATGTAATGACATTTTCTCTGGATGAAGAAGGCCCTTGGGCTGGCATTGGACTTTGATGTCCTCTATAAGTAGGAGGAGGTAGACCACGTCCTTTACTAGTGATCGTGGTAGGTGGTCTTATCTGCTCCTTGTTGACCACTACATGTCAACGACCCATAGCAATACACCCCCTTTTTTGCAAAAGGGATAGTGCCTGATCGAGGTGTTCCTGCCATCCAACTGTCATCGACAGCCTGAGGATCATCTTATAATGTAAACCTAGTCTGCATGTGTATAATGTAAATAATCTCAGCAGATCCGTGTCGTGTATGTAATCACCTAGGTAAACCTAGTTTTTTGGTAACGATCTACATTCTAGGAGGTTTTTTGTCTCACCGATCCATTCTTGGATGGTCGACAGAGTTTTCCTTCAGCCTACCCCAAAGCCAGAATGGATTTTGTCATTGGAATCTTAGGGGAGTCCTAGTGTTTTAGATCGAGTCTATGTAAAAGTGATTTGGGAATATTCCTAACTATTTGGTTAGGTTATTTTATTGCAAATTGCTTGATCTGCTAGATTATATTTGTGTCGCAGAACTGGGTAGTCTGTGAGGGTCTTTTGCAAATGGGTTTTCCCCCTTGAGATGTAAAAATGTAAAAAATCATGATGTAAAGTGTCTTGAGGGTTAGAAAAATAATTTATCCCCTCATAGGTCCTAGGTCCTAAGTAAATTTATGTTTTCCAGAGGTAAAATTCGTGGATCCTTTAAAAAATTAAATCTTAACAGGTCCAGGGACTAAGGTTAATTGATTATTTTGCTAAATTTTATGCCTTGGGTCCCTGGGGTTAAGTCCAGGAAAGGGTAGCCTAGTCAAACAAGGGATCCATTAATTTAGGGTTTGCTCAGTTTATGCGAATCCCTTTCTGGGCACTAAGTGTTTCATTCCGTAGTTCAACTGATTGAGGTTGTCTATGTGTTTTCCAATTTGTAATGAACTTGCAGGTTCACTTCAAGTTGCTCCTTGAAGGAAGCTACTCTATTGAGGGAAACAGCTGAAGGTTGGAGCAAGTTTTACATGTCAGTTCTTGAAAGCAATACCAAGTTAATTGCATAATGGGAGCATCAGTCACTTTCTGATCTTAGCTACGCTGCAACAATCTATGCACCGAATAATTAGGGAAGTTGGGTGTTGTTAGAAAGTAGAACCTATGCTTTCCGACAAATCACATTATCCTTCTCGTAGCAGATGGCAAAAATAGTGTCCATAGTTGATTTCTTGAAATGCTAATATATAGACCCATGCTTGACCAATTTTAGACCAAGAATTTTAGTTTTTACCATATAAATATTTTCCATATAGGTTGGATTCGAAGTCCCATGTTCATATGATTCTAGATCACAAAGTTCAGTTTTTGCCATTGAAATATTTTCCATAAGTCTTTTATATCATATGCTAAAATATACCTTCTCTCTTCTTATCAGTTTCTTCCTTGCAACTTGTGATGTAACAGGTTATCCAATAGAATACTGGAAATACTGTCTTCAACCCAACAAAATCATTCTGATGGGAAAAGTGCAGAAATAAAATCTGCTCTGGAGTCTCTTTTGCCAGTCAAGGATGGGCAGTGGTTGCTGAAAGACACTACAGAAACACAAAAAATAACAGGCTTATTTCTTTGCTGTGCAGCACTAGCTTCACCCAATGCCAACATGGCAGCCCTGATGTCATGGATTCCAAAAAAATTGCAGGCTGTTGCAGCTGAGACAATTAGAGACTTATCAAAGGCTGTTTATTCTGATCCTGAGCAAAACCCATTGAATGTTGTTGGCAATTATTCAATCTCGTACAGTGACAAGGGTTTGGATTTGACGAAAGTAGGGTTCGAAAAGAGATTAGTCATAGAGTTAATACCCATAATCTTTCCGATGATAAAAGATGCCATTAAAAGTAGCTGCAGTAATTTTAAGGACGATGAATTGGATGCAGACTTTTGCAGTGCATCAGTAACTCCTTCAGTCATAGCATCACACCAGATGCGTTGGTGTTTGAAACAGGTATTGATTATCTCTATGGTTCAAAGGGACTATGCTTTAAGCTATAGTTTGTTTGTTAATATATATATATATATATCACATTTAACAGTAATAAATATATCAGAGTCTGCTGCAACCTTCAAATTTGTTTTGAGGAAAACATAGGTTATTCATGGAGTTTGCAGTTGACACCATATGGAAGTAATTTTAGTAATATATTTCTTGTACCGCTGTCTAAGGAAAGGGTAGTACACTAACATTACCATTTTTTTTCAATAGATATTCCATTTGATGTTTGACTGAAACAAAGAAGTTAGGGTGATGGCAGGCCATTACAGCCGATGTGTTTTAGAGCTGATAAATAATGTGCAGCCTAGATATTGAAGGAAGAACCGTAACATGAGATTATATTGAAAAGGACCAAGAAAAGCAGCCTTCAAAGGTAAGGCCAACCCAACAAGTCATATCTTCAATAACAATCTCATAGGAATGAATGAGCCATTAACATGTGCAAACGCCAAACTTTTTATTGTAGCAGAAAATCCCCCAATATTCCAGAATACAAAGGACTAATGAGGTTTAAAAACATCACAATTAGCCCCTTCTCATGTGAAAAGATTTGCCCACAACACTAACCACTTGAGCATAATACCAGTCATTTGAAAGAAAAAAATGAATGAAGAGATCCTCACATATACTTGTTTGTAAGTTTACTTCCCCCTCCTGTGTGATGTACAATTAGGCTTTAGAGGGGTTTGTCTTATCAATCCAACCATGAGAAATGAGTGAGGTAGCTGCTCTTTAAATAGAGTCTTTAGCACAACCTTTCAGAAGAAAATAACAATATCCACTCTTAGATCCATGAATCTGCAAGAGATAGCAATGAAATATTACATTGTTATCCTTCTTAACCACTCTTCCTTAAAATAGCAGTAAGTGGCCCTTAGATCCACAATTTGGTCTAATGAAAAATAACAAAATTGTGATTACTTTTAGATCAATACTCTTCTCCAAGAGATAATAATTGAATATCCATGGATGCTCCTCTAAAAGTGGACCTGGATGGTAAGTCAAAAGCTCACTCAACATGTAGGTGAGCCAATTCCTACAAAAGTGGATCTCTCCTAGATATATGTGCAGCAGCCATCAGAATAACCCCCAAATGGCACCACTCCTCAAGAGATGACCTGTTGACCATATCCTCATCTAAAACAGCCAGTAACCCCCATATTCAATGCTATATCTTCAATAACACCTAAAATTATGACATCTTCTACCTTATGCAGAGGACCTCATAGGGATATATGCAAACTAACCACATAATTAGCATTCCTTCAAAGTTATGAAACCTTAGAATGTGTCTGGTTACCCACAAAAATGGATAACACTATAGGAGGAAAATTTTCTCCTACATTTGACAGCCAGCCATCAGCCTCTGCCAGCCACCATTAGACGATGATATGCCATATGTCTCTGCCACTTGCATCAGCCATGTGCCTCTCACGATCCAACATTGACACTTGCATGAAGATGGGCTGCTATTAAAAAGGTACTTTTGTCATTTTGCGATCAGGTGCTTATACTTGATTGATTCGAGCATTTAGTATGGATGACGGCGTGATCTGGAAAATTGACAGACCTTGACCATAATTTTGTTCTCTTACCTTATTAGGGTAGTTAATCATTGACCTTAGTCCAATGGGACCTCTCTTAAGGCCCTTTGGGTTATAGAAGGGGCACTACTTGGAAAGCCATGATTGAGATAGTGTATTCCATCTTCCCCATATCATACTTAACACCGTCTTTGCCACATTACAAACCCCATATCTCACCTCCATTCTTATAACTTTTCATCGGTTCTTGAGGATTTGGCACTCATATGTTCACATACCTTGAGTGGAGCTTAGAAACTTTGCTTTGGGAGGTTGATGTAGCTAAAAGAAAAGGAAAAACATTATCATGGCCACAATGGAACAAAAGAAAGAAAATCAAAATGCAAAAGATGGCCGGGACATAAAGTTAGCATGCAGGAAAAAGCCTAGCATGAGCTCTACCTACCTCAGATGGCCATCATTTGGTTCCTGAGCACATGATGGTCCATTACATGAAAGAAGGAACCCTTACATGTCTCAACTCCGATGAGTGATAAATTAACTCATCTTAAAGGGGTAATAAAATTGCTACATCATACAAAGCAAGCTCTAACTTTTGAGCTATAAGCAGTAATACACAGAATCATCAAGAAGAAGTAAAAGGTGAATAAGAGAGGTGGAAAAATTGGGCTGAGCTTGTAACTCATGCATCCATGAATGCTCCCTTTTCACATTATACACTTTGGATGTGGACACCCCTATCAACTTGCCCTTTTGACCATGGCACTTGACCATGATGTCTTCTACCCTCCATTACCGCATTATTATTCACTAACATCTACCAATTGAAGGGTGGACCTGGGAACTGTTATAAAAGACACGCTACATTAGCACAAGATTGAGAGAGCCTTTTTAGTGTGTTGGGTTTGAGGAAGGGTAGTAAAGAGATGAGATCAACCAAGGAGGGTTGATTAGCCAGATCGGATCTAGGATTGTAAGCAATTCTTTAGTTGGGCCATTATCTCAGGACAAAAACCCGAGTAAGTTTGGATTATTAATGAAAAATTTTGATTGGGCAGAATCTGTGTTGTTTTCATGAGATTGTTTATTTTATTTTTGCTTCCATTGAATGTCAAGATCCAAGTTATGTAAGTTATATAGTAGATTTGCAATTTGCTAGCTTATTAATTTACCAGGTGTTAGGTTCTATGGAAATTTAACTTGGTATTAAAGTGTAAACTATGAATTGATCTTGGAGTCATAGGTTCTAGGTTCATATTGGATTGTCGAGGGCTAGTTCTAGTTGCGATCATACGAAGGTGAGAAATTTTTTAAGTGGCCAAAGGAACTTGGTTGTATGGATCGTACAATGGTATGAACATGAAAAAAGGGGGCCGAAGACAAATTTTATGAGTTTGAAGTTTTTTTGGCTGATTTGGGAAAAAGTTAAAGAAAAAAAAAGGAAAAGCAAGGGGGGCTACTAGGTGGCCAACAAGTTTAGCAACCCACCCAGCCACCACAGGCTGTGGATGGAGCGAAAAGAAAAAAAGAAGCAACCGCTACTCGGGTTGACTAGTGCGAGAAAGATTGTTGGGGTAGTCACTAAACCCACGAGGTAACTCTGCCGCACATAGAGGAAGCTGCCGGAATGTGCAGTGCGCACAAGTGGAAGTTGAGGCAGCGGGACAAAGGAGACTAGTTCAAGTGGAGGGTGTCGAGCGAGGCGAGGATAACGAACTAGTTGACAAATTTGTTAGAAGCATTTTTTGGACTTCGGTCGATTGCATAAGGCGCTGTTGGAGAAGACACAGGGGTGTCAAGGCTGCAAGATAGGAGCCTGCAGAGAAGAGCAGGGAGCTGGGGGGCACAAAAGAGGCACAAAAACCGACAGTTGGCAGGGTCGCTCAATTGGTAGTGTTGCACGTAAAAGGAGATAATATATAGCTGGCGATAGAGATTCAAATTGATAGCCATTAGGCAGTGGCCAAAGTCACTGCATGTTGAAAGGGGGGCTAAAAATCTGCTTGTGCAGGTGGCATAGGGAAACCGATGATCAATATGATTTTGTTGATGTTCTATTGTCGTTGCATAGAGAAGATCAAGCACCGTACGAGGGCATAAAGTTGCAACAGTACAACAATATAATATCACAGAGTGCAAGTGCATGAGAAGTGACACATAGAATAGTTGTTGCAGTGTGGTGACAACAAGGCACAAATAATACAAATAATAGTGCCAGATTGCAGCTAATAGTGATTGATGGAGGTCGTCTCTCAGAGAGAGAGAGGGAGACTATACCAGTCAAAAGCACATTTGGGTGCCAAAAGTACTAGGCAAAATATTCTTCAAAAGGTCTTCGACAAGTTTTGGTTAAAAATGGCCATAGTGGGTCTTTGGTACGAAAGATAAATTAGACAGAAAATCAAACTTCCTACCTTGGAAGGCTAGGGTCACTTTGGTACTTGTTACTCCTCTGTCAGTGGGGGTACATAGAGATTTTCAAAGTGCAACATTCACCATCATTGTAAGGCCAAGGTCACAAGTTAAAGCCATGTAACAACTGTGTGACACCATGTATTAGGCATCCTAGACTTGTGACTTGTTAATTGAGTTTGTATCTTTGTAGTTTGGTTGGGCCATGCCTTGCCCCTTGGTAGTCTTCTCAAGGTGATCTCGCCCTTGACCTGGTTGGAGGAGCTTGGTGTGTTTATCATGTGGACCCATGGTTTTTGTGGATAACCTGCATTTGTAGGGGTGATCACCAGTATATGGGCCAATCTAGCCCTTTTCAAGGTGCATCTATGTCATTCCACATGTTTAGAGTGTATTGAGTCTGTAACTGACCTTCGCCTTGGTGCAATATTCCTCATAAAAACTCTCATAGCATAGTAGTCTCTTGTGTCAACTTTCATGTTTCTTGAGGTAGTTCACAGTTCCCAATGCAAAGTGGTCTTGATGGCCAAAAAGTCAACTTAGTCTCAGATTGAAGAGCTTAGTGAGATGAAGACATGCCACGTAAAGATCTTCTAATCTAAGCCTTCAATGATGAGTTATGGTTGGTCAATAGGGGTGTGCATGGGTTTTCTGGGCATATCTGTTAGAGTGTTCCATTGTTTTGGACATGCATCATGTCCAAAATGATCTCGGCGAGAGGAACAAGACCCATGTCGTAGAATTTTTCAATCTTAAGCGATTTTGAAGATCCTTTTTTTGACCAAGTTTCCAGGGGTTTGACCATGCTGATGTGGCAATGAAATGGATATTTTTCAGCAAGGGAAAAGTATGATGTGGTATTATAGGGAATGAAGACAGAAAAAGTTTAGAACGCTGGGCTCAAAAATGCAATGCCTTGCTTGAAGAGGACAAGGCCGAATTACATTACTATTTCCTGGAAAAGTCAAAAAAGTCAAATAAAAACTAGCTGTTGCAGAGTAGCTGTTGGAAAAGTCAAGTCTAGTGGAACATTGGAGCCTCATGGACCAAAAGATGAATGTAAAAGGTAACTGTTGCATGATAATAAATGCCAAAAGACCAAGTCGAGTGCTAAGAAAGCAATTCGCTCCACCAAAAAGGGCAAATCGAATTACAAGGAGGATCAAGGAGAGAGGACGTTAAGGAGAAAGTCATACTATTTTGACCCGAGACCACCATGGATCACTTTCAAAGGGAATCCCATGATTTTGCTTTGGAAACTTAGCCAAGTCGACCTCATTGGGGAATTAAATAAATTATTTTGTAATATTTTTATGAATTAAAAATTGCTAAGTCCCAGATTGTGGAAGACAAGCAATATTTTAATTGAGAGTCAAACTAGCCGTTAGCTAGCTGTTATCTACTAGTTATAAATTATAATTTTTTCTATAAAAGGCTAGCCTCTCTCAATTGAAAAGTGGTTGTTCATAAGAGATAAGTGCTATCATAATACAAGAGCTCATCTTTTTTGCAAACATCGTGCTTACATTGTGGAATGGTTTTTCTTTATGTTTCTTTTCTTGCTGATGTTCTCGGGCATAATTACAATAGAAACGATCTTAAGATTAGTGTTCTCTACCATTGAGGAGTTATTATACTACATGGCAACAAGCAAATAGGATTTCTACTTGTTTGTTATGTTGTAAGGAAGATCGATCTGACAGTTTCAAACCATTTCGCAAGGAAGCTTTGTCTCACTTCAAGGATCTCATATTTTACTGGGAACAGAGAGCAAAGGTTGGGGATGCTCCAAGAGGAGGCTGCTGATAAGGAGTTTTTGAAAGTTTGCAGGTTGGATCATTATCATAAGCCGGGCTTAGCAACTTAAGGAGGCATCGACTTCACACTCCGGTTGAAATGCGAGATTCGATTCACACAGGTATAAATTCAACAACCCAAAAAATCTATATATATATTTTTGTCCTTTTCTGTATTTAGAATAGAATTAGCTTGCTGCATTTTTCATTTATCTATCATTTTCAGCAAGTGATTTCAGGATAAATTATCATAAATTGCTAGATTTTATCCCCTTTTAGGTACAAGTTATTTTGAAGCATATTTGACACTTGTATCTAGACAATAGGTTGTAGGATTGCAAATTTGGAGAGCTTTTGTTGGCTGGACCTATGTTTTCAGCCACATACAACCAAATCTTGCACTTTCCCAAGTATATTGTCAATATCTGGCTATATTAAGCTCCATAAGGGTCTGATATGAATATTTTATCATTTTAGAACTGATTTCCATCATTTCCAACTATATTCATTGCTTAATTTCAAATCTAGAATCTTCTAGGTGTATTTTACATAATCCAGAGTTTTGAAAACTGATTTCCAACCTTCTGTAAATCAAGTTTTCAGTCACAATAATTGGAGGGGAGCCCCCGACAGTCTCGAGAATTACTCTATAGTCTTCTTATACTCTTGAGTAACTCCCAAGAGGTGTTTTAACACAAAAGAGGCCTTTAACACATGTAATAGCTTGCTGCCCCTGCATTTTAATGTAGATTTTACAGTCTGTCCAGCATGACAACAAGCTGTTTTCACTTATAACTTTAAAACCATGCTTTCAATCAGAAAACCAATTGCATATTCAGTTAGAGTATTCTCAGTAGACCAAAATCTATAGGCTACACATTATATATAAAGTCATTTGGCTACTAATAATTTGTGGTTAGAAATATGCTTTGTTTTTAGTGTTTTTAATAGACGGACAACAAACAAGCAAAGAATACCTTCACCCATTTGACTGCATTAAGGACACTGGTCATATATCTGGAGGAGTGGGGAATATTCAGGGAAGCCTCCCTTAGTCGTTTAGGAGGTGTCGGGCTTAAAGAGTTGGGGCAAGGGTTGAGGTGACAATGGGTCCTTGTCCTGCGTGTAATAATCCAGTGAGGCTGCCAAGACCTTAGCAGCCTTTCCAATTGGATTGGTAACAATACTCAAGGAAAATGATTTAAGATTGTGGAGATCGAGATCTTGGAGCCATCAGATACTCAGGAGAAGGTCTTCCTAGCAAAGGAGAGAAAAGTGAAGAGGCCATTTATGGATGTCGTGAAGGATCATTTGAACCCTCACTTAATCAAGAAAACCAAGAAGATGTTTGAATGTAGGATTATACTAGAGAAAGACAATAAACAGGAAGACGATATTGAAAGATATGCTTCAGACTATGCAAATGACCAGATCTGACTAAATGATGAGTTATCTGATGAAGATCATGTAGATTCATGATCAGCTTGCAGCAATAGGAGAAAAGGTAGAAGACTCAGAACTAGTAAACATGGTGTTGAATGATTTCTTAGAAACATGGGATTTGTTTATCAGAGGAGTCTGTGCTTGAGATAAACTCCTCACATTTGATAGGCTGTAATGTCCCCATTTTCAATTTCCTCTATAGTACAACCAGGATGGGTTTTCATGGTACGTGATGGCCATGTCACAGGAGCAGGATTGCGTCATCAAGAGTCTCGGAGGGGTTTTGAGAGATTTTTATGAGATCCGACAACATTCGCTTGGCATATTCATCATTATGAGTAGTTCTGCACAACTTGTTTTTGTTTCCGTTGCTTTATGGTAATTCTCGTAAAACGGGGTTATTATTGAGCATAACTTAATTAATTACACTTAAGTTGGAATTCCGGGAGGGATATTTGATGGAACGTTGTAATGTTTACAAGTAATATGTATTAATGTTTAATTGAGAAGGGCATGATCATAGAACATTGTAAAATTAACAGGCGAAGATATGAATGGCACATCATCATCGGCTACTAGTGGTTGTCAGGGGTTGTGTTAGTTTTTGTAGCATCAGACAGGGTTTCTAGTCTCGATTTGTGTTAGAGAGGCTAAGAACATGAGATCTTCAAAACTCAGAAAAGGTTTCGCGAGATAAACTTGTGAGACACCTTAATTAAATTTAATTTACCATCATTTAAATTTTTCCAAAGTCTAACTGAGGAAAACTAGTTAATTAATAGGACTTAATTAAGGGATGTTGAGAAATCTCTAAAAACTCACATGGATTGAGTTTGAGATGATCTTAGCCGTAGATAGCGATTTAATCATGGTCGTTGGTGATTCAACAGGTTATTATAAGCGCCGGTCGGTGGGGATAGAGATAGTAACACTTGAGCACAACTGTGAGACACAAGGATGGCGAGTTCCTTGGCAGATTGAGCTATTCAGCAGCAGAGTTCGAGCCAGAAGGAAAGTAGAAGCAAGAGGGAGTAAAAACAGTGATTTCTGGTGGAGTTCTAGTGCCGAAGAGTTAGCAGTAGGAGGGCTGTAGTATTTCCTTAGTGAGGTTGCACAGAGGTAGCATAAAGGCTTCAAAGGGTAGTTTGGTTCAACTGAAGAGGAGATCAATTCAGGGGATAAAGGTCGGGAAAATTGCCAGGAGGCCAAGCGAGTCATTTCTAGAGGCAGAGTTAGGCAGAATGACAGTTTCTGAGTAGCTCCACAAGCAATGCGAATAGGGCCTACGCTAGACTTGCACACACGCTGACGTAGGGACATTCGAGTGGCCTAGACAGAGCTAGATTTTGGAGTAGGATCAATTGTTAGGTGAGACAAGTTGTCTCATAGTTATTTTGGACAGATTATTTTGATCGAGGATAGCAGTTAGGCATCTAGATTATTGTACTCAGAAGATTTTGCTGCTACAAAATAATAAAATAAACTCTCATCTGCTACATCAGTTTTTCCTTCAGGGTTTTTCCGGGGACATTAGTCCAAATATATCGGTGACATTTTTATTGTGTGCACACAACTAATTTCTTAGTTCCATTTTATTTTCCGTTGCGTATTTTTATTGTGAAGAATTGCAATGTGATTTATTGGTTATTTGCCATAACAAATAAACTCCATAATTAATCAATTACAAAAATAAATTTCCAGTTGCTGTATTTCAAGGATTTTTCACATGGTACTAGAGCTTTGAAGATCAAATCGAAGGCTCAGTAGCGAGAAGGAGAAATTTTGCAGCTCAGAAGGAGTTTCTAAGCAGAATTTCTTAGATTTGCGCAAACCACTAGGAAGTGCGAATTTGCAGAGGTAGAGGGTTCAATTTCCAAATCTAGGCAAGAGGAAAATTCAATAAGCCTCAGGAGCAAAATTTGTAGGTTGTGGATTTGTCAGATAGAGGGTTCTGGTGAGTAGATCTGTTAGTTCGTTGAGCAGATCTGGACGCAGTTGATTTGAGGCAAAGTTTTGTAGCAACATATCGACGATGGGTGAAAGAGAAAAACATAGGGGAATTTCCAGAATTTCTCAGAGGGTTTCTAGATCTAGCACTCAGGAGGAGGTTCATAATTTCCAGTTGTAGTAGGCCGTAGCAGTTTTGCCAGTCATCTAGTGCGAGCTTTAGGAGCAACAAATAGTGTGCTAGATTCCGTAGGACTTTCAGAAGGTTGAGTGAATTGTGCAGTTGAGGTAGCAAGTAGGGTGAATACAGGAGAAGGTGATGATTTTGGGTAGCATCGGATGTGCTCTAGCTCCAAAATTTTGTGGAGGGGCTAGAATACATGAGATCTCCAGAACCTAGAAATCGTTTGGAAAAATTCCACCCGGATGAGGAGTTATTAATAATTAATATTTTTAATGGGTTCCTAAGTCTAAACTTATGAAAACAAAAATATTAATGGGTATTAATAAGAATATGGGTGAGAAACTTCTAAGTGACGAAGATCAAGTCTGTTTTAATCTTAGTCATTGATTAGGGACTTAATCTCGACCGTTGATTCATCAATAGGAAAAGTATAAGAGGAGGCTTGAGGGTCAGTTGGAGATATATTGGGAGATCAAAGAGTTCAATTTTTTTGGGGCGTGGTTTGCTGAGAAAATTGAGCTAGTGGTCTGAGTTGCAGTGAGAGGGGCAGTTCGACAGAGGAACTTTAGTCCAAGGCTGAGAATACATAGTAGAGAGGTAGAGCAACAACAGGAGAGATAACGCAGCTCCAGAGGGGGTGATGTAGAAGCCAGAGGGGTTGACACAATCATTTAGAGGCAGCGTTGGGGTTTCTGTGAGGCAGAGAGAGCAACGGGTGAGCATATCGATTTCTGAGCAAGGAAGGCTCACTAGGAGGGTGATGCAGCTTCTAGAGGAGGTGACATAGTTCCAGTGCAGAGCTTGGAGCAACCATCGTTGCCCAACACTAGGAACAACATTGTCATTTGTAGGGTTTGATCATCTAGTTGCTGGATTTGACAAAATATCTGTCTCCGGATAGAGGTACTTCTGCCAGGTCTATTCTCTGTTGGGTGAGCCGGATTTGGCACCCTAGTTGTATTCAGAAGTCTGCTTAATAATACAAACCCTCTATATGCTACATCGATTTTCCCAAATTAGGTTTTTCCGGGGACGATTGTCCAAAAATAACGGTGTTCCTTGTGTGATTGTCTCATTTTATTTCAGTTCATGATCTGTATGCATGTGTAGTTTTCATATTGTTTTCATCGCTATTTAAATATTTAAATAACTAGTTGAATGTAAAGAACAAGTAGGAGATGATAAACTAGTGATTGCAGTAGGATTTCTGATGTGTAGATTCATAAATTCTCACATGTTATCAGAGGGTTGCAGATCATAGGACACTGAAGACACCAACCGAGAGATCCAGAGAATTTGTTGCAGAGAAGCAGCTGTCCCGAGTGACAACGTTGTTTTAGAGGCAAAGGAGCAGCTACAAGAGTGACGCAAAGGCTCACGCAGTGCCTGTGTTATCATTTCGAGCTTGCAGAGGGTGACACAGAGCTAGAGAGGAGCCCACGCAGTGACTGCGTCAGCTCTTTGGGCCAACGTAGAGCCTGGAAGGTTCGAATCAGCCAGTTGCCGGGGCTGGAGGAGCAGAGCAAATTCAATTTGAGGAGCTGGTGGGACGCTCTTTTTGTTGGTGCAGAATAGTGTCTGTGGAGACAGAGTCGAGGTAGAGGGAGTCACTGCCTTGACAAATTTCTAGCCAAAGAAATCTAGATGCGGGTTGCAGCAGCAAAGGAGGATTGGAGAGGAGTGATTTGACATTTGGCAGGGGGATTTCTGAGAAGGAAATTAGGACTCAGAGGGAGTCTAGAGGAGCTTGTTCCTTAGAGGGTTTCTTGCGCCAAAGAAATCCAGATCCAAGTCTTGCTAGATTGACAGCAGGAGAGGGAGAAGAGAACCAATCTTATTTTTGAGCAGAGATGGTAGTGAATGGGTTGAGGGATCAGGACAGATTGGATGGGGCATCCAATTTTGTCATCTGGAAGGCCAGGATCCTGATAATCCTAGACAAACATCGCATCAAGGACTATGCCTTGAAGGTAGTTGCTGTGCCGGTCGACGCTGATCCGTTGAAGAAGTACGAGGAGGCCCAGGCTAAGGCCAAGTGTATGATCCTAGACGAGGTCAAAGATCATGTAGTACCACACACTGCTGAGAAGGACACAATAAGGGAGATGTGCGAGGCGCTGGCCACTTTGTATTAGGGCTCTTTCATCCAACAGAAGATGCAATTAGTAAATCAACTGAGACAGTGCCAGATGCAGAAGGGAGAAGAGATCAATCCCTTCCTTCTTAGGTTGCAAAGGATTCGTGACCAATTGACTTTAGTGGGGTCTACACAAGATCCTAAGTTCATGATCAGGACTACCCTGAATGCAATCACCGAGGACTGGGAGACATTTGTCCAAAGTATCTTGGGCAGAGCGACTCTCCCTAGTTGGGAGGAGATGTGGGTAGCTCTTCGGCAAGAAGAGCTCAGGAGGTTGACCAAGACATGGAGTAGCGGCAAGGGAGGCTGGGTCAAGAAGGAGGAGGAGGATGCAACTCTTGCATCATCGGGACAGCAAGGGTAGCAAAAGAGAAAGAAGAAGGACATAACCAAGGTCAGATGCATCAATTGTGGGGAACTGGGACATTATGCCTCTCAGTGCCCTCGAAAGAAGGCTAAGGGGGAGGCTTTTGACTCAAAGGCTGCTCCAGCTAAAGTTGACAAGGAAGGTGAGGATGACGATTGTGCTATGAGTGCTCATGCGCCTCTGGAGAAGAGGTGTGGCAACATGGAGTTGTAGTCGAGAGGACTACAAGTGGGCAGGATCCTTGAGGTGCCCAAACTCTTGGATCATATACGGTTATGGGAGCCCTTAATGACAATAGCATAATGACGGTTGTTGGTTGGAGCGAGGTGTGATGGAGTGACATTGGCATTGCTAGAGTGCCAAAGTCTGAGGCAACGTAGTGGATGTTGTAGTAGTACGAGGGGCATAGAGCAGTTTGCAGCAGAGGGTCAACACACTTTAGCAGCAAAGGTAGCTTCAACATCACGAGGCATCCATATTGACCAACATGTCAGTTTTTTGGTGAAGTTTCAGTTACTTACTTCTCAGTAGCTGAGTTGCAGTGCAACAATTAGCAGTGGCAGTGCTATGGGCAGCATGATGCAGCATTTTGAGAGGGAGCTGTAGTACAGATGTAGCAGTGGTAGTGGCAGAGTCATGGGTAGCAGTATAGGAAGCAACAATGCAGTGGATGAAGGGCATCAGGCCAAGCATCAACATCACAGAGGACTGATGCAGTGGATCGATGTAGTACTTCTGTTGAGAAGTGTTACTAGAGCACATTCCTCGCTAAGAGGGAGTGTTGATTTTGGGTAACATCGGATGTGCTCTAGCTTCGAAATTTTGTGGAGGGGCTAGAATACATGAGCTGTCCAGAACCCATAAATCGTTTGCAGAAATTCCACCCAGATGAGGAGTTATTAAAATAATTAATATTTTAAATGGGTTCCTAAGTCTAAATTTAGAAAATAAAAATATTAATGGATATTAATAAGAATATGGGTGAGAAACTTCTAAGTGACGAAGATCAAGTCTGTTTTAATCTTTAGCCGTTGATTAGGGACTTAATCTCGGCCGTTGATTCATCAACAAGAAAAGTATAAGAGGAGGCTTGAGGGTCAGTTGGAGATACACTAGGAGATCAAAGGATTCGATTTTTCTGGGGCGTGGTTTGCTGAGAAAATCAAGCTAGTGGTCTGAGTTGCAGTGAGAGGGGCAGTTCAACAGAGGGAATTTAGTCCAAGGCCAAGAATACATAGCAGAGAGGCAGAGCAACACCAGGAGAGACAACGTAGGTCTAGAGGGGGTGAGGCAGAAGCCAGAGCGGCTGACGTAGTCATTTAGAGGCAGCGCTGGGGTTTCTATGAGGTAGAGAGAGAAGCAGGTCAACATATCGATTTTTGAGCAAGGAAGGTTCACTGGGAGGGTGACACAACTCCTAGAGGAGGTGACGCAGTTCTAGCGCAGAGCTTGGAGCAGCCATCACTGCCCAACACTGAGAACAACATTCTCATCTGTGGGGTTTGATCATCCAATTGCTGGATTTGACAAAATATCTGTCTCCAGATAGAGGTACTTCTGCCAGGTCTATTCTCTATTGGGTGAGCTGGATTTGGCACCCTAGTTGTATTAAAAAATCTGCTTAATAATACAAACCCTCTATATGTTGCACCGATTTTCCTGAATTGGGTTTTTCCTGGGACGATTGTCCAAAAATAACGGTGTCCCTTGTGTGATTGTCTCATTTTATTTCAGTTCATGATATGTATGTATGTGTAGTTTGCAATAGTGTTTTCATCGCTGTTTAAATATTTAAATAACTTGTTGAATGTAAAGAACAAGTAGGAGATGATAAACCAGTGATTGCAATAGGATTTCTAATGTGTAGATTCATAAATTCTCACAGAAGGGACATCTGGAGGCAAGTAGTAATAAATCTGCGTGTTTCCAGAGGAAGTGCGAGTAACAGAGAGAGGTCGAGCAGGAAAGGGAGGAGATTCCTGTTTATTTCCAATTTTTTGTTTTCGCAGAGATGGCTGCAACAGGGTCTCAAAGATCAAGATAGACTTGATTGAGCCTCGAACTTTGCCACCTAGAAGGCTAGGATGCTATTCCTGTAGGATGAGCATAGCTTGTAGGACTTTGTGATAATAGTTGTAGCTGTACCGACAAAGCTTATCCAATTCCATGAGTACAGGAAAGAAATGGCCAAAGCAAAGAGGATGGTCTTGGATGGAGTTTGAGATCACATTCTTTCGCATATTGCAGAAAAGAATATGGCAAAGGACATGTGGGATGTCATTGTGAAGCTATACTTGGATCCATCTGAGAATCGGAAAATTGTTCTCAAGGAGACGTTGAGGACCACAAAGATGATGAAGGTTGAAGGTGTAATTCCGCATCTCACTAGAATTCGAGATGTTGGAGATGAGCTAGCAACTGTAGGAGAGAAACCATATTGAATGAATGAATGAATTTATTTTAATGACGTCCACGAGATCCAACGGTCTTAAGGGACCTAGGCTCCAAACCAAACAAAACATCACAATCTCAAGTTTTCCTCTAAAACAACCCTTTTGCCATGAATCTTGATCAAGAAATTCGTAGTTTTATGAAGCCTTGCTTCCTCAAATAGTTTGCTCAAATTGTCCACCTTAGATCATTTTCAAATTGATTACGAATGTCCTCATAAGCCACACATTCCATGATGAAGTGCCATTTGGTTTCTATCGCTTTTGCCCTACAGAAGATACAAGTTCTTTCTTCCCACTCTTCCTTGGGGGTTGTCCATCTACTTGTTTCACACCTAAGATGGTGAGATCCGGTCCTCAACCGTTCCATTAATATTTTAGCCTTTCCCTTGACAATGGCACTCAAGTAATTCTTTACATCATGCGAGTGAGATGGGTTGAAATTTTTGACATATAAGTTTATAACGCTTTTTTCTCTGCCAACCTGTTTTTCCGACATGGCAATCTTGAATTTTTCAAGCACCCCTTTTTTAATCTCCTCTTTGGAATTAGGACAATCTTGCCAATTAATTCCCCATTTGCTCATCCACTTGTCATTTGGCTTCCTCCAAGTTTTCTTGGGCCAACGATATGCATTCATGCTTTCCACCTTTTTTAAATAACTTAACAAACGAATGATTGCTGAAGCCTCCATTAGGAACATTCCAACCTCAACTAGTAGGATCTCATATGGGATCGTTGATTTGACTTTGAGGTTAATAATGATTAAGTGCTTTTGAATTCTTTCTAGCTGTCTCCACTTGTGATTTGACATGCTGTCTCTTTCTAGAGGACAGTGAACTTGTGCGAATGACACTAAATGGGTTTACTAAAGAGTGGGTTACGTTTATTCAGTGAATTACTGGACGAGACAAAATCTCTGATTAGGAACTCCTATGGAGTGATTTCACGTAGGAGGAGCTAAGGCTCAGTCTTGTCTAGGATACTACCAGCATTGCCAGTAGCAAAGGGCAGAAGGTTGAGAAGGAGGAGGAGAATGTAGCCATTGCCAGTAAGGGAAAAGCGATGAAAGGTCCCAGTCAGGGACAAAGCTCAAAGCGAGAAGAGAAAAAGAAGGATATGTCGAAGATCAAATGCTTAAGGTTTGGTGAGTTTGGTCACTACAACACTCAGTGTCCCAAGTAAAAGAAGGACAAGAAGGGGGAGCAACAAACAACAAGATTAGCAGATATAGAGAAGTTAACCTCTAGGTTGGAGGAGTTTGCATTGGTAGCAGCTATACCTCGAGATGGAGGAGGAGCATAGTGCTTCAGAGTTGCAGGATTGGGCAAGGTCCAAGGAGGACAACATCAGTCAGATATTTCCTCTTAGATCATTACCTTGGCTACAGGGGCCCACAATTTTCAGTAGCAGGATGATTAGTGTCACTAGGCGCAGTCAAATCTTGAGGGACAATTGTAGAGACTAGTTGTAGTCAGCTACTTGAGGGGGAAAACCTAGTTAGGGCTCAGACAGTTACTCAATAGACAATGTAGATACTAGTTGGAGTTAGAGACTCAAGAGACAGTTGCAGAGATAGAGCATGGACACAATGGATCCATAGATTAGTTCTCAGTTGCAGTAGTTGCAATGACAACAATAATATGAGATTAGATACAACGTAGGCAGTGTTGGCCGCAGTGCAGAAGGCTGCAGTGTCAACAACAACGTAGGTGCAGGATGGTTCAACTACAGGGTTAGCAAATGAATCAAAGTATTCACAATAGCTTGGTGGACAATAATAGGTTGTTACAGGTGTCAAAAATCAACAATGTGAGGGAAGATGTTATGGGAGAGGACACCTTCCTCACTAAGAGGGAGTGTTAGTTTTTGTAGCATCGGACAAGTGTTCTAGTCTCGATTTGTGTCAGAGAGGCTAATAAACACAAGATCTTCAAATCCCAAAAAATGTTTCGCGAGATAAGCTTGTGAGACGCCTTAATTAAATTAATTTACCATCATTTAAATTTTTCCTTAAGTATAACTTAGGAAAATTGGTTAACCAATAGGAATTAATTAAGGAAAGCTGAGAAAGATGTAGAAACTCACACAGATCGAGTTTGAGATAATCTTAGCCGTTGATAATGATTTAATCATGGCCATTGGTGATCCAACGAGAGCTTATAAGAGTAGGTCGATGGGGATGGAGATAGTAACACTTGAGCACAATTGTGAGACATAGGGAGAGCGAGTTGCTTGGTAGATCAAGCTATCCAACAACAAAGATTGAGCCAAAAGGAAAGAAGAATCAAGAGGGAGCAACAATAGTGATTTCTTGTGGAGTACCAGTGAGGGCCGCGATATTTTTTCAATGAGGCTGCGCAGAGGCTTCAAAGAGCAGTTCGATTCAGCTGAAGAGGCGATCGATTTAGGTGCTAGTGGCTGGGAAAAATTTCAGGAGGCCAAGCGAGTCATTTCTAGAGGCAGAATTAGGCAGAACGACAGTTTCCAGGCAATGTTTGAATAGGGTCCGCGCTAGGCATGCCCAAAGACTAACATAGGGGCATTCGAGTGGCCCAGACAAAGCTAGATTTTGGAGCAAGATTAGTTGTCAAGTGAGACAAATTGTCTCATAGGTATGTTGGCCAAATTATTTTGCTGGAGGATAGCTAATCGGGCATCTAGGTTACTGTACTTAGATTTTGGTGTTGCATAATAATAAAATAAACACTCATCTGCTGCACTGGTTTTCCGTTCGAGGTTTTTTTGGGGACGTAGTCCAAAAATATTGGTATCATTTTTATTGTGTGTGCATCTATTTTCTCAATTCCAGTTTATTTTCTGCAACATAATTTTATTGTGAAGAATTGCAGTGTGATTTATTCGTTATTTGCCGTAACAAATAAACTGCATAATTAATTAGTTAGAAGAATAAATTTCCAGTTTCTGCATTTCAAGGATTTTTCACATGGTATTTGAGCTTTGAAGATCAAATCAGAGACTTAGTAGTGAGAAGGAGAAATTTTGCAGCTTTAGAGGGAGTTTCTGAGCAGAATTTTTCAGATGCGCGCAAATCACTAGGAAGTGCAAATTTGCAGAGGCAGAGGGTTCGATTTCCAGTACTAGGCAGGAGGAAAATTTGATCAACCTCAGGAGCAAAATTTGCAGGTTGTGGATTTGCTGGATAGAGGGCTCCATTAAGCAGATCAATTAGTTTGTCGAGCAAATCTGGGCGGAGTTGATTTGAGGCAAATTTTTGTAATAACAGATCAACGTTGGGTGAAAGAGAAAAGCACACAGAGGAATTTCCAAAGTTTCTTGGAGGGTTTCTAGATCCAACATTTAGGACGAGATCCGCGATTTTCATTTGCAGTAGGCCATAATAGTTTTGCAAGTCAGCGAGAGCGAGCTTCTGGAGCAACAGATCGTGTGCTAGATTTCAGAGAAGTATGTTTGGAAGGTTGAGTGACTTGCCTAGTTGAGGGAGCAGACATGGTGAATATCGGAGAAGAGACATGCAGAGGCAAGCAATAGCATATCTGCGTATTTCCAGAGGAAGTGCGAGTAGCAGAGAGAGGCTGAGCAGGAAAGGGAGGAGATTCTTGTTTATTTCCTAGTTTTGAGTTTTCGCAGAGATGGTCGCAACAAGTCTCAGAGATCAGGATAGACTTGACGAATCCTCAAGCTTTAGCATTTGGAAGGCTAGGATGCTATTCCTGTTGGATGAGCATGGCTTGAAGGAGTTCATGACAGTGGTTGTAGATGTACCAACAGACCCTATCCAATTCTATGAGTACAAGAAGGAAATGGCCAAAGCAAAGAGGATGGCCTTGGATGGAGTCCAAGATCATATTGTGTTGCATATTGCAGAAAAGAATACAACAAAGGACATGTGGGATTACGTTATGAAGCTATACCAAGATCCATCTAAGAATCAGAAAATGGTTCCCAAGGAGAACTTGAGGACCACAAAGATGATGAAGGGTGAAGGCGTAACTCCATATCTCACCAGAATTTGAGATGAGCTAGCCACTGTAGGAGAGAAACTAGAGGACAATGAACTTGTGCGAATAACACTAAATGGGTTTATGAAAGAGTGGGCTATGTTCGTTCAGGGAATTAATTGGACGAGACAAAATGCATGATTGGGAACGCCTATGGAGTGATTTCATGCAGGAGGAGCTAAGGCTTAGTGTTGTTTGGGGTACTACTAGCAACAACAATAGCAAAGGGTCGAAGGTTGAGAAGGAGGAGAATGTAGCCATTGCCAGTAAGGGAAAAGTGATGAAAGGTCCCAGTTAGGGACAAAGCTCAAACGGAGGAGAGAAAAAGAAGAAGGATTTGTCAAAGATCAAATGCTTAAGGTGTGGTGAGTTTGGTCACTACAACACTCAGTGTCCCAAGAAAAAGGACAAGAAGGGGGAGCACCAGACAACAACATCGACAAATATAGATGTGTTAAACTCCAGGTTGAAGGAGTTTGCATTGGTAGTAGCTATACCTCGAGATGGAGGAGGAGCATAGTGCTTCAGAATTGGAGGATTGGTCGATTGGGCACGGTCCAAGGAGGACAACATCAATCAAATATTTCCTCTTTGATCATTACCTTGGTTATAGGGGCCCACAATTTTCAGTAGCAGGATGATCAATGTCAGTAGGCACTATCAAACCTTGAGGGATAGTTGCAGAGACTAGTTGCTTGCAGTTACTTGAGGGGGCAAAACCAATCATGGCTTAGACATTTACTCAATAGACAATGCAGATACTAGTTGCAGTTAGAGACTAAGGAGACAGTTGCAGAGCCAAAGCAGGGACGCAATGGATCCATAGGTTAGTTCTCAGTTGCAGTAGTTGCAACAACAACAACATGAGATCAAATGCAGTGCAGGTAGTGTTGGTCGCAGTGCAGGAGGCACAATGTAGTGTCAACAACAACGCAAATGTAGGGTGGTTCAACTACAGGGTTAGCAGATCAATCACAGTATGCGCAATAGCTTGGTGGACAATAACAGGTTGTTACAGGTGTCAGACTTCAGTAGCGTGAGGGAAGATGTTATGGGAGAGTACACCTTCCTCACTAAGAGGGAGTGTTAGTTTTTGTAGCATTAGATAGGTGTTCTAGTCTCGATTTGTGTCAGAGAGGCTAAGAACATGAGATCTTCAAAACCCAGAATGTTTCGCGAGATCATTTAAATTTTTCCTATGTCTAACTTAGGAAAACTAGTTAATTTATAGGAATTAATTTAGAAACTCCCACAAATCGAGTTTGAGATGATATTAGCTATTGATAACAATTTAATCATGGCTGTTGGTGATACTACGAGAGATTATAAGAGTAGGTTGATGGGAATGGAGATAGTAACACTTGAGCACAATTGTGAGACACTGGGAGAGCGAGTATTTCCTCAGTGATGCTACGTAGAGGTAGCACAGAGGCTTCAAAGGGCAGTTTGATTCAACTGAAGAGGAGATTTATTCAGGTGCTAGAGGCCAGGAAAATTTCTAGGAGGCCAAGCAAGTTATTTCCAAAGGCAGAGTTAGGGAGAATAGTAGTTTCTGAGCAGCGCCACAAGCAATGCGAGTAGGGCTTGTGCTAGGCTTGCGTAGTGGTTGACATAGGTGTTAGTTTTTGTAGCATCGGACAAGTGTTCTAGTCTCGACTTTGATTAGAGAGGCTAATAAACACATGATCTCTAGAACCTAGAAAAAGTTTCAGGGGAAAACACCCAAGGACAACTCAATTAAATTAATTGATTGATAATTAAAAAATGCATAAGTCTAACTTAGGAAAATCAATTAATTAAAGAAAATTAATTGAGAAAAGTGAGAATGCTTTGAAAACTCATAAAAATTGAGTTTGAGATGATCTTAGTTGTTGATGGGGATCTAATCATGGCGGTTGGTTCACCAACAAGAGATTATAGGAGCAGGACGCTGGGATGGAGATAGACACTATTGAAGTTGAGTTCCTTGGCAAATCGAGCTATCTCGCTGCAGAGGTCAAGCAGGGAGGAAGAGTTCAAGCTAGAAAGTACTCAAAGACAAAGAGGGAGCGAAAACAGTGATTCTGGAGGAGATTTCTAACGCCAAAGAGTCAATAGCAAGATGGTTGAGTTTTCCTCAGTGAGGTTGCGCAGGCAGCTTCAGAGGGCAGTTCAATTTCGCTGGAGAGAGGGTTGATTCAGTTGCTGGAGGTCAGGAGAAATTCCAGAGGGCTAAGCGAGTCATTCTCAGAGGTTGAGTTGGGCAAGATGACTACATTAGAGCAGTTCCACAGGCAGTGCGTGTTTGGTTTGCGTAGAGGCTGACGCAAGGGCAATTCGAGTAGCCAATTTTTTCCAGATTCAGAGCTAGATCAATGTCAAGTGAGGCAAAAGTTGTCTCACTAATTTTTGGCCAGATTATTTTGCTGAGGATTGCCAGTTAGGGAATCCAAATTTCTGCATAATAATAATAAAACCCTCATCTGCTGCATTGGTTTTCCCACATAGGGTTTTTCCGAGGACTTTTGCCCAAAAATAACAGTGTCTTTTTATTTTGTGTGTGCTCTATTTTCTCAATCCTTGGTTTTATTTTCCGCGGTATTTTTATGGTGAAGAAATTGTAGTGTGATTATTCGTTGTTTTGTTGTAGCAAAACAAATTGCATAATTAATCAGTTAGAAGAATAAATTCTAGTTGCTGCATTTCAAGGATTTTTCACATGGTATCAGAGTAGTGTTGAAGACAGATCGGAGGCTCAGTACTGAGAAGGAAAAATTGTGTAGGTTCAGAGGGAGTTCTGAGGTAGTTCAAATTGCGGGGCAGAACGGTTCGATTTCCAGTTGCAGTAGCAAGAAAAGTTTGAATAACCCAGTCGCAGTTCCAACAGGAAGTGGTGTTGCCGGGAAGCAGTTTCGGGGAGCAAAGTAGTGTTTTTGTTGGGCGAATCTAGGCGTAGTTGGTTTGTAGCAACTTTTGCTGCAGCGAAATCAACACCGAGCAAGGAAGAGAATAACACACACTAAGAAATTTCTTAGAGGGTTTCCAAATCCAACTGATAGGAGGAAATCCTTGATTTTCAGTAGCAGAAGGCAACAACAAGGCAGTTCTGCGCATTCCAGAAGGGAGTGCGAGTAGCAAAGTAGACAACCAAAGCAAGAAAGGGAAGAGATTCTTGTTTATTTTCCTAGGTTGAGTTTTGCAAAAATGGCTTCAACAAGACTTCAAGATTAGGACAAGCTCGAGGGAGCCTCAAATTATTGTATCTGGAAAGCCAGAATGTCTTTCCTGCTAGATGAGCACGGTCTGAAGATGTATGCAGAAAATATTGTAGCCATACCTACAGATCCTTAGCAGCTAGAGAACTACAATAGGCAGATGGCCAAAGTGAAGAGGATGATCCGTGATGGAGTTTGAGATCATATAGTCTCGCATTTAGTTGCTAACGATATGCCAAAAGAAATGTGGGACGCAGTCGCTACGCTTTTCTAGAATCCTTTCGAGAACTGGAAGATGTTCTTAAGAGAGAAGCTGAGGAGCATTAGGATGAATAACAATCGAGGAGTCACGCCTTATCTCACTAGAATTCAGACTGTCTGAGATGAGCTTGTAGACATTGGAGAGACTCCTCAAAAGAGTGAGCTAGTCATACAACTCTCAACAATTTCACCAAGGAGTGGGAAACTTTCGTCCAAGGTATCATTGGACGAGATAATCTACCTGGTTGGGATCGATCGTGGGTTGATTTCACACAGGAAGAGATGAGGCTCTCTTTGGTTGAGAGTAATATCAACGAAAACAGTAGCAAAGGACCAAAGAGTGTGAAGGACGAGGAGAATGTAGCCCTTGCATTAAAGGGGAAGGCAAAGAAAAGTCCCAGTCAGGGACAAGGCTCAAAGGGTGAAGAAAAGAAGAAGAAACACTTGTCGAAGATGGAGTGCTTTAGGTGTGGTGAGTTTGGTCACTATAGTACTCATTGTCCTAAGAAGAGAAAGGACACGAAGGAGAAGCAGGAGCAGACAACAACTTTGCAGAGATCGATAACTTGTCTTCTAGGTTGGAGGCCGAATCCACTTTGTATGCAACCATACCTCCAAGAGAGAGGTGGGGAGACCTTGAGTTGTAGTTCCCAGAGTTGCAGAGATTTGGACAAGCTCCATTGGAGAGCAACAATAGTTGCAAGATACTCTTCATATGGATCATTACCCTTGCTACGAGGGCCCACAATATTCAGTAGCAGATGGAACAATGTTTAGGATGGCGCAGTCAGATCTTGAGGGATAGTTGCAGAGGCAGTTGCAATCAGATATTGAGGGGCGCAGAGAAGTTACGGTGTAGACAGTTACTCAGTAAATAGTGCAGAGGGTAGTTACAGTCAAAGACTCAGAAGATAGTTGCAGAGCTAGGCTAGTGACAGTTGATTCAGAGACTGGGTCTTAGTTGCAATAGTTGCAGCAACAACATGTGATCATTTGCAGCGTAGAGTAGATTTGGAAGCAATACAATTCTACATTGCAGTGTCAGTAGCAGTACAGATGCAGGATTTCAAGTACAAAGTGACATATGAGTCGAAGTATGCGCAGTGTCTTGGTGGGCACTGGTGGATTGTCACAGATGTTAGACATCAACAACATGAGGGAAGAGGTTACGGGAGAAAGACAGTAAAACACCTTACTCGCTAAGAGGGAGTGTTAGTTTCTTTAGTATCAGATAGGTGTTCTAGTCTCGACTTTGGTCAGAGAGGCTAAGAAACACAATATACCCAGAACCCAAAAAACATTTCGGGAGAAAACACTTAAAGACAACTCAATTAAATTAATTGATTGATAATTAAAAAATTCCTAAGTCTAACATGGGGAAATCGATTAATTAAAGGGAATTAATTGAGAAAAGTGAGAATGCTCTTGAAACTCACACGGATTGAGTTTGAGATGATCTTAGCTGTTGATGGGGATCTAATCATGGTCGTAGGTTCACCTATGAGAGCTTATATGAGTAGGATGTTGGGATGGAGATAAACAATTTGAGGTCAAGTTCCTTGGCAGATTGAGCTTGTGAAAAATTGGTGATCCGATTCCTATCGCAACAAACTAATGATATTTCTCATATTTGTTAAATTACTTTAACAAATTACTTGCAGTTTTCTACGGCAAATATCAAAATACATACACTGTAACCTTCACAAAATAAATATTGCGGAAAAAAACACTGCACAGGAGAGAAATAAACAAACATACATACACCGTTGTTTTTGGACAAACGTCCCCGGAAAAACCCAACTTGGGAAAACTAGTCCTGCAATTTAGGGTTTTATTATTATGCAGTAGTTTATGAGTACAAATCTCTAGATGCCCAAGCTGGCAATCTGGCTCAAAGAATAAATTGGCAAAGAGGTAGTGAGAGAAATCTCACACTATCACTTGCGATCCGAATCTGATCCAGGGTCTGGATGGCTAGCCCCACGCTGCCTTTGCGTCACCTCTTCCTATGATCTTTTGCTGACTGGAACTTTGACACTCTGGCCTTTCAGTCTCACACCCCGACTTCTGGCTCTAGATCTCCACTACTCCCAACAAAATTCAGACTCCCTGTGAAGCTCTGCACGACCTCTACGTGGCACTGTGCTGCCTCTCTGAACCTCTCGTTGCCTTCTCTGCCTTGCACTCTTTGGAACTAGAAAACTTCCCTCTGGTCTACTATCCTTGCCCCTCACTGCAAGAAGATCACTGGATCTCTCTCCGACAACTCAACGCTGCTACTCTTGAGAAATTCGATCTCCAAATCTCACTATCTCAGTGTGTTCTCCAAGTGCCCATCAAGCTCCTTGTTATAATCTCTCGTTGGAGCACCAACGACCAAGATTAAAACATAATCAAAGGGAGTTGATCCTCTTCTTCTTCTAGAAGATTCGCACCAGATTTAATTAATACCCTTTAATTAATCACATTTCCTAAGTTTAGACTTAGGAATACGTTAAAAATGATTAATTAATTTAATCAAACCATCTCTAGGTGGAATTTTCCCAAACGATTTCTGGGTTTTGGAGAATGCATGTGTCTTAGCCTCTCTGCAAAATCTTGAGGCTAGAGCAAATCTAATGCTACAAAAATCAATGCTCTCTCTTAGCGAAGAATGTGCTCTAGTGCTGCAACCCACTGAAGCATCACTCTATCTCTGCACCATCTCCTGCTGCGCTGCTAGTGTCTGGCTTTGCTGCCCATCAACTACTGCACAACTTTGATTGCTGCATCCGTGCTAAACTACTGCCAACACTGCATCTGCACTGCAACCTTCTCCAACTGCTGCCAACTGCAACGGAAAAGCATCCAAAATATTGAACCAATTGTGGTCAGTATGATGCATCTGTCACCCGAGTCCTGACTGCTGCTAGACTCAGCGTTGTCATTGAAGCCTCTACATTGCTGCTAACTCTGCTCTGTGCCAACTACACTACTGCCAACTTTGCTTTGCACTGCTCAGTCTCTGACCGCTACTAGCTACTACATTTGTCACTTTGGCACCTGATTGCACCAATTGCCACTGATCCATCCTGCTACTGCATGTCTTGGGCTCCCGTAGCAAGGTATTGATTCGTGAGGTGGACCTCCTCAAGAATCCTGCCCATCCTGTAGCTCTTTGGGGCTACAACTCCAAATCACTCCTCCTCACCCTTGGAGGTAACTCGACGATCATGGCAAACTCTTCCTCCAGTCTGCAGGAGAGCCTATCGATCTCAACGGATGTAACTTGCTGATCTTGCTTCTCTTCCTTGCCCTTCTTTTTGAGAGGACATTGAGTGCTGTAGTGGCCAAGCCCGCCACACCTGAAGCACTTGATCTTTGAAATGTCCTTCTTTCTCTTGCGCTGCTTCTGTTGTCCCTTCGATGCAAAGGCCACATCCTCCTCTTCCTTCACTTGCTTCGTCCCATTGCTGCTGCCACTAATGGTGGCCTTCACTAAATCTTGCCTCATCTCCTTCTGCTGTAGATCAGCCCACACACATTCCCAATCTGGTAGTTTTTCTCTGCCCAGGATACTCTGGACAAAAACTTGCAATTCTTCAGGAACACTGTTCAGCACTAATCGTACAAACTCTGTAGGCTGGGGCGTTGATCCTACTGAAGTCAACTGATCCCGGACATCCTGAAGCCTAGTAAGGAAGGGGTCTACACGCTCCCCTTTCTGCATCCTCGTGCATCTCAGCTTCTCCTCAAGATACCTCTTCTGTTGCTTGGAAGATCCTTTGTACAATGTAGCTAGTGCTTCCCACATCTGCCAGGCAGTATCTTTGCCAGCTATGTGAGATACTACATGATCTCAAATCCCATCGAGAATAAACCTCTTAGCTTTCGACATCTCCTTCTTGTGATTCTTAAGCAGATCTGCATCAGCGGGTACAACTACCACACTATCAACATAAGTTTTGAGATCATGCTCATCTAAAAGGCAAGAAATTCTAGCCTTCCAAATCACATAGTTGGATGCTCCATCCAATCGATCTTGATCTCTCAACCCGACTGATGCCATCTCTCTGAAAAATATGTCAAACTACTCTTCTCCTCGGCGCAACTGTTGCCCAACTATTTGCACTCCCTTCTGGAGTGAGAAACCCTGCACACAATTACTGCTGCTCTAATGGGAAAATTCAAACTTCTTGGTTAGAAGTCCCCTAAGGAAATAATTCCCTCAGTATGTGGTCTTCTCTCCTGACGCTATTTGCACTAGCAGACTGCTGCAAAAATTTGCATCCCAGTTGAAGATCTTCTCTGTAAGGAAACTGCTACTACTCCCTCTACCTTTGGTACCCTTCATTCTGGAAAATTTTATTCTCTGTTGACTCACTCAGAGAAGTAAAATTCCCACGAAAAACTGACCCTTCTGGCCAAGGATATATGCAAATTCCCAAAACCGACCCTTCTGGCCAAGGAAATACGCCGCCTCAGAGGGTTTCGATTTGTTGCCTACGCAGAAATTCGAACTGCCTTCTTCCTTCTGCGCCGAGCTCTTCGGGTTATGATCTGTGCTCTGATACCATGTGAGAAACCGGTGAGCCGATTCCTATTGCAGCAAACTGATGATATTTCTCCTATTTGTTAAATTACTTTAAACAAATTACTTGCAGTTTTCTACGACAAATATTGAAATACATACACTGCAGCCTTTCACAAAATAAATACTGCGGAAACAAAAATACTGAATAGGAGAGAAATAATTACACACAAATACACCGTTGTTTTTGGACAAACGTCCCTGGAAAAATCCAACTTGAGAAAACTGGTGCAACAGCTGAGGGTTTTATTATTATGTAGTAGTTTATGAGTACAAATCACTTTATGCCCAAACTGGCAATCTAATACAGAGAATAAACTGGTAAAGAGGTAGTGAGAAAAATCTTGCACTGTCACTGGCGATCCGAATTTGATCTAGGCTCTGGATGGCTAGCCTCACGTTGCCTTTGCGTCATCCTACACAAATCTGCACCACAGCCTCTAGGAATTGCGTCACTTCTTCCTTTGATCTTCTGCTGACTGGAACTTCGACCCTCTGGCCCTCCGGTCTCACACCCTGGCTTCAGACTCTAGATATCGATTGCTCCCAGCAAAAATACGGACTCCCTCTGAAGCTCTGCGCTGCCTCTACTTGGCACTATGCTGCCTCTCTGAACATCTTGTTGCCTTCTCTGCCTTGCACTCTCCGGAATTGGAAAACTTCCCTCTGGCCTACTATCCCTACCCCTCACTACAAGAAGATCACTCGATCTCTCTTTGACAACTCAACTTTTCTACTCTTGAGAAATTCGATCTCCAGATCTCACTGTCTCGGTGTGTTCTCCAAGTGCCCATCAAGCTCCTTATAATCTCTCGTTGGAGCATCAACTACCAAGATTAAAACATAATCAAAGGCTAAGATTAACTGGGAGTTGATCCTCATCTTCTTCTAGAAGATTCGCACCAGATTTAATTAATACCCTTTAATTAATCACATTTCCTAAGTTTAGACTTAGGAATACATTAAAAATGATTAATTATTTTAATTAAACCATCTCTAGGTGGAATTTTCCCAAACGATTGCTAGGTTTTGGAGAAAGCATGTCTTAGCCTCTTTGCAAAATCTCGAGGCTAGAGCACATCCAATGCTACAGAAATCAATAGAGCTATCCAGCTGCATAGGTCGAGCAGGGAAGAAGATTTCAAGGTAGAAGGGATGCAGAGACAGAGAGGGAGCAGAGACAGTGATTCCCAAGGAGATTTTGTAGCGTTGGAGAGTCAACAATAAGAGGGCCAAGTTTTCGTCAGTGAGGCTTTTCAAGGATTGCACAAACAACTTCAGAGGGCATTTTGATTTTGATGGAGAGAGGGATGATTCAATTGTTGGAGGCCGAGAGAAATTCCAGTGGGCCAAGCGAGTCATTCGTAGAGGCTGAGTTGGGCAGAATGACAACATCAAAGAAGTTCCACAGGCAGTGTGACTTTGGCTTGTGCAGAGTTAGCGTAGACGCTGACGCAGAGGCAATTCGAGCAGCTAGTTTTTGCCAAATTCAGAGCTAGATCAGTGTCAGGTGAGACAAAAGTTATCTCACTAATTTTTGGCCAGATTATTTTGCTTAGTGTTGACCACTACGTGTCAACGATCCATAGCAGTACACCCCCTTTTTCGCAAAAGGGATAGTGCCTGATTGATGTGTTCGTGCCAACCAGCTATCATCATCTTATAATGTAAACCCAATCTGCATGTGTATAATGTAAATAATCTCAACAGATCTGTGTCGTGTATGTAATTACCTAGGTAAACCTACTTTTTTGGTGACGATCTACATTCCGGGAGTTTTTTTGTCTCACCGATCCATTCTCGGGTGGTCGACAGAGTTTTCCTTCAGCCTTATCCCAAAGCCGGAATGGATTTTGTCACTAGGATCTTAGGGGAGTCCTAGTGTTCTAGATCGAGTCTATGTAAAAGTGATTTGGGAATAATCCTAACTATTTGGTTAGGTTATTTTATTACAAATTGCTTGATATGCTAGATTATATTTTGTGTTGCAGAACTGGGTAGTCTGTGAAGGTCTTTTGCAAATGGGTTTTCCCCCTTGAGATGTAAAAAATGTAAAAATCATGATGTAAAGTGTCTTGAGGGTTAGAAAAATAATTTATCCCCTCATAGGTTAATTAATTAAATTTTCTAGCCAAAATTAATTAAAATCCTAAGTCAAAAATTTGATTAATTCTAGGTCCTAGTTAAATTTAAATTCTCCAAAGGCAAAATTCGTTGCTCCTTATAAAATTAAAGTTTAAGAGGTCCAGGGACTAAGGTAAATTAATTATTTTGCTAAATTTTAAGTCTTTGGTCCGTGGGGTTAAGTCAGTCAAAATTTTGAGGAAATTAATTCAAAAATTTAATTTTTGAATAAAATTAAAATGCATTTAATTATAAATTTCGAATTTTCTCAGTGATTTAAAATTTCGACAGATGAGATTGAAAGAAATTTTATTCCTCATCAACGGTCGAGATTGCTTTGACGAGGATCACTCGAACTAGCCGTTGGAGGATTTATCTTTAAATAGGAGGTCATTTGTTAGTCAGTTCATCTGATCTCTGGATCGTGTATTAAGCGAAAAGCTCTATTGTAATCTTTTTTATGAGCAACAAAGAAAGACTTTGGGGTTAAATTTCTGTTGGTGTTACTCTTCCTGGAAATACTGTAAGATGTGTCATTTTCATGCATAGATTTCTTTTCAGCCATTGATGATAGCTTTCTAAAGAGCGATTTGAGTACAGGTATCTTGCTTAGTTGTTGGGGTTTGAATGATAATTTAAGTTTTGAATATAATAGGAAGTATCTCTATTTATTTGAATTTTATTATCGTTTTCTCGCTCTATGTTGATGGATAAATTGAGTTTTGCAGGAAATCCTTGATTATTAGATCATCGGGCATTCTAGAAAGCTCTTGGCTGAACCAGTCAACTCCCGATCCGTGTTTTCTGAAAAGCCCAGCTTGATTTGATCCCGGGCTTATCATAAGATCTTTTTTTTTTTATGGGTGATGCATGAAGGGTTTTGAGCTCGGTACCTCCTTTAAAATTTGAAAAATTTAATTTTTTATGCTAAATCGATAGATCTGGCTGTTGAGAGCCATAGATTATCAGATCTGGGAGCATAGTCGGACTCACACTCCCTCGATCTGATAGATCTGCCATTTATGTACATAGATCTGTAATTATCTTCAGTTTTCTGACTTGGGTTTTAGTTTTTTGGGTCATTGTACATATCGTTTGGGTGTTTCTGTTGTATTGCAACTACAGATTTGAAGGAGAAAACCGTGTAGAGTCCAGATCTAGTCCCTGGAGGATAAGATCTGGATCTATGGGGTTTGTCAACATCGTTTTCCAGAGATATTATTCAGACATTTTGTAGTCCAGGGTTCAAATTTAAATTTAGATTTGAAGAATTTTAAGGGTTTTACCGCTAAATCTTAAGCAGATGTATATAATCTTAATCTGGTAAATTTATCTTTGGTGCTTGGGCTACAGTTTCTCTGTTGCTTGGGGTTTCCTGAGCAGAAAATTTTGAATTCGTTTTTATTGATGTTTTTTGGAAAATTTCGAAATTATTTTTATTTTAAGAGTTTTAAATTTGAAAAATTTTATGAGATCTGGAAAATCTTGGGTTTCTTCTTGCGTTTTTCTTTTGTCTATTCTCCCATCGCACTTCTGCTCCATTCCCCATTCAAATCCGCTTCTCATCCATTGCTGCCCGCTGCCTTCAAAACCTGAAAAAAAACCCGCATCCTCTCCTTTTGCCTTCTCTCCCATCCGCAGCAATTCCTTCGTTGTTTCTGCTCTTTCCTCCAAGTCCGTAGTTCCCAACCTTCACGCAGCTCTTTCCCTCTATTCTTTCAAACCCTCACGTAGTCTCATCCCACTCCGCTGCCATACCTCTGCAAACATATACACCAGATCCACAGCCCTTTTCTCCCTAACCCTTTCCACACCTTTCCTCTTTCTCCTGCCCACAGATCCGTGCCCATCTCTGTCACACCTGCAGGCTGCAGCAAACAAAACAAGCTTCAAACCTGCTTGCAGCTCGACCCTCATTCCAACACCCCTCGTCTCCCTTCGTCGTCACTTCTCCCGTAAACCTACAGCTGCAAAGCAAAACGTATTCGATTCTTTGATTTTGATTTGTTTATATTTCATATGTATATTACGTTAGGCTTTATGTTTTATTTTTTAGTTTGGTTTAGTTTTAGGTTAGTAAATAGCTAGGGTGTGTGTATTTTTAATTTCATTAAATTTTAACTTACGTTAGATTTCATTATGACTTTAACAAAAGAAATTAAAAAAAAAGTTTCGATTTAGCTTTTTATTTTTTTTATTCCCCTTTTTTATTTTTAATTCAATTTTACATTTAAAAAATCTAAAAACATTTAAAAAATATAAAATCCTAAAAATAAAAAAAAATAAAAACTAAAAAAATCTAAAACATTTAAATTCATTTCAAAACATTTAAAATCTAAAATATTTAAAAATATAAAAATCTAAAAAATCTTAAAAAACATTAAAACATAATTTTTTTTTTCTTAAAATCCTAAATTTTTGGTGACTTGAGAATTAAAATTGAAATAAATTAAGGGTTTTTCACTTAAACATTAAAATTTTTAATGTGGCCCATTAAAAATTTCGATTTCGATTTTTTTTAACCTGTTGATCTGTTTTACTTCTTTAGTTATTGCCTAAGGAATACTTAAAATTTAAACCTAAAGTTTCTTAGTGCTATTTGGTCATTAAATGCATTTTTATGATTTTCCTATGGTCAAAATACGATAAATGTTTTAAATTATGTTGATTGTTGAAGAAAATTAATTAATTCTAGATCTGGGTTATTAGCGAAAATCATTTTAAATCTGAATTTTTTTGCATGTTAAAGTTTTGGGCGTTTACATTGATTATTCATATTCGTCACATATTGGAAAATTGTTCTGGATAGCTTGTTTTGGTTGGTTGAATATAACAGGCATTGGTTTATAATTGTTTTTATCTTGTGGTCGTGTGTTGGTTACGTTAACGTTTAATCTATTGATCTAAGTTAATCGAGATTCAATAAAATTCATTAAGTTGTCCATCATTAAAATTTCCTAGAGCCCATGATCCACAGGCTTTCTCATCCATTTACCTTAGGGACTACCCCCCTTGACTTGTCTAGGAGAGAGTCTAAACGGAGTAAGGATTAAGAGTGACAACCCTTACTCTCAGCGTTGTCGCGGTGCCTTAGACACTTTGTGCGACAACACTGAGGATTACCAGTTTGGCATGCACATTTTGTACTCAGATTTCACTGCTGCATAATAATAATAAAACCCTCATTTGTTGCACCGGTTTTCCCACGTTAGGTTTTTTCGGGGACTCTTGTCCAAAAATAATGGTGTCTTTTTTATTGTGTGCGCTCTATTTTCTCAGTTTTTGATTTTATTTTCCACAATATTTTTATGGTGAAGAAATTGTAGTGTGATTTATTTGTTATTTTGTCGTAACAAAATAAACTGCATAATTAATAAGTTAGAAGAATATATTCTAGTTGCTGCATTTCAAGGAATTTTCACAGCAGGGTCATTCAAGTGGCCCAAATAGAGCCAAATTTTGGAGCAAGATCATTTGTTGAGTGAGATAAATTGTCCCATAGGTATTTTGGCTAGATTATTTTGTTGGAGGATAGGCAATCAATCATCCAAATTATTGTACTCATATTTTGTTGCTACATAATAATAAAATAAATCCTCATTTGTTGCATTGGTGTTCCCTTTGGGGTTTTTCTAGGGACATTAGTCCAAAAATATTGGTGTCATTTATATTGTGTGTGTTCATCTATTTTCTCAATTCCAGTTTATTTTTTGTAGCGTAATTTTATTGTGAAGAATTGCAGTGTGATTTATTTGTTATTTGCCGTAACAAAGCAACTGCATAATTAAACAGTGAGAAGAATAAATTTCTAGTTGCTGCATTTCAAGAAATTTTCACAGGTTGCTGGCTGCTGGTTGGAAGAGATGGTAGGAGAAAATTTCTCCTATGAGGTCATCCACTTTTGGTGGGTAACATTTGACTCCAACTGGAACAAGAGCTCACCGTAGAGTGCATGATCCATGTACTTGAATTCCAGTAGTCTCTTGGTACTCTAGACCTGTAACCTACTCATTACAATCAAACTTTTTGGAAGCATGTGCATTGGGCGTTGGATACCCCCCATATTTTTCATCAAAATAATAAATCCATACAGAAAGTAAAGTCTAGTCTAAGTGCATTCTAAGCCATATGAGAACATGATATGAATGATGTTAGCATGCGAAAAGAAATTGCAATGCACCTACACTACCATGCATAGCATGTGAATTTCAAGTCATGCTGTGATAGTATTCCTTTAGGAGTTGGCCATTCACAAGTAATGGGAGCAACTCTCCTTCCTGAGACTCAAGATGATAAGCGTTGGTGCCATCTATGTCTAATATCTTGTAAGAGCCAATCCATAGATTATCCAACTCAGGGTTGCAGGGGAGCCCTCCCCTCCCTGTCGAATCCACTCTTGGAGACGCTCCGGGTGGGAGTGACCTCGGGAGAGCACTCCCGAAATTCGATTCCTGTGGGAGCGAATTTTGGGAGTGCGCTAACTAAAAAATGTTTTGCTCCCTGCCTATTAAGGAGCTATTGAAGATTGGAAACAATTTTTTTTGAGTGGGGCAACCTAATGTTCAAGCCTATGGCCCTAGTGTTGATATGCAGTTCATGGTAATGTTAAATTCCTAAAGTAAAATGATGAAAATGAAAGATAAAGGAGAACCTTTTACTTAGATTTTTAACATTACCATGAAATGACTCAAGATGTTTGAGAGTGGTTTCGACCTCATTGGATTTCATATGGAGAAAGTAGAATTTTAAATCTCACTCAAAATCCAACAGACTTCTCATTTTTTCAGGATTTTAGGATTGTGGGGGATTGCAATGTTTCCATTGGATTTTGTCATGTACTAGGATATGGAACTTGTATTTAATCAAGAGCACCAAGGTCGTTGGACTATGCAGGAGGAGACTCACAATAAAGCACGAGACAAGAAATTAGAAATTTCTCATGGCAAGAGGGTCAAACACTTTTTATAGCTGTTGACTCTTTCATATTTATTATGGTATTTTTTGTAGACAATATATGACAATGTAAGTTTGAAGTTAGCATTTATAACTCATTGGTAATGAATTATGAATATGATGCTTCCTGAAAGTTGAAAGTTGAAACATTCCATTTCATGTTAGATATTCTTTGTTATCCTTTGGTTACTTGGTAATGGTAATGGTTACAAGTACAAGTTACAACTTTAGTGATCAATGATAATAAATGTTATATATTGAATTTTGAAAGCTTGAAACTTTAAGATTGATGAATCACGAGACTCGATATGTTGTATGTGACTAACATGTGGACGTGGTTGATGAAGATTATAACTTCTAGATGATTGATGTTATATGGTTCAATCCATGTTTTTATGTTTTGTATATCTAATTCATCATTCAACATGCTTTTGTTGACATATATGCATCAAAATATATAAAAATATATATTATATAAAAATTCGCTCCCGATTCACTCCCAAACCAGGAGCTTTTGAAAATGTTGCTCCCCGCTTTCTCTCCCTCTCCCAATTAACCTAGATCCAACTTTTTATGCATACCCGACTTCTCTCTCCTTTTATCCGAGAAGAGAACGATGGCTCCTGGCTCAAAGTTTCTAGGTCTCGCTTTCTTGTCAAAAGTAACCTTAATTCTCTCTTGATTCCTGCCATTTTGATCAATGGCCTTGCGACAGGATTCGTCCATTCCAATGATTGGTCAATTTGCGATTGAACAATTTGTTGTTGATTGAGGTAAGCTTTGAGGCATTCTAAGGTAGGTAACTGCAATTGGATTGTTAGCTTAGGTGTCCAAGCTTGCTTTTAATGATTTAGCGTTCATTTACCCCTTAATGACGAGCCTACCTTTCGCTCACCAGGGTTTGGACATGCAAGGTTTCCTTTATTATATGATGGAGCATCAAGGGCTCACGAAATAGGTGATGGCTAATGAGGGAGTTAGAGCTCATGCTAGGCTTTTTCCCATGTGCTAAATAATGTGCCGATCATCTTTGGCATTTTAACTTTATTTTTTTCATTGTGGCCATTTTATGCTTTTATCATTCTTTCAGTTGCATCAACCTCTAGGGAAAAGATTTCGGCCCAAACTCAAGGATGAGGATATTAGGGTGCCAATCTGAATGAACAAATGACCACAAGCCCGAATAATGGAGATGACATTTGGGGTATGGTGTAAAGTGGTAAGTATGGAAAATTCATAGACACAATACTTCGATCAAAGTCTCCCATGTAGTGCCCCTCCTAGAACTCTAAGGCCTTTGAGGAGATCCCATTGGACTAGCGTCGAAAACTAAACTCCCTAGTAAATTAAGAGAACAAGTTTACAGTCAAAATCGATCAATCATCAAGATCACCCCTTAATCTGTCTTAGAATGCCCAAAACATTAAGTTAAAGTGTAATGCCCCCATCCACTTAGGACACATAAGGAAGGAAATCAGCTAACTGAATAAGGTTCTCGTAGGCTAGGATGGGAAAAATTAATTAAGGTAACATGATTTGCTTAGGAGAAAACATCATAAAAGCTAAAGTGGTAAAAATGGGACATGGTTCCTAGGTTAATGAAAAATCACTTTTAAATTATAGTGAGAAAACCCACTAAAGTGACTTTATTAAAATAAAAGGGTAAAAAGGTGGCAAAAGTGGCAAATGAGATTATAAAAATGGAAAATGAGGAGTCTCTCCTCATTCTTGCATTTTCTCACTTGAAAATTAGAATTTTGGAGAATTCTTGAGGAATAGTCTAGGTTTTTTGGAAACCCTCATTCTTGGTTACTGGTTTCGGTGTTGAAATTATACACCTTAGCTAGTTTGAGAGTGGAATGACTCAGATTTCGTCATTGAGCTTCATTGTTCGAGAGCATACATGTAGTAACAGAAAGGAGTAAGTGTTATCAATTGATTTTATATTCTGCTATTGAATATTGTATAATGTCTCTTTACAGGCCAGATCTAAGACAATTAGAGGCAGAGTTCACATCTCAGCAGAAGTCGAGTTTCCCCTTCTTTGTTGGCCGAGTTCTACCATTAAAATGATGGTTGAGTTCTATAATTCCAACGGAGGTCGAGTTATGTCTTAAAGGGGGTCGAGTTTCTCTTGTGGGTATAGGCTGACTCCTTTTGCTTCTTTGTTGGCCTAGCTTGCTTCTTGAAAAGGACCGATTTGCATCATATCTCAGTGGGCTAAGTTTACTAGTCAAAAAGGGGTTGAGTCGTTTGTTACTTCTTGGTGCTGAATGTGTCATCCTTGAACTCGAGTTATATTTGTTTAAAGGAGGCCGAAATTCTCTCTTTTGGTACCAGTTCAAGCTGCTATTCGTTGGGGTCATTTCTAGGCTGAGTCTATCAGTGTGGGGGCCGAGCTTCAACTAGACTTTAAGTGGACGAGTTGCTCATTTATTATGATTGTGTGTATAACTGTGTGTGGAATGATATGTCTGTTGAGGAAGGGTCAATTTCATAGCCATTTAGAGGTCATTATCAAGGTTACTTGGTAGTAGGAACGGGGAGTGACATTTTCAAAAGCTCCCAGTTTGGGAGCGAATCGGGAGCGAATTTTTATATAATATATATTCTTATATATTTTGATGCATATATGTCAACAAAAACATGTATATAAAAAGCATAAAAGCATGGATTAAACCATATAACATCAATCATCTAGTGGTTACATTCTTCATCAACCACAGGTCCACAAGTTACAACTTTTGATTTATAATATTATATAGCATATAAGGGTGCACATAACCAAAATAGCATAAAGTGCAATCCATCTCTGAACTGAAAATACATCAACAAACAGGTTCTAGATGGCCTCTGACATCCAAACAAATAATGCTACAACAAATACATACATATCATCAAAATCATTGGCTATCTTGGGATCTTTGTCATTAATATCACCCTCTAAGCATTAACATAAGAGAGAAAAAACATAGCATGTCAAATCAAGATTTTGTTTGAGTGATGGGTACATTTTTAGTAGGGTCATGATAGAGGAGTTCGACAACCAATGTCACTAACATCAAGGTACATAGAGAGATTGATGCTCTTGATTAAATACGAGTTCCATACCCTAGTACATGACAAAATGCAATGGAAACATTGCACTCCTCCCAATCCTGAAATCTTGAAAAAGTGACAAATTTGCTGTATTTTGAGTGAGATCTAAAATTCTACTTTCTCCATATGAAATCCAATGAGGCCGGAACCACTCTCAAACATACTGAGTCATTTCATGACAATGTTAAAAATTTAAGTAAAAGTGCAATTCTCCTTTATCTTTGAAAGATAAAGGAGAATGTGAAAATGAAATATAAAGGAGAATGTCACTTTTACTTTAAGAGTTTAACATTACCATGAATCACATAACAATACTAGGGCCATAGGCTTGATCATTAGGCTGCCCCACTAAAAAATTCTTCTTCCTTTGAAAAGAATTGCGTTTGGAATGTTTTTGCAAAAAAATGCCAGGGCGTGAATTTTTTTTTAGGGAGCGTGCTTCAGGAGTGGGTTCGAGGGAAGGGGGAGGAGTCGCTCCCCCGCAACCGTGGTCATTATCCCTAGAGACTTAGTTCTAGAACCACTCAGCAAAGTGATAGAGAACTAAAGTCTAAATTGTTGAAGTTATTTCAGGTTCCTCTTATGCTGGACATTGTAATTTGTGTTGGCAAATTAATGGCATGGCTTAATGTTTGTAAATCCATTGGTCTTTATATCTCTGAGTTCAATATTAAATATACACAGTGATGTCTAAGCTTTTCCATGACATATTGTTGGTAATGCATCTATCTCTTTGAAATAAATTATATAAGTGCACCTACAGCCCTATGTGTGCCAGTTGTTTGAAAAAATGACAGTGCAAAAACCCAAACAAAACTCAGAAAACTCAGTAAAAATCGAAGGTATTCCAGATTTCCAAGAGGGTATCCTACAAAAAGCACATGATTTCAAGATGGTTAAAGTACTTGCTGAATGGTGAACCACATTCCTTCAAGAGGAATGGTGGATGGTGAGAGGTGTTTGACTGGCTCAAATGGTAGAGGAAAATAGCATATCATTATGTATTGAGTGAGTGCAGGGCTGCCAGTTGGTGGGCTGTCCAAAGTAGGAGTAAATTTTCTCTTATGGGGTTTTCCACATTTTGGTGGGTAACAAGCCCAATGATCAAATTTGACTGTGTCTTAACATCTTAAGAATTTATGGGTTAATGTTAAATACAATCTAATTAATGTTTTTGTACTAAATATAGCTAATGTTTTGGTTGTCAACTTGTACATAAGGACATGTGATAGGACATGTAAGAGTAGTTGATTGTGTCGAGAGGTGCTCAACAACCCAGTATAGGGGAGATGTGTAGGCCTTAGATGTTAGATTGAAACATTTTTTAAATTCAATTATTTTATATTATAATTTTGTTTTTCTTTTTGCTACGAAAAGAAACCCGTACTTCCATTCATGGTTGAAAGAAATTACATTTTGTATATGCACACAAATGGGTGCATTCACTAGGATCTGCCTAGATCCATGTGTGGCAATCGAAGAAAAAAAATATCATACATATGCTTATTAACATTCAAACAAGTAGCTGCCAAAAAAACCTTGAGGAAGCAACAAACGAAAAAGAGAAAAAATATAAATACAAATCAAAGGGGGAGATCAAGAGTAGTAGTCACCAATCTTCCCCTTCTTTCCTTTGTTTTTCTGGTTCTATTGCCATTCCCCTGCTTTTGGATCCACTAGTACCAGAGCCATATCGCTCTCGGTAGGCTCAGAAGGATGTTCTTTGTCCGAATCAGAGCTCTCTGATACATGGACATGCTTTATGCCCACCATACCATCCTCACTATGTACCTGATTTTTCTAACCATATTGCTCTTGGTAGGCTTAGGAGGATGTTCTTTGTCTGAATCAGAGCTTTCTGATACATGGACATGCTTTGTGCCCACCATACCATCCTCACTATGTACCTAATTTTTCTGATGATTTGACTCTTGGATAGCTGTTGAATCTATCCCACTCTGAAATAGAGTACTGTTTTCATTCTTTTCCTAGGTGTTCCCATCTTCTTTCGCTGTATTCTCCTTTATATCCTCTCTTTCATCTTCAGAGAGGTGTGGATCTGTGAACTGCCATCCCTTCGAATTTGGTGCTTTTTTCTTTTTTTTTTTTGTGTTCTTTTTAACCTGTGGGCAGGAATTTTGCAGATGTCCTGTTTGGAAACAAGTACGACACCAGAATGTCGTCTTCTCATAGTCTAGAATTTGAGTCCATTGCAAGTTTTTATGTTTCAATATGATGTGATACGACAATCCTTTGTTGAGATCTATCTCCGTGCTTTTCTTGCAAAAGTAAATATGCCTTTCTTTATTCTTTCCATGTCCCTCTTTTCGAATTTGCCCAATGTATTACCAATTCCTTCTAGGAGCAGTGGGTGCAATAAGTGAAGAGGAAGATTTCGGAGCCTAACCCAAATCAGTAGTGTAGTAACTACCATATTTGTTGCATCGAAATCAAGAAACCATGGGGTGATAAAATGTCCCGCTTTACCCCAAAACCATGGCCCTTTATTAAGTGCAAAATCATAGTCCTTATGTGTATGAAATTGTACAATAAAAGAACACTTGGAACATAGAAATCACAATTTGGGGTCCATGTGGAAAATATCCATTGGTGTAAGGCTTCTGCTTTGGGCAAGAAGCCATTAAATCGTCAGATAACCGCCTTGGATTGTGTTGGAATTTCTAAGTTTTACCTGTTAGAAATTCTTCCTGTACTATCTGATTTATTTCTTCCTACTTGTTCAATTACTTAACAAGTTATTTACCATGTAAATACTGAAAATAAATACAAGTACAATATCAACACATACAGATCATCAACTGAAAGAAACGCGCACACAAGTGACACCGTTGTTTTTGGACTAATGTCTCCGAAAAAACCCAATTCGGGAAAACCGGTGCAGCTATTTAGAGGGTTTTATTATTATGCAATTTTCAGAATACAACCTGGGTGCTAGAAATGGCTCACCCAACAGAGAATGCCCTCGGTAGTGGTACCTCTCAGTCGGAGACAGATATTCCGACTAAATCAACGGATGAACGATCCCACAACAACAATGCAGCGTCTGCTGCTTTGCGTCACTCTGATAGGGACTGCGTCACTCTATCCGGCTTTCCAGCTCCCAGTCTGTCCCACGAAAAATCTCCCATCGTTGCCTCTAGGCCCTCTTGCGTCAGCCTCTTTGGCCCAACGTCAGCTTATCTGGCCCAGCGTCAGCCTCTCGGGGCTCTGCATCAGCCTCTGGAGCCTCTACGTCTCACACGCTGGCACTCTCTGGCTCTGTGCAGCTCCTTGCTACCTCTGCGTGGCCTCTGACTGCCTCTGCATGGCCCCTAGCTGGCTTTGCGTCAACCTTTCCCGACTTCTGCGCTGATCCTCCCGGTACTAACTCTGCCTCTCTGCTATGTATTCACTGCCCCTCAGCTGCAACTCCGATCACTCACTCAATTTCCTCAGCAAACCCTCCCCAAAAAATCGAATTCTTGATCTCTCTCGGTGTGTTCTCCAACTGACCCTCAAGCCTCCTCTTATAGTTTTCTCATTGGTCCATCAACGATCGAGATTAAATCTCTAATCAACAGCTAAGTTTAGATTTGGCTTGATCCATGACTTTTGGACCCTTTTAACACATTTTTATATTAATACCCATTAATATTTTATTTTTCCTAAGTTTAGACTTAGGAACTCCATTAAAAATATTAATTATTTTAATATCTCCCAAACTGTTTAGAATCTGCCCAAACCATTTCTGGGTCTTGGAGATCTCATGTGCTATAGCCTCTCCACCAATTTTCATGGCTAGAGCACATTCGATGCTACCCCAAATCAACACTCTCTCTTAGCGAGGACTGTGCTCTAGTAATACTCCTCACTGAGTACCACCCTGATGATCCAACATCGGTCCCTGTGCTGATGCTAGGCCTCCTCGCCCAACATCCTCTGCATTGCTGCATCATATACTACTACCCATGGCACTGCCACTGCCACTGCTGCATCCGCACTGCATCCCCTCTCATCATGTTGCATCGTGTCGCCCATAGCACTGCCACTGCTAACTGCTGCACTGCAACTCAGTTATTGAGAAGTAAGTAACTGATCCTCCCAATTCTGACATCTCCGTAAGGCTAGAAACACTCCCGATGCTAAAGGTCCCTCTGTCGTTGACAAGTGCTCCCTCTACTAACTTCTGCACTGCTGCAACAACTCCATGCATCTCGCACTGCTGCCTCACGCTGTCTCGAGACTCTTGCACTGTAGCACTCTCTGTTGCTCCATTCGCATCTGTCTCTACCGACATCCGCCAGTCTTGCTACTTCTCTTCGGGGCTCTCGTAGCAAGGTATAATCCAAGAGGTTGGGTACCTCAAGGATCCTATCCCTCATCGTCTCTAGTCCTTCTAAATACAGCTCGATGTCTCCCCACTTCCTCTCAAGTGGTGCATGAGCACTCATGGCACAGTTGTCATCTGTCTCCACTTCTTTCTTTGCCCTTGCTGGCGCTGCCTTGGTCTCAGAAGCCTCTCCCTTGCTCTTCTTCCTCGGACACTGGTTCACATAGTGACCCAGTTCCCCACAGTGGAAGCATTTGACCCTAGAGAGGTCCTTCTTCTTTCATTTCTCCTGCTTTCCCGCAGATCCTAGGGCAACATCCTTCTCTTCCTCCTTGACTTTGACCCCCTTGCCACTGCTTCTTGCCTTGGTCAGCCGTCTGATCTCTTCTTGACGAAGAGCCGCCCACAGTTCCTCCCAATCCGGAAGGCTCGACCTGCCTAGTGAGCTCTGGACAAATACCTCCCAATCCTCTGAGAGTGTTCAATGCAGTCCTCACCAACATCTCCTCATCAGGCGCGGCTCCTATGGAAGTCAGCTAATCCCGGATCTCTGTCAATTGTCCGAAGAAGATATCTATCTGCTCTTCCCTTTGCATCTGGTATGACCGCAGTTGATTTTCTAGAAGCATCTTCCTCTGCGAAGTATGCTAATAAAACTTCTTCAGGGCATTCCACATCTCATTTGTTGTGCCCTTCTCGGCAATATGTGGTACCACATGATCCTTGACCCCATCAAGAATGATGCACTTAGCCCTGGCCATTGCCTCCTCGTACTTCTCATTTTTAGCCGGATCAACTGGGATCGCTATCATTTTCAAGGCAAAGTGTTTGATGCGATACCAGTCTAGAATGGACAAGATCCGGGCCTTCCAGACTACGAAGTTCGAAGCTCCGTCCAGTCTATCCTGATCTCTTAGCCCATTCACTGCCATTTCACTGCTCCTTTTTCGACTCTTTCGAGTCTCTCTACTTCCCTCTTGGAAGTCCTCTGATCGACTCTTGCTGAGTCTCTCAACTTCCCGTCTCGAAGTTCTCGGTTTGACTCGCTCTGAGCCTCAATTTCCCTTCTGGAAATCCCTCTGCCAATGTCGAGATGCCCCACTCCGATCGTTCGTGCAACTGCACCACTGATCTGGATTTCTTGGCTAGAAATCCTCGGCAGCAACACCCTCCTCCTTGGTCTTGCCCTGTTAGGTACTGTTCTGACCACAGTTTCTCACCAGCTTCGCTCTGCAACTTATCCACAGCCTCCTATGCCTTAATAATCTGAAGGTCTGAGCCTCTGCACAATCCCGGTGCTAGTAAAATCTGCAACTCCTGGCCACAACGTCGATCCTTCCTGACTGAGAAAGATGAACGGGCACTGCATAGGTCAGGTTTTCTCCTCTCTGTCTCAGCGCTGATCCTCTTCCTGGCTTGAATTGATGATGCAGGCTCTTTGCGTCACCCCTTCCTTGATGCTTTCTGCTAGGAACAACTTCTGTCACTCGGGATAGTTGTTTCTGCTACTGTTGCTTTGCTCGGCTGATGCCTTCAGTTATCCTATGATCTGCAACCACGCTCTGATACCATGTTGGAATTTCTAAGTTTTACCCATTAGAAATTCTTCCTGTACTATCTGATTTATTTCTTCCTACTTGTTCAATTACTTAACTAGTTATTTACCATGTAAATACTGAAAATAAATACAAGTACAGTATCAACACATACAAATCATCAGCTGAAAGAAACAAGCACACAAGTAACACCGTTGTTTTTGGACTAATGTCCCTGGAAAAACCCAATGCGGGAAAACCGGTGTAGCTATTCAGAGGGTTTTATTATTATGTAGTTTTCAGAATACAACCTAGGTGCCAGAAATGGCTCACCCAACAGAGAATTCCCTCGGCAGTAGCACCTCTCAGTCGGAGACATATATTTCGGCTAAATCACTGGATGAATGATCCCACAACAACAATGCAACTTCTGCTGCTCTGCGTCACTCTGATAGGGACTGTGTCACCCTATCCGGCTTTCCAGCTCCCAGTCTGTCCCACGAAAAATCTCCCAGCGTTGCCTCTAGGCCCTACGTCAGCCTCTCTGGCCCAGTGTCAGCATATCTGGCCCAGTGTCAGCCTCTCGGGGCTTTGTGTTAGCCTTTGGAGCCTCTACGTCTCACACGCTGGCCCTCTCTGGCTCTGTGCAGCTCCTCACTGGCTTTGTGTGGCCTTTGGTTGTCTCTGCGTGGCCTCTAGTTGGCTTTGCGTCAACCTCTCCCGGATTCTGCGTTGATCCTCCCGGTACTAACTCTGCCTCTTTGCTATGTATTCACTGCCCCTCAGCTGCAACTCCAATCACTCACTCAATTTCCTCAGCAAACCCTACCCAAGAAAATCGAATTCTTGATCTCTCTCGGTGTGTTCTCCAATTGACCCTCAAGCCTCCTCTTATACTTTTCTTGTTGGTCCATCAACGACCGAGATTAAATCTTTAATCAACGGCTAAGATTAGATTTGGCTTGATCCATGACTTTTGGACCCTTTTAACACAATTTTATATTAATACTCATTAATATTTTATTTTTCCTAAGTTTAGACTTAGGAACTCCATTAAAAATATTAATTATTTTAATATCTCCTAAACTGTTTAGAAGCTGCCCAAACCATTTCTGGGTCTTGGAGATCTCATGTGCTATAGCCTCTCCACCAATTTTCATGGTTAGAGCACATTCGATGCTACCCAAAATCAACAGATTGCAAAGCTGAGAAAAGAGTATTCACCTCTGGAAGTTCAACTTCCATGGTCGGAGAATGCTCCATCTGATCAACAATATAGGGCCCTTGAATGCTTTGTATTTGATCTGTTGTGGAGGAAAGATTTTCCTTTCACAACATCTTTGAAAGAGGTAGGTTTCCCATTTGGATTCCTAGTGCCTGAGGCTCCAACACCTAAGGTACCTCCTCTTAGTCTTGTGTTCAAAATTTTTTTTGAATTCCTTTTGATATTATAGCCTTGGATCTAGGAAGAATCACTGAGTATCTTCCCTTCACGGAGCAGGCTATGACAAAATGGGGTTGGAAAACCCTATTTTTTCTCTCTGTCTTGCTTTAAGAAAGTGACGGAAGAAGAACTACTGGTCCAAATGGAGTAGGATTTTCCATCCAAGTTATTTATAAAAACCTGAAAATGTTTCTGCTCCATTGCATCCATAGACATAGGTTGAGCACATCCTAAAGGTGAGACAATGCTCTCTGTAGTTTATAAATCCGTTTGGGCACAGAAGATGAACCCCTTTCTCACTCCATTGCGAATGTAACAATGTTTATGTAACTTGTTGTGTTTATAAACTTGGAAAATATATCCACCTCGAAGTGCCATGAATGACCAGACAAGTATTTTGCAAATCTTAAAAAAGTAGCAAAATGCAACACAAACCTTCTATCTTTCGGCCCCTTCCATCTTGGCTGCAACAATACAGGAAAGCTAGCTTCAGAAAACCAAATGGCACACCTACCTTTGTAATGAAGCCATGCCACAAACAATGGTGGAGTCCAGAGCAAGACTAGTCCTAATGAGCCCTTGTCGCAACTGTTTGCAAAAGCCTTTGGAGTAGAGTAGGTTTGTGTCGTGAAATAGACAATGGAAAGGCCACGATAGGGGCCATAAGGGCAGAGGAGCATAGGCTCCCCTTGCCATAAGTCGTCAAGTGCATCAGTATAGACCCAAAACTGGGATGTGGCGCATAAACCCTCACAGTAGATCACCTGAACCCTAGCGCCCTCCATCCTTCCTCCTAGTCTCGTCTCCAAGGATTACTAACTATGCAAAATAAGAAATTTCTTAATTCCAAGATCTAATTTTGTTTGTATTTAAAATTACGGACATTTTTTAAAATAAAAGAAAGTCGTAATATATATATCACATTAAAATATATAACATATAAATAGTAGTTATCAATTAAGATCCATTTTACGTTATAAATTAAAATAATGATTTAGTAACCATATTTAAATTTAATTAGTAAGCACATAAAAATTTAATACTTACAATATAACATTTTTTTAAACTATGAATATTCATCCTCATTTTACCATGGATATTATTAACTTCTAAATAGGCTTTGTTCCAATACCATGGCTTATCAAAACCAAATGCCCAAAAACCATAACTTATTTCAAAATCAAAATATTTATAGATATTTTATTTTAATTTAATTTTATAACATTTTTTAAATTAAAACTTAATACTTACGATAAACTTACTATATAACGAGATTCTTAACCATGGATTTTCACCTCCATTTTACCATGGATATTATTAACTTGCAAATAAGCTTTGTTACAATACCATGGGCCAATACTGTGGCTTATCAATACCACATTCCCAAAAACCATAACTCATTTCAAAATCAAAATATTTTTTAACTTTTTTAAATTAAATCTAAAAGCAAAAAAGTATCGGAGAAATGTTGTAGTGGTGTAATTGTTTGTAAACATCTACATGTGGGCTCAATTAAAAAATAATAAAAGGTTAGAAGTAATTGCCTATAGAGAGCGCTCTCCAACCAAGTATGTAAAGATGTTGTAATGTCATGTAAACATTTTGACTCGGTCAAAATAAGATAAAATTAAAAGAAATAATAAAATAATAATTATCAATAAAATGTTTTGACTTGGTCAAATTACATAACACTAAAAATAAAAATAAATAAAAAAATATAAAATTGATAATTATAATTAATAATAAAACCAACCTAGATCAATCTTAACTCCAAATCTACCAAGTTCCGAGAGGGATCAAATCTCTTGAGACACAAACCTCTTTTAGAGTGAAAAGAGATTTGATCCCTCTCAGCGCTTGGTAGATCTAGAGTTAAGATGGATCTAGGTTAATTGTAGTAGTTATTGGTTGTGGTGTGTCACATTTGGCTTGAATGTGACGTCATGGGATATGGGACAAGGACAATACAGAATATACATGCCTCCTGTTAATTTTTCATCAATTTGTTCTATGTTGCAACTATTACTACAACAATATCCAATGGCATCCAATTTAACTTCTTCAATTATCCAATAGCAGTAGAGCAATGGTAGATAGAACAATTAAACATGTATAATGAAAGACAACCAAGAGACACAATATTTGGTCAATGACTAGGGAAAATCCCCAGTAGGGGGAAAATCCTTCTATTAGATTGTCTTCAAGTGTTCAGCAGAGAGATTACATCACCCAATGTCAATTTTAATATCCAATATCCAATCAACTATCCAAAACAGAGACAAAAAGAGAGAGTCAACAACAGTCAACGGCAACAATCAATGCCCTAATGATCTGAAAATGGGGCACTTAGGCTTCTTGTCCAACTTACAAGAACCTCTCCCACTTCCAAAGCTTGAATATTCCCAAGTCTTTAATGATGAACCCACACAGAATTAAGAAATGCTTGACAATATAGGCATATGCTTGTATTTATTGTTCGCTGTTTTTGTGCTTTAAAATCTGCTGTGTATGCTGATATTTAAATGTGCTGGAACATATATATAAATGCATATAACAGTGAATAATGCAACAGTAAAACAAACACATGAGCAACAATATTAGTTTGGAGTTCAACCTGATATCTTGGGCTACGTCTCCTTGAGCTCTAGTCAACTCGATTAGGCTCTTCGGGATTATGGCCGAATTCTTTTACAAGTCCGTGACTCAACTCCATATGGTTTACAAATGAACCAATGGGCTCAGAATACCATCTTACCCCTGGCTGTCCTTTAGCTGCAAACAGGTATAGGCTTCTTTGGACTAATTCTTTCAGTCAGTGCTCTGAGCTCCTTTGAGCTTCTGGCTTCTCTGACTCCCTCAGAATAGTTTTCTGTTTCTGGACTCCTTCTTCTGTCTTCAACTCAGACAACACCAGCAACAACTCGATCACTCAGTCTCTTTGCTGTCCGATACTTCACTGAAGCATTTATGCGCTGCTCCCAACCTCTGGTGGCTTCGCTTCACGCTATGGACTGCCCTCTTGGCAAATTCTCAATGTCCAAGCCTCTCTGCGCTTTTGGAGCTTCCTCTGTCTTCGCGCTGCCTGCTTATGCCTCTTAATCGTGCTCTCTAGGCTCCGCCAACCCCACAGTCTTTGACATTCATGGCTTAAAACCAAATTGGGCTGCCTGTTGGTTTTCCCTTTCGGGCTTTGCAACTTGGCTTCGGTCCCTTCACCTCCCTTCTGGGGCATTTAACAATCATTGATAATGTCCCAAAGTATGGTGGCCATTTGTTTTGCGCGAAAGGGCAATCGACGCTTTAAATTCTTCTGAAACAGTCGTTCTCTGTTTACACAGAGAACGCTGTAAAGACACGGGAAAATCCGCATAAATCACAATTCTTGTCTTGAAACATTATACCGAGTCAATTTGGAACCCTTTCGAGTCTGTAATATCGCATCGGGCTTAACTCCCTTTGTATTTCGTTTAATAAATGAAATACGCAATTACAAAGGAAATTGGCGCTTTCCGGACTTAAAAACACATACAATCGCATCTATAAACTTATCGGGTCCGCCTTCGATTGCATATCGCAATCGCAACAGGCAGGAGCCCCGGTCCATGGTCTTAATGCAAATAGCGATGCAATATTCCCCGTTAGATCGCCACCATCCGATCATACTCGCGATCCAACAGTCCAGATGCGATCACATTATCGCATATCGCAATATCGTGGTGCTACAGCCTGGGGGTCATCCCTTATGACATACGTCGATCCGTTACATATCGCCGATCCATGATCCGCCGACGACGATAATCGGTGATCGCTTGTCGCATTGGCTTCGGCCTTTGTTAAGTCTTCCCATGGATCTGTGTGATGCGATAACGTAGCAATCACTTATCGCAATCACTGATGGCCCAAGGTCCTTCCCTTTGAAATAATTGCGATGTGATATTTCCTCTTGACCAATCAGATAAGGCCACGTGGCCCAATCCCGGCTTGCCGCGTGTCAGCTGTGGATTGGCCCCTGAGCCTATACTAAAATCAAAATTTTCAATATAGGTTAAGATTTAATGAAATTGCCTCCTTTTCTAAGGACATTGGGCAGTTTTCATTTTACAATAACTCCTTCATCCAAAGTCCATTTTGGTCCGTTCAAGTTGCGTTGGATTCAGAATGAAGAGATCTTTGCAATGAGACTATTTCCAGGAGCAGCGTGCGATTTTCATTTTCCTTTAATTTACAAAGGATTTTTGCCATTTGGCACCTTTTACCTCTTGCATGAAGTCTTTTAGACTTAGAGGTTTATCTAGGATCCATTTTTGGATCACGCCTTCCCACTAAAAGAACTTTTGGTCTCCAAAATACTGATATATTGATCTGAATAGTAAATGAGAGTGACTCACTCTTTTCTTTCAGCCTCCCTACATTTGCCTTTGCATAGTGCCTCTGAACCAAAGTTTTTGACCACTTCCCTTCTTGGATGGGCTAGTCTTCCTGAGAAGAACTGTCTTCCTTCCTGCCTTCCTACAAAACTTCTACTGAAATGGTCATAGAAGGTAGTTTGAGCTTCTTTGCCTTGATCATTGATTCAAGGTGGCTCAACAAATGTGAAGTATATATACTCCACAAAACTTTCATTTGTACCTGTTTGACACGCTGCCAACAACAACTGTTAACAACAATAGGCATATAGACAACAACTGGATGGACTAAACTCCTGCTTCAACAAAAGAAACAGATTTCACATCTTGTGAACACCTCTATGTCTTACATCTGCATACAAATGATGGACTAGATAACAAGCCCACAAAACATGCCTTTAAACAGATGACCCTTAAGTCAAGCATGTTCGAAAACAAGGAAATCATCAACATCCCTGTGTTCATGCACATCATTCTTATGCATGCCTTTCATCCTTCAACTTTCGCTTAAGCACACTATACTTTCGACGCTGAAATGAAATATAATGTTGCAGTAACAAAGTGAGTCTCCTACCTAACCTTTTCCCATTCACCTTCTTGGTAGAAACCTGCAACTTGCATTCAATTACCACAGAAATGCAAATAGATGCATCATATCCATAGGCATGCAACTTTTAATTGGATAAGAATTTCTAACCATTTCTTACCAATCCATTTCAAAGATCCTTCCTTTGTCTATACATTAGCATCAATATGTGAATCATCTTGAGACACATCATTCCTGGAATCTTCCTTTCCGTTTCTGCCATCTTCTCTTTCCACCTTCTCCTTCAGCTTTTGTGGAAGCATTGCTGGATTCAGAGTCCAACACCTTTCAGAAAGATGCCCATGCATATAGCAGTAAGTGCATTGCATGTGCATCCTCTTGACAGCATGATTTGCCTTGTCCAATGGACCTTGGGCTGCTTGCTTTCTTTCCTTCAAAAGTTTCCTGTATATGGCCATTCTCTTCCAACATCTAGAAACATGATGGTTATCCAAACCACGAAAGGAACATGCAACTCTTTCCTCATATCTATGTGGAAATTGCAAAATCAAAAGGACTGTGGTTAGAACCAGATTTATACTTGCCTCTTTCACCTTTATTGCCTTCATGAGGAGGTGAAGCAAATGAAGAAGTGGCTCCCTTTGGAATCCCATCAATATCCTCAAGGCTGTCAGAGTTTCCACAACTCTCTGGTTCAAGGGTGTGCTTCTGAACACCCGCATTCTGCAAACGATGTTTCAAGCCATTGCATTCCTCTTGAACACAATCTTCACACTCTTGAGATAGAGGACCTGCAATGAAACTCCTTCTTGGAACGGTTTCATTGGCCTTCATCGCAACTTTGGAACTCTCTCCATAAGACTGTCCATAGCCAATACCCAAATACTTAGGCCTTTCTTCAACCATTATTGGTTCAACAATACCTTGTGCATGCTTTCCCAAGCCCTTTCCTTCATAGCCCATCTTGGACATTAGCTTGGAACCTATGCCTTTAGTATGTTTTTCAAAAGAACCAATACAAGCATTTTAAGAAGAATTTGAACACAAACTAGAATGGCTTACCTCTTCTTCAAGCTGATACTTGACTAAGGCTTCTTGGGCAACAAAGAGCTGTGACTCCAACTCATGCATCCTTTTTAGGTTCATATTTGCAATATGAAGTTGCCTCTCCATTTCTTGCAATTTATCAGCAAGCATCTGCTTCTCTTCCTTCATGGAATTCAGCTATTTTCTAAGCATGCTACTCTTCCTTCCATCCTCATACATTTCTCTCACCATATCCATCATGGTGGACAATTCTTGCTTCATGTCTTCATCAAAGAGTCTTGTGAAGAGAGCAGAATTTGAGGACCCACTTGTAGAAGTTGTATTATGCCAATGAACAAAAAAACTTCAACAAGATAATTAAAGAGCTTATTCAGCAACCTTTTGCAACAAACCTCCTGTGCTCCAAAGATTGCCTTTAGGTCCTTTGGGATAGAAGATCGCCTTCCGCCCTTCTCCTTCTTGTCCTTCCTGGACTGAGCTATCAATAGCTTTCCCTTCACCCCTGCAAACTCAACAAATAGTTAGTCTGCAAAACAAGCATACAATCAACCTCTGACTGTTTAAACACCTTTTAAACAAGCAATCTTTGCTCTGTCAATCAAGCATTCTGATATAACCTTCTTAAAAGTGTGGTTAATCAATCTTAAGCTCCGATACCACCTGATCTGAAAATGGGGCACTTAGGCTTCTTGTTCAACTTACAAGAACCTCTCCCACTTCCAAAGCTTGAATATTCCCAAGTCTTTAATGATTAACCCACACGGAATTAAGAAATGCTTGACAATATAGGCATATGCTTGTATTTATTGTTGGCTGTTTATGTGCTTTAAAATCTGCTGTGTATGCTGATATTTAAATGTGCTGGAACATATATATAAATGCATATAACAGTGAATAATGCAGCAGTAAAACAAACACATGAGCAACAATATTAATTTGGAGTTCACCTTGATATCTTGGGCTACGTCTCCTTGAGCTCTAGTCAACTCGATTAGGCTCTTTGGGATTATGGCTGAATTCTTTTACAAGTCCGTGACTCAACTCCATATGGTTTACAAATGAACCAATGGGCTCAGAATACCATCTTACCCCTGGCTGTCCTTTAGCTGCAAACAGGTCTAGGCTTCTTTGGACTAATTCTTTCAGTCAGTGCTTTGAGCTCCTTTGAGCTTCTGGCTTCTCTGACTCCCTCAGAATCGTTTTCTGTTTCTGGACTCCTTCTGTCTTCAACTCAAACAACACCAGCAACAGCACGATCGCTCGGCCTCTTTGCTGTCTGATACTTCACTGAAGCATTTATGCGCTGCTCCCAACCTCTGGTGGCTTCGCTTCACGCTGTGGGCTGCCCTCTTGTCAAATTCTCAATGTCCAAGCCTCTCTGCGCTTTTGGAGCTTCCTTTGTCTCCGCGCTGCCTGCTTATGCCTCTTAATCGTGTTCTCTAAGCTCCACCAACCCCACAATCTTTGACATTCATGGCTTAAAACCAAATCGGGCTGCCTGTTGGTTTTCCCTTTCGGGCTCTGCAACTTTCGGCTTCAGTCCCTTCACCTCCCTTTTGGAGCATTTAACAGTCATTGATAACATCCCAAAGTATGGTGGCCATTTGTTTTGTGTGGAAGGGCTATCAGCGCTTTAAATTCTTCTGAAACAGTCGTTCTCTGTTTACACAGAGAACGCTGTAAAGACACGGGAAAATCCGCTTAAACCACAATTCTGGACTTGAAACATTATATCGAGGCATTTAAGAACCCTTTCTAGTCCGTAATATCGTATCGGGCTTAACTCCCTTTGTATTTCGTTTAATAAACGAAATACGCAATTACAAAGGAAATTGGCGCTTTCCAGACTTAAAAACACATACAATCGCATCTATAAACTTATCGGGTCCGCCTTCGATTGCATGTCGCAATCGCAATAGGTAGGAACCCTGGTCCATGGTCTTAACGCAAATAGCGATGCGATATTCCCCGTTAGATCTCCACTGTCCGATCAGACTCGCGATCCAACGGTCCAGATGCGATCGCATTATCGCATATCACAATATCGGGGTCTTCCCTTATGACATACGTTGATCCGTTACATATTGTCAATGCCTGATCCGCTGACGTCGATAATCGGCAATCACATGTCGCATTGGCCTCGGCCTTTGTTAAGTCCTCCCATGGATTTGTGCAATGCGATAAAGTGGCAACCGCTTATCGCAATCGCTGATGGCCCAAGGTCCTTCCCTTTGAAATATATGCGATGCGATATTTCCTCTTGACTAATCAAACAAGGCCATATGGTCCCATCCCGGCCTACTACGTGTCAGCGGTGGATTGGCCCGTGAGCCTATACTAAAATCAAAATTTTCAATATAGTTCAAAATTTAATGAAATTGCCTCATTTTCTAAGGACATTGGGCAATTTTCATTTTACAATAACTCCATCCGGAGTTTGTTTTGGTCCATTCAAATTGCGTTGGATTCAGAATGAAGAGATTTTTGCAATGAGACTATTTCTAGGAGCAGCCTGCGATTTTCATTTTCCTCTAATTTACAAAGGATTTGTGCCATTAGGCACCTTCTACCTCTTGCATGAAGTCTTTTAGACTTAGAGGTTTATCCAGGATCCATTTTTGGATCACCTAACTAGTCAATAATTCATGGTCAAATCAACCCATCAGAAGCTTGGTCTAGGACAGTCAGATTCAGCCTTTGAAGCTGGTAAAAAATTTGTCAAAACAGTCCCAAAACAGATCGTCAAACTCAGTGAAAGTCTGCTCTTTTGCCTGTGGTCAGCCTTGGTCAAAGTGCCAGAGCTTCTTGATTTTTGTGCCAACAGATACGGCCTGCAAAGATCGAAATTTTGGTGGAAAAATCACAGTGAAATGATTGGTTAAAGCGCTTGGTCAACGCTGGTCAAACCTGCCACAAAAGTCTGAAATTTTTGGCCCTGTAGTTTGTCCTGAAATTCGTCCTTCTTGCCACATGTGTGAGAGAAAAGATAAGCCCAGAAAACTGTACAAATCAATTAGAGAAGGAGGGCTTCATGAGCCTACATGATGTTGAAGCCGACCTTGATAATTTGCACATGTGAGGGCTTTAATTCGAAAACACACTTTTCCTTGTCCGATTTGAGTGATCTTTAGGTCAATTTTGGTCCTCTCGAAAAGAGGAATTCAATTTAATAATTATCCTCATCCAATGAGCTGTCCAAAGTGGAATTTGACCCTAGTTGCATAATTTAACACTTCGCACTAAAATTGAGATATTTAGGACATATTTCAAAGTGGGTTTTTACTATCATCATATTTGATTGTTGATTGAGAGTGATGATCTTGAGGTGCATCAGTCAACATGTGGACAGCTTGCTGGTATCTTTGATATGCTTGGTGCTTATAAATTTTTGACTTATTGGTACAAGTGTTTGTTTCAAATATGACCATGAAGGGAGGGTGATAGAGTTAGCGTAGTCTAATGGTCATGTCATTGTATTTATGGGGTGTTAACACTGGATAATAAATTTGCTTAAGGCATAATGTAATAAGTCACATGCAAGTTATTAAATAAGATTAGGACATATAAAGTGTTAAATAGTTTTTAGTTGTCTTGAATTTTAACCCAATGTTGGTTGTATGGGTGATTGTTTCTCTCATGGGACATCTGAGTTTTGTATCTCATTTTCATATTGGAATTTTGAATAATCTGATCAATTGTGTGGGGAACTGTGTTACACTTTGTGAGTGTGCATGTGCAAGGTTACTTGGGAGCGGGAGCGACATTTTCAGAAGCTCCCGATTTGGGAGCGATTCGGGGAGCGATTTTTTATATAGTATATATATATATATTTTATATTTTGATGCATATATGTCAACAAAAGCATGTAGAATGATGAATTAGATATAATAAACATAAAAAACATAGATTGAAGTTTGAACCATATAACAACAATCATCTAGAAGTTATAATCTTCATCAACCACGTCCACAAGTTAGTAACATACAACATATTGAGTCTCATGATTCATCAATCTTAAAGTTTCAAGCTTCCAAAATTCAATATATAACATTTATGATCAATGATCACTAAAGTTGTAAGCTAAGTGTAACCATTACAACAAATAATATCTAACATGAAATGAAATGTTATAAAATGAAATGAAATGAAACAACTTTCAACTTTCACGAAGCATCATATTCATAATTCATTACTAATGAGTTATAATTGTCAACTTCAAACTTCAAACTTAAATTGTCATATATTGTTTACAAAAATATCATAATAAATATGAAAGAGTCAATAGTTATAAAAACTACTAGAAACTAGAAAAGACGAAGTAAATCTATTATCTATTGCTAATGCTTGGGCCTCTTGCCGCCACAAGAAATGTTTAATCTTTTAGTCTTGTTGGAAAATCAGGATCTTTGTGCATTAATATCACACTTTAAGCATTAATATCCAGAGGTATCTTTGTCATTACCTCTAGATCTGTATAGCAATCTTTGTCATTAATATCACCCTCCAAGCATTAACATAAGATAAAAAAATATAGCATGTCAAGTTAAGATTTTGTTTGAGTGATGCGTACATTTTTAGGAGGGTCATGATAGAGGAGTTCGACAAACAATGTCACTAACATCAAGGTACATAGAGGGATTCATACTCTTGATTGAATATGAGTTCCATACCCTAACACATGACAAAATCCAAAGGAAACATTGCAACCCCCCCAATCCTGAAATCTTGAAAAACTGATAAGTCTACTGGATTTTGAATGAGATCTAAAATTTGTTGACTCGGGGTAGCATCGGATGTTCTCTAGCCACGAAATTTGGTGGAGAGGTTGGGGCACATGAGATCTCCAATACCCAAAAAAGGTTTGGGCAGATTCTAAACAGTTCAGGAGATATTAAAATAATTAATATCTTAATGGAGTCCTTAAGTCTAAACTTAGGGAAATTAAAATATTAATGTGGATTAATATGAAACTATGTTAGAATGGCCCAAAAGACATGGATCAAGCTAGATATAATCTTAGTCGTTGATTAGGCACTTAATCTCGGTTGTTGATATGTCAACAAGGAAAGTATAAGAGGGGGCTTGAGGGTCACTTGGAGAGTACACTAGAGTGATCAGTGATTCTATTATCTAGAGCGGGGTTTGTTAAGAGAGATAGAGTTAGTGATCGAGAGTTGCCATTGAGAGGCATTGAGTACAGAGAGACAAAGAGGCAGAGATAGTGCCGGGAGAGCAGTGCAGCAGCTGGGGAGAGTGATGCAATGTTGACTAGGGCTCACCCAGGGCCACGCAAAGGCAGCCGGGAGCTGTGCAGAGCCTTAGAGAGGCCAACGTTGTTGACGCAGAGGGCCAGTGGGTTGACGCAGGGCTTCCTAAGGTTGACGCAAACCCATCCGGGGTGACGCAGGGCCAGCTCTAGGCAGAGAGGGGCTGACGCAGTCCAGAGAGAGGCTGACGCTGGGGTTTTTGGGGTAGATTTGAATTGAGGAGCTGCCGGAAGGATTATCCGAGGTTTCAGCCAGAAGATTTGTTAGAAACTGAGAGGTATTACTGCCAAGGAAATTCTCTGTTGGGTAGTCAGTTTCGGCACCCAGATTTAACTCTGATATTGCTTAATAAGAAAACCCTCAGATAGCTGCACCGATTTTCCCACATTGGGTTTTTCTGGGAACATTAGTCCAAAAATAATGGTGTCATATGGTGTGATTGTTTCTGTTTCCTTTAGCTGTTGTTCTGTAATATGTTGAGCATGCACTAGTGTTTATTTTTAGTATTTATTGTAAATAACTTGTTAAGTAACATAACAAGTAGGTAGGAATAAGTCAGATAAAATGCATGAAGGATTTCTAACTAAGTAGAGTTAGAAACTTCAACAAAATTCTACTTTATCCGTATGAAATCCAATGAGGTCGGAACCACTCTCAAACATCCTGAGTCATTTCATGGTAATGTTAAAAATTTAAGTAAAATGATGAAAATGAAGATTAAGGAGAATGTCACTACATTACCATGAATCCCATTTCAATACTAAGGCCATAGGCTTGATCATTAGGCTGTCCCACTCAAAAATTATTTGTTTCTTTAAAAAAAAATTGCATTTGGAATGTTACTGTGATTTTTTTTGTTGTTGCAAAAAAGACTATACACTCCCGAAAAACCAGGGAGCATTCTTTTTTGGTAGGGAGCGCATTCCCGACTAGCTCCCGAACAACGCCCGACCGGAGTGCGAATTCGGAGAGGGGACGTGGTGGAGGGGGGGGGGGGCTGAGTGTGCATGTGCACAAATCTATATACACCTGACCTCATCTGTTGTGATACACCACATCAAGGAGGCTTCCACCTGTTCTCGGATGTGTTAAGTCGACTCTATTGGCCACATAATGTGGCAACATGTCTCTTGGGAGGTTTTGAACCAAAGCTCAAGCATTGAAACTTGAAAGTGCTTTGATTTAATCACTTGACCACAATCTGCATGACTACAATTGAGTATGAATAACTTATTTTTCAAACTTTATATCTACTTAAAATTTGACCATTTTACTTTGGTTGGTACTTTGTAGCTAGCCAAAATTCCTACGAGTGGAGTTTGGTTATTTTGTACCTTGGTTGCCTCTCGTATGAAATATCATTTTTGTGCTTTCTTTGACAGGAAATTGTTTTAACTGTAAAATTATCATGCAAAGTGTCCTTCATATCCCATTCTTCCAGTCTCTGATTTTTGTTAGTCTTTCCTTGGCATCTGGGTCAGTTCCAGAGAAATAATGGTAAAAATTACAGAAATAATTAGTTTGTTATGATATTTTTTAAACAAGGTCAACCAACTTTCTAAATAGGTAGAACTGACAATCTTATTCTTTGATAATTGCAGATTCAACATCCATATATAGGACCATTATGTACATTGGTTATCCCTTGTGCATTGACAGCCTTAGATCATTGGTCTCCTGAAGTGAAGGTGAGTTCAATTACTTCTACATTGGTTTCCTTCTATGTTCTAGAAGAATTCGTACAATAGATACATGTATATTTGTGAATCTAGATTCTTATCATTTGAAGTTTAAATGAATTTGAGAGAAAATTATACCTAGTACTTATTTGTATTTTCAATAAATTTTAGAAGTGAGTTTCTCAAATTACTCAAGAAAACATACGATGACGGCATTCTGCATTTCATCTAGAATTCTTGTGTTTTCACGGTACAGAAATTGAAAGTCTGATAGTCAGTTCAATCATTATGTCGAAAGGAAGTATGAAACATAGTCCCTGTAGCACGTTGAAAAAGTCAAGTTTAATGGCCTTTTGTTTTCCATATATGTGCATGCAGATATTATGAGATGCTTTGATTGTATTTAACCTGATTTCTAATGGGACCAGTCATTCCAAAGTATTTCCTTTTCTGTATTTTTTTATGAAATCATGATAAAGTGGCACATCCTAAACTTTCTTGCCAAATATGCTTGGAATAATTTACTGTCCAATGTGACATATCATCTGTAGTTAGCTGCATATTGAAAAAAGACTTTACTAAGGTGGTGAACCAAATGTAAAGTTTTGTGCTGTATTTGAATTTTAAAACACTGTTTGGCTGTGTTTTTGATCCAGAAGGGTTTAGTGCTCTGATTTGAATGGGTGTGCTATTTCTGTAGGAAAACATGACAGTCGTGCTCACTAAAATGAGATAGCTTGCAGCTATTTTGTTATTGCATCGTAGATTTAGAATGCAGTTAAATGGAAGATTGTAGAGAAAATGAACTGCTTATCAAAATGTCAGATACAAATATACTAATGCTTGTAGGATGTGTTTGGCAGTTGAATTCATTTTTTTTTACGGCTGAACTTTTTTATCTTTCATGTTCTGTTTCTTTTGCATATCAGGGTCAAGGTATGATAGCTCTTGTCCATTTAGCAAAGAATCTGAATTCTGCTGAGCTCTTTTGGTACAAGGATGTGATACTCGATGCAACTTGCCGGAATATATCTGGTAGTGAACAGCTTTGGCAATCCGTAGTTGAAATGTCTGTGACACTTGTCACTTGTATTGAGGGGAGGAACCCTCGTGGACATTGGTAAGGTGTTTTCTCAGAATTTATGATAGGATATAATTCTTGCCCATGCTCTTTTGTAGATCATTGTACAATTGCTAACTTATAGGAGTTACACTTTCCAATTAAAACATTGAACACATGAATTTTTAAAGAAGATTTATTGGGAAAATTTTTCAGTGAATGCTTATGTTGTTTTTTGCATTCAATTTCGTTTGATCTTAATGTCATTTCAAGCACTATTTTGTTCAGAACAATCATTCTGTGAGCCATTGACATTCATCGCTGACTCAGATAAATTTGGTTCTTGTTTTAGATAGGAATATTTTTATGCTAAATGAATTTTAGCCATCTTTGCTTGTAACTACTATATAGACATTAGACTGCAGGTTAAGAAAAGTTGCTTATTTCTATATATAACTTATGAATCTGTAATGTCCCCATTTTTATTTTCCTCTATAGCACAGCGAGGGTGGATTTCCAGGCATGGGATGGCCAGGTCATGGGAGGAGGACTATGTCATCGAGTGTCCCCAGGGTGTTTTACGGGGTCCGGCGGTGTTCACTTGGCATTTTCTCCCATCAAGGGCAGTTCAATACATTTGTTTTTGGTTCCATTGCATTATGGTGATTCCCGTTATTATCAAGCACGACTTAATTAATTACGCTTGAGGTGGCATTCCGGAAGAAATATCTGATGGAACCCCTTGGTGTAATAGCTCAATGTAACCAGAACGAGAATATCTATAGGATGGGATGCTGAGGAGTTGCTTTCAGTGGCCAGAGAAAGTATGGGGGGTGATTTACCATTTTTCTGGGTTAAAAGTACCTTTAATTAGTCACTTGATTAATTAAAAATAAAAAAAGGGGAAAAATGACTAATTGGGGAAAAAGGCCAAAAGTGACTTAAGAAAAATTAAATTAAAAGCCACTTAGATTAAGTCAAAGGGGAGCTTCTAGAATGGGAGTAAAATAATAAAATGTGACACTTCTAGAAGATTCGAGATCTATCTATTGGATCTTTAAAAGGAGGAGGAGGAGATCATTTGGGACAACTAGGATTTGTGCATTGTCTTTGTGTGAGAGGTTTGAGAACCTATTTCTCTACTCCAGTTGCCCTAGGACGAAAACCCTCGAGTGATTCAGTGAGAGCGGGCGAGAACCCATTTCGCCCCATGGTGTATTCATTCAAAATGCACAAGTGCTTTCATTAGATTTATTGTTATAGAGGCCGATGCAACATTGTTGTAGATCTATTTGGGCCATCATCTCAACCATGTTCCTGCTCTTTGTACCAGCTTATTTACATATTAATAAAATAAGGTTGGGGAGTTTTTCTGCATGATTTTCTTGTCAATTCTTCAGTAGCAGTTTATATTTCTAGTTTTGCTAATGATTTATGGTTCAAAATTATGCAAATTGTTTATTTAAATTGACGGCATAATTTTCAGACGCAATATCCGACGAAATTTGCATTTGGGATATTATAGTGGTATTAGAGCTACTTTTCCTGCCACCTTGAGGGATTACTTGCCAAATTGCTAGACCAGATTTATTGCAGGAGCAGGAAGGAGAATTTTCTTGAAGGCAAGCCTTGGTCGAAAGGATAAAATTCCTGAGTGCAAATTTGTCTCCTGAATATTAATTGCTCAACAAAATGCTCGACAATTTTTTTATTTAATTTGTTGGGCCATAAGCAAATATTAACTATTCTACAAATCCTTATATTATGGGTCTAGAACGAAAAAAGTTCGTTCTTCAAGTTAAATACTCCAGAACAATGTTGCGGGGGAGTGCCCCCCCAACTCCCTCAAACCCGCTCCCAATCCGTGCTTCGGGCGGGAGTGGGTCGGGAGTGCGCTCCCGATAAAAAAATTTGCACTCCCTGCCAAGACAGGGAGTGACTTTGGGAGCGTCGCTCCTGGAGCGACGGGAGCGAAAAATAAAGCCCGGGAGCAATCGCTCCCAATCGCTCCCAGGTTTTATTTTTTGCTCCCGGAGCGACGCGTGTTGCCGCTGGGGGTGAAAGTCGTGAAAAAAAAATTTCGGATGCGAAAAAAAATTTGTTTTAATTTTTTTTTTTGGTTTTATAAGGGCTTGGAGGGCATTTTTATCTCATTGTGACTTGAAAGAGTTGGAGGAGAGCCAAGGAGATTGTGCAAAGGAGCGAGGAGGAGCGAGGAGCGAGCGCCAAGGAGCAAGGAGCAAACCTGCAAGGAGGTTAGTAACTTAGTAATTTAGTAGGTTAGTAAAGTTATAACTTATTTCTAGATTCTAGAATGATGAATGATGAATCTAAATAAATAAAATTAATAAATAGTGAATAGTAAAACTAAATACATTTTTAATTTTCTCATTCCCATTCCCATTAAATTTTGCAGCTTCAAAACTACAAATTTCAAACATCATGGACCTGGTTATATTTCTTGGCATTTTCTTTTTCTTGGTCCCTTTTCTGGTTATTATGGTATTGGAGAGTAGGAAAAGGAGGGGTCAAAATGAAGAGGGGGATGAAGAAGGGGGACAAAGTGGATTTGATGAAAACCCCGGTGAGGAGGAGCTGGAGGAGGGTGAACATGAGTCTCAAAAAACTAAACAAGACCAAACCCCATTGTGGAAATATGTTAATAAGCTTGAAGCAGGGAAAGGGGTTGGAACCACTAAATTTCATTGCCCCCATTGCAACAATAATTACACAGGTTCATACACCCGTGCTAGAAAACACCTCTGCGGGAAAAGGTCATGGGATGGAGATAAACAAATAGGAATCAAAACTTGTGCAGTTGTGTCAGCAGCAGATAGAGCCAAATACATAAGGGAAGTGGAGGAAGCCCAATACAAATCTAAAAAATCAAGGGGTTTCTTTGAACCAAACTCACAATCAGAAGCACAAAGAACTCCTTCAGCATCCTCCCAAGGCAGTGGATATGGAGGCATAGGGTCACCAGCTTTAAGGCGTAGAACCATATCAAATTTCCTTGATGAGGGGTGTAGGAATGATGTGGATTCAAAAGTTTACATGTTTCTCTATGCATGTGGGATACCATTCAATGTTCTTCGCTCACCTTATTGGCACGAAATGGTTTCTGCCATAAATGATGGCCCTAAAGGATACAAGAGCCCTGGGTATGACAAGGCAAGAATCGTTGGACTTGATCATGAAAAAGCAAAAATATCACATTCTTTGAATAGAATGACAAGTTCTTGGACTGACCATGGGGTGCCCATTGTATCTAATGGATGGTCAAATGTAAAAAGCAAGCCATTGATAAGTGTTCTTGCTGTGTCTGTTAGTGGTGCCATCTTTCTAAATGCATATGATTACTCAGACAAGTTCAAGACCGGCATCAACATTGCAGAAGCATTACTTGAAACAATTGACCGTATTGGGCCATACAATGTCATCCAAGTCATCACTAATAATGCTCCTAATTGTAAGGCAATATGAGCAATTATTGAGGATAAATACCCCAACATATTTTGGTCTGGGTGTTTGGTTCACACATTGAACCTTTTGATGCATGATGTTGTTAAGAACAAAAATGAACAATACAAATGGATTGGTCATTTGTACAAAAAAGGCAAACAAATGATAAAATTTATTACAAATCATAGCAATACCCATGGCCTTTTCTGCAGTCACTCAAGATTGGAGTTGTTGAAGATTGCGAGGACTAGATTTGGTAGCTATTACCTCACCTTCAGGCTCCTTTTGAAGGTAAGAGAGTCATTGGCTAGCATGGTATCAAGTCCACACTGGCAGGTATTAAAGGAAAGGGCTACAAATGCAACTGATAGGCGAGGTTTTGAACTAGTGGAGGAGGCCGCTCTTCATGGTATGTTTTGGTCAAGTGTGAGGCAAGTATTGGATTTCACCAGGCCCATTTATGACATGATTCGGTTTGCAGATACAGCTAAACCAGTGATTGGCGAGGTGTATGAACAGATGGATACCATGTTGGGGCAAATAAAAGATATTGTTCATAACAATGATCTCGACTTGTACAAACTGATTCATGATTGTGTGTGTGTACGGTGGAATAAATTTAATCTTCCACTACATTGCTTGGCGTATATCCTTACGCCAAAATACTACTCTACATCTTGGTTGGGCCAACCTGCACCAGGGGGTGGGGTTAGGACCAAACCCCATTTAGATGAAGAGGTAACTAGAGGATATTTAGATGCATTAGAAAAGTGATACCTGACAGGGAGGAATGTGCTGCTGTGCGCCTTGAAATAGGCAGATACTTCAGTGGCACTGGTTTGTTTTGGTACCTTCCATGCAATGGAAGACAGAGACAGATTTGATTCTCTCACATGGTGGGAATCATATGGTGACCATGGACTTTTGCTAAAATGGCAAAAAAGTTCTATTCACAGGTTGTAAAATACTTCTTCTGCAGAGAGGTGTTGGAGCACCTACAGCTTCATACATAATGTGAAAAGAAATAGACTCAATGAAAACCGGGCAGAAAGCTTGGTTTATGTACACTACAACTTGAGGTTGTTGAGTCATTACTGTGGTTGGGCTTATGAGGATCCAACATATAAAATTTGGGACAACCACCCAGAGGATGACAATTTGGAGGATGGCACTATACATCTTGAAGAGCTAGAAGAGGAACCTATAAGGGATGAAGATGAAGTAGTTGCAGCAGCCATGCCACTTCCACCATCCAGTAGCAGTGCTCGAGTTCCGAGTCTTGTTCCTTTGCTGTCGCCACCTCCATCTACACCCTCACGTGGAGGGCATGTGCCTTCTAGTTCTGGTCGTTGGTCTGTGCGGGAGACTCCTAGAAGACCACCACGACCCTGCTCATACAGGAGACTCTCGTGGAAAGGGCCACATGTAGTAGTAGATAATAGATTTACAATTTACTTGTCTTTTCTAGTTTCTATTAGTTTTCATAACTGTTGAGTCTTGAGTCCTTGACTCTTGACTCTTTCATATCAAAATGATATTTTTTGTAAACAATATATGACTGTGACAATGAAAGTTTGAAGTTTGAAGTTGGCAATTATAACTCATTGGTAATGATTGTGAATTATGAATATGATGCTTCGTGAAAGACTAAAGTTGTTTCATTTCATTTCGTTATTCATAATTCATTTTAGAACATTTCATTTCATGTTAACAGTTAGAACTTAGAAATATCTAAGATATTATTTCTTGTAATGGTTAAACTTAGCTTACAAGTACAACTTTGGTGATCAATGATGATAAATGTTATATATTGATTCTTGAATTTTCAATTTTGAATGCTCGAAGTTGAAACTTTAAGATTGAATTTGATGAATCATGATTCACAAGACTCAATATGTTGCAGTTGTAATATGTATGTTACTAACTTGTGGACGTGGTTGATGAAGATTATAACTTCTAGATGATTGATGTGATATGGTTCAATGATCAATCTATGTTTTTTTATGTTTTTTATATTTAATTCATCATTCTACATGTTTTTGTTGACATATATGTATCAAAATATAAAAGATATATATATTTTAAAAAAATCGCTCTGGGATTCGCTCCCAAACAGGGAGTTTCTGAAAATGTCGCTCCCGCACCTGTTTTTGCTCCCGCTTCCTGCTTTCGCTCCCGTTCCCAAGTAACACTGCTCCAGAAGACTTGGAATATGTAGATCTCCATTGAGGATACAAGAATATATATTACAATGTATGAATAAGAATAATGTTACAAATGAGAGTGAGGGTCCTGTATATATACCTACGTAGTACCCTTTCACGAATAGTCATGTCTGTAGAGACATGCCTCTTCCCTACTAATTATTAGTTAATTAATCATTGTATATGTCTATTATTAATTATATTATTTTTACTATTTTTATATATATTTTATTCATAACATTGCCCTCCTCAAAAAGCTTTGTCCTCAAAGCTTACTGATGAAAGGCTTGATCTTTTTTTCTTCTGTTTCGAATTTCTGCTTGTCCCGGAATTGTCATCTTCGTTGAAACAAGACGATATGATTCTCTAAGTGATAAACAAAACTGTCGCACTGAGAAAGGATCAAACCATCCTAAATTAATCTTCTATGAAACTTGGCAATTACTTCATAACTAGGATAACTTGTTATCGTTAGAATGGATTGTACTAACTTCATTTTTCTTCGGAACATAATTTTGTTGTTTATGTTTTGAGTGGTGCGACTTCGTAGATTGATTGAGATGTCTGTTCTTGTGATTTGGGTGTATAAGGAGTTCTTTTGGTTTGTCTTTCCCTTATCATATGTGAGGCAAGATTTTGATTTACTTCAGGTTCTGATGTTGTCGAGTTGCTTACAGAATCTTCACTTGGGTTTTTCATCATCTGAACTACAACATGTGAATATGTTATCCCTTCAACTGGGTTGACATTTTCTTGAGTTCTGATATTGACTGTATTAGTATTCATTCCTCTTTCTTCAACTTGGTCGGCTACGTTTGAAGACTTCAATATGTTTTCTGTGTTGAGTTCTAGTTTGCCTTTCAATATTTTCTTGTCATTTTTAAGTTTCTTATTTGCATCAATAATCTCTCGTTGTGGTCTTTGAGGCGAGTAACTTTTTCATTTTTGTTAGTGGTGATTTTGTCAATTTCCCTTTGCATATTTTGTATTACCTTTTTACCTTCTTGAGAAATTATTTTTGCAATATCTTGCATATCTTCTGGTGTTACGAACTCTAGTACTACTGTAACATCCTGTAACGTTATTTTTTTCTTTTTGTATGGAAATGTCAAGAACTTCTTCTTCATATTTAAGATGAAAGATCCTAGTGATTCGATCGAGGGCGAACCCAAAACTATATCACTATTGTCGCAAAATAAGATTTTAACGGTGAGTTGTGAGACAAAAGAATAGTCTCCAATACTTAGTTGTAGATTGTTTATGTCGTATTGCTTGCCCCCTGTGTCAACAAAATTCGTTTCAACTATATTTGATTCAGGAATCACTAATTGGTTAGCACATTTAGTACTAACATAATTATTATATTGAGTAGGATAAATAGAGATGATAACATCATTTCCTGCGAATGATCCTTTGATTTTAAATAGTGCACCGACACATATACTAAAAGTTTTATGAAATCTTCCCTCTTTCGTTTCTGAATTACACTCAATTTCTTTTTCGTCGGCGATTGATTCACTTTTTACTTTGTTAAGATGAACTTGGAGTTTTTAAAAGTAATTTTTTTTTTTGTTTATTTTAACAATAAATATCCCCCTTTTCTATTTTTTTTAATAAATCTTTTGAATAGCTTTTATCTTATAAAGTAAGATTAAGCCTTCAATTAACTTTTTAACTCTTTTTTCTTTTCTTTTCTTTTCTATTTTTATTTCCTTATCTTTTGTCTTTTTGTGGGTATCTCCAACTCCACAGTCTTAATAAAAACTTATTATATAACTTATTTTCCAATATAATTTTTTCTTTCCTAGTTTCCTTTTGTATTGTAAAGAAAAACACTTTAAATATTGTCCTTATCAATCTTGTCTCCTAATGAATATGATATGTAGCCTTCACTCTTATGAATACAGAATGTACTAATAATTACAAGAATTTGTTTATGCTAGCGGCTTATCAATGGATAATGTACAGGGGCGCGACTGTACCTTTGTGTCCATTAATATGGCACCATCGACCACTGATTCTATCACAAAAGCGTTGAGCGTTGAGATGCCAGGTTTAAATGGTACAAAGAAGTTCTTTCCAAAATATCGCTTCTGCCACTGAACTTTATTGTTGGTTCACTCCTATTGCAATCTTCAACTGAGCATATGGTGGATCGAAACATTGTATGGACTAATATTATTTTGGTTGGCGGCTATGGTTTTGGTGCAGATTATCGGAGGGCAAGGTTTCAACGGCTTCAAACGATTGCGCTGTTTCCTATTAGGCGATAGTGAGGGGCGTTGCAACCTAGAAGGCGGTTGTTGGGCACAGTAAAATGGTACAACGATGATTGATTAGCTAATTACTAGGAATTGTGGGCGGCAGGTTGCGAGAGAAATTGTCACTGGCTCTAATACAATGGAATGAGGATGGCAATGGATTTAGTTAAGTGAATGTGGTGGGGTTAGGATCTCTACGACTCAATGGATGCGACTAAGGAGAAGTTAACTATGTGTTGGTTTTGGCGACGACAAAAAAAAACTGGCAGATCACTGTCAACAGTTGCAACAACTTCGATTGGTAGCGGCAATGACTTTTTTCTAATGATTTTTTTCTTTGAGTGGCGGCTTTGCACAAACAATGTATGTGGAGCTAACGGTCGGCGATTGCTCAGACGTCTTTCAAGTGTGGACTTCGACAACGGTGGAGACTGCAACGGAGGGTGCAAGTAATTATTTATTTATTTATTTTTTTAATAAGTTTTTTATTTTTATTTTTAATTTTAATCTCTTTTTTTTATATAATGTTTTTTCCTTTTATATTTTTTCTTTTAACCTTTTTTTTATTTTATTTTTTAATTTATTTTATTTCATTTTTAAAATGGCCAAGCCTCAAGGGTCTCTGATGAAATCAGTGATGGAGAAACTCCCAGCTTGCTGTAGTGAATGCTTCAGTCACGACAACAACAAAGTGGACGATTTTTATGGCCAAGGATTTGGATCGGAGAACGAGGTTCTGTGTAGCGGCGAAATGGCTAGAGGATCGAATAGCTCTGATACTAATGTAACGAACAAAACTTGTATACTCAGAGGAATGATCTGATACCAATGTAACGAGCAAAGTTCGCATACTCAGAGGAATGCTCTGATACCAAATGGAACGAACAAAGTTCGTTCTTCAAGTTAAATACTCCAAAAGACGTGGAATATGTAGATCTCCATTGAGGATACAAGAATATATATTAAAATGTATGAATAAGAATAATGTTACAAATGAGAGTGAGGGTCCTGTATATATACCCAAGTAGTACCCTTTCACGACAGTCATGTCTACAGAGACGTGCCTATTCCCTACTAATTATTAGTTAATTAATCATTGTATATGTCTATTATTATTTATATTAGTTTTACTATTTTTATATATATTTTATTCATAACAGGGTCCCATTTCATTGAGACGAATTATTAAGTTCTAAAGTTTGGAGAGGTCTTCGATCAGATATGTTATACAAAGGGACCATGGGCATTCAATGTAATTCTTTGTAGGAAGACTTAAAATTTTTGGTGTGCTGAGAGATTTTACAAATCGAGAGCCAGGCGTCATCAACATAACCAGATTGAATTTTTGAGGAATGAGCAAGAGATCTAATTATCCAGGAGATCATGGTTAATTGGAGAAGTTTGGGAGGATGAGTTTCTCACCCAATTTTGTGGGTCAAATCTTATAAACATAGCAGAGGCCGAGTTCCCTGCTGAAAGAGGAGATCGTGGTTAATTGGAGAAGTTTGGGAGGATGAGTTTCTCGCCCAATTTTGTGGGTTTAATCTTATAAACAGAGCAGAGGCCGAGTTCCCTGCTGAAAGAACGTTTTTCTCTGGTAAACCATTGTTGGTCGAATTTTTACTTGTGGGTCGAAGTTCTTTATTCTCCATTCGGTGGCCAAATCTTTTGTGTCTATATAATGTGCAGTCAATGAGGGGTTCGAGCCTTCCATGTCAAGATCAAAATTGGTCTTCGAGGGATTTAGGATCTATATTCTCTCATCAATTTTGAGAACCTTGCCATCAAAGAAAATTGACTCACCAAAAGAGAAAAATGCTGAATTATTGCACGACATAGGGAGGACAAGTATTTGCTTCAGAACTAATACCCACTGAGCCATAATGTTGTAGCGGAGGTTGACCAAATGCATCTCCCACCTCTGTCTTAAGAGAAACGCCAAATTATTGAGTCTACATCAGTACACCTGGAGAGGCCGAATACTCATTGTGGCATCATAGATTCAAAGAAATCCTCATCCAAGGAAATCTCTGGTAGATATATTTAAGATCAGAGGTATTTTCTGGAAATATATTTTGCATTTGTATGCCTGTAGCAACTTCTTAACAAAAGCCGAAATCATTTCATGCTTGTAGCAGTTGATTTGGGGAAGACCGAGAGGGTCTCCAAGTCATTTCTGATGGGTAGACATCCATTCCAGGGCAGAGACACATTTCTGTATGCAATATTGATCCACTGTCTCACCAATTTCTGAGCTGTGTTGAAGTCTTTGAGAGTTGATATGTTCGATGATAAAGGTAGATGCTAGAGCCTTCAAATGATAGTCCTATAGCCTAACTTGGCCAATTGAACCCTCAGGAATTAATTTCTGGGTTCATACATGACAACTGGAAGTTGATATCTCCCACCAAATAAATTATTGTGCCCAGATCTACTTGCTGGAGCATTTACCAGGTGCATTTGTTCTTTTTACATTCATATTCCATGAAAGAAAAAGGCTATTTGTATTGGTGCTATTTCCATACTGTTATGTATCAGCTGTATACTCATCTCAGGGTCTGATATACATAGCGTGAGTTTATTTCGAAATCTTTTCAGTGCATGTTGATGTTGTATAAGCCATTCTGGAAACGAAATTAGGGAGATTCACTCACAACTTTCATGTCATCTAATTATTTATGGAAAATCTCCTAAACAATGTATCAATTACTCCTAGAACTTCATTGACATAATAGCGGTATTGTGCAAAGGAATTTTCTCCTTTGCTAGCTGTGTGTGTTACACCGTGGGAAGCTGATTGTACTGGTGGTGGAATTCTCATATGATGGTGCTCATCTTCAGCCATCACAATTGTCACTGCTCATTGTGCTGATGAATTGGAGGTGAATTATGGGCTATTTTGTATAGTCATTGGAGTCATGCATTGCGTTAGACAGAGCCAAGGGTAGAACCAGTATACTATGCCGATGCAAATGACAGAGAGAAGATACTGTAATTTGATGCTCAAATTGTACCTGTAGCAGTGACAAAATATTTGTGAGTTAACAATGTTTGTTGCAGGGGCTGAGCTGTTGACATGATTGCATGGAGACTTGTAAACATTCCTTGTGTTGATATAAAACCATTGTAATGCTGAATGTCAGTCTTGTAGCCTTTTGAGATCGAGTAGCCATCGTTGAGTCTGTGAGTCATGAGTTGCCAAGAGAATTTGTCATAAGAGTCATTATATGCAATTGTTCATGATGCATTGACAAATTAGAGTTGTTTGTTTATGACAGAATTATATTGCTGTAGTTTTGTCATAATTGTTATCCACCATTTTGTGGGTGATATCCCTAAGAGATTTTTTTTTTCTCCAAGATGGTCCTTAGTCGGCAGCCAACAACTCCTTGCAGCCACTAGCTAACTTATTGTGCTATTTCTCTGTCACTTGAGCCGACCATGTGTTCATGTTACCCACCATTTTGTGGGTCATATCCCTAGGAGAATTTTTTTCTCCAAGATGGTCCTTAGTCGGCAGCCAACAACCCCTTGCAGCCACTAGCTAGCTCATTGTGCCATTTCTCCGCCACCTGAGCCAAACATGTGTTTCTGTTACCAACCATTTTGTGGGTGATATCCCTAGGAGAGTTTTTTTTCTCCAAGATGGTCCTCAGCCAACAACCAACAACCTCTTGCAGCGACCATCTAGCTCATTGTGCCATTTCTCCGTTGCCTGAGCCAACCATGTTGTCCCTCACCCATCTGTCATGATCGTATGTTTGAAGGTGGGCCTCCCGAACCTAAAGGTATGCCTTGTCATTTGGTAATTGAGTATTGTAGTTTGCTTATCATGGACACTTTTGGGCATGGACTAATGGGGGGATTCAGCAGAAAGAATGGGTTAGGTTTGTGCCCTTATCCCCTAGACCCCTTTTGGATGTTAACCTTGTATTCTAATCCCGTGTGATCTCATTTACTGACCATTTGGCTTTAGGGATGGTATTTCATGGGAAACCCCGATTTTGGTTGTGGTCCTGCTCCCTCATCCGCTTATATTACCCTCTTTCCACTCATTATTACCCCATTCATCATTTCTCCCACTTGGGTTCACATTCCTCCACTGGGTCCACATAGGGTTAACTCACCTCTTCCCCTTGGCCGCACCTTGGGTCATGGCCTGGAATGATGCCCAGAGGTTGATGCAGTTAAAAAGAAAGATAAAACATATTTGGCCACATTCAATAGGAAAATGTACCACAAAATGCAAAAGATGGCCTTGAAAAACACATTTAGCACGTGGGAAAAAGCCAATACATGAGCTCTACCCCATCATCATGGCCATCACCCTGGTTCCTACAGGGTCTATAGACCTCCTTCATCATAAAGGAACCCATGATTGTCCCAACTCTTGGTGGGCAATGAACCGCCCTACCTTAAAAGGGGGAATTCACTGCTATATGTTATGCATCATGCTCTTACCCCTGGACCCCTGAGTAGTTAATCAAAGAAAATCATAGAAAGACAAAAGCCATAAAAAGAAGGGGGGAAAATCAAGGCCGGGGCCCTCATGTACCATGATTGCTCCCTCCTATACATTATAAATCCAAGTGTGAGATTCGCTTTTCATTAGCTACCTTTATACCCCGTCATGTGGCTCAAGGTTGCCCCTTCTCACCCCCTACTTCATTCACCTATTTGCCACATGCCCCCACATTTTGAAGGATGTACCTTGAATATATTATCCCCTTTAGAAGTAGAAACCACCCATTTGGAGTTTAGGAGACATTGGCATATCCCAAAGCCCATTATGGAAGGGCAAGCCATTATGAAGTCCCAAATTGTGGTCCATGATTGGTAAGCTCATTAACTCAATTTTTCTAATGACTTGTTGTACTGGAAGGCTAGGGGATGCATTGGATCTTATGCAGGATTGCAGATGGTCTCCATCTTGGGTTTGGTCTCCCTGTACGGGGTCTTAATCCTTTAGAGGGCTACATTGGCACATGTAGTGCGTTGAGAACCATGGGCCTCCACAGCAGTAGACAACACTCCATGGATCCCCGAGGATGGTCATAGACGCTCGAGATACTCCCATTGGACGAGAATGATGCACCTGGTTCACCTTTGCCCAACCAATCCCAGAGATGTACCATGCACTTGGCAGTTGACCCAAGACTTGTAGGATGATGTGGCATCTCCTACACAATAATTAAAGCCCTTGCAGACGATCTACCGACATCCTCTACTCATTTGGAGACCCATGAGGTTATTATTATGCCCCTACACCCATTGGGAGCAACATAAGTTTATTGTTTGGAGAACAAGGGGCCAACCCCTTGCCCATCACTTTTGAGGGCCTTGCTCTTCATTATGGCACCCATGCACCTCATTAGGCCTCTTAAAAGGCTTTACGACATGCATAGACTATTATTTGACTTCTTGAGAGGCTTATTCTTTCATTTATGAGCTAGTTTGGTGGGCTTGTCACCAAAAGTTAGATTATTAGAACATTAGTTTATTTTTGGGGCTTATGTAGGCCAAGGAGGCTAATTCAAACTCCTGATTAGTGTATAAATACAAGTGAGATGAGTTCATTTGCTCATCATCACTTTGGATTGGATCTTTTCTCTCTCTTGAGAATTTCACACTTTTTGTAGGGGTTGAATTGGAACTTTATGGATGAATTTTGATGTGTGGATATTGATTTATCTTATCTTGGAGCTTCTCTCTTGTCAATTGTGGTTGGTTGGATATATTCTATTACTTTTAAGTACATGCTTTTAATGTTATTCTTGTTTTACTTTGTCATATACATTGGACTGGTATTTTCGCTATTCTTAGGGCTAATTAACATGCATTTATTGTTTAAATTGTGGAATTTTGTCTCTATTATAGCATCTCTCAATGTATGAGCCATGTAATGTGAACAAAATCTCGTAGGGGTAATTCTATCAATGAATTGACCTTGATAAGCCATCTCCTTTGCACATCAAAGTATAAAAGTTGTAAGATTGCTTCTCTTTGACCTAGAAGGCTAGCGAAGTAGTCTTGAGGCCTCCTTGACCAAGAACCAAAGGTCACCTAAAATCATACCTTTCTCACCTTTTCCTAGGTCTAGCCAAATTGGGTCACCAAGGGCATCATTTTCCTTGCAAACTATCCCTCCAAAATGTTCGATCTCCTAGCCCCTTCTGCGCTGGTGTCTCCTCAAGACCTCCTCCAAATTTGAGGCCATTTCGACGGGGGAGTTATGAGAAAAAGCAAGCCTTAGCTTCGAGATCAAACTTTGCCATAACATCCCCAAGGCTAGTGACTCATAGGATCAATTCAACACCTTTAAGTGAAAATTATTTCTTTGATCCTTTCCGCCACCTTTCTAGGCTAAAAACATCGTTGGTTTCCATACTCTTTCCCCCTACCCTAGACTGGTTCCACTTGGTCCTGTGTGGTATTGTTCTTTTAGAAGGACAATTCTTCAAGAACCATCCGAGATATCAATTTTAATAAGGATTTTAGGGATTGGGAAGCTCCTTCACAAGTCATATCCCATAAACCTAACCCTCAAATCCTCCCTTCCTTTTCCTAGAAGACATTGTACCTTGCTTAGAAAGCAAGCAAGCTCTATCTTTCTAACTCTTCTGGGAAGGGGATTATTTGGGTCACTCCACATCCTTTCATTGATTTATCCTTCATCGGTGACTCCATAATATATCGGGCCTCCTCCCATTGGTGAAAGTCCATAAATAGAAGGGAGCCAAGTGGTATGTGATCCAAATCCAATGGTGGGTGCACCATTGGATTAAACACCTCATGTTCCTTTTTCTTTGGTGCCATGGTTGTCTTCTGTAAAACCTTTGAAAACTGAATTGAGTTGAATTTGTAACAGAAAGGGATAAGAAGAAATGGGAATTTAGAGAAGGAGAAAGAAAATGAATAAACCAGAAGCGGGGTTCAAGAAAGGGAATGTATGATCACTGCAGAAAAATATATCCTTCTGCAACTGTACTGCTGTATGAGCGTGCTCACTGCTTTCACTGTGTATGCTTGGATGAATTTGAATTGCACCTGTGAATGAATAGAGCATGTTAAAATTTGTAAATGGTGTGAAATGGTGCTTTTGTAGCTTTGGGGTGTTCTTGTTGTCCTGACTTGGCGCGGGTTCGTTGGCTAACGGTCCAGCCAACTCAATGCGCAACGATGAGATTGGAGGTGATAGGCGGATGGGACGGGATGGCGTTGTGTGGTGGCGGGAGTGATAAACGGCCACAATGGGAGAGTGGTTTAGTTAAAGGCATAAACCACTTTTCGGGGGGCCCTGGGAGTGGTAAGCGGAATGATAAGGGGGGTGCAAAATCCTGAGAGCGCGACACGTCAGTGGTTTGAAAACACTGATTTCGGACCCCCCCCCCGGATTGACTTTCGGAGGGGGAGGGCGGGGGGGAAGCATGTGGGCCATCAGATCATATGGTGTAAGCAGAGATTAGGTGAGAGATGGGGGCGAGTAAGGTTGGATGTGATGGGTAAGTGATTGGTGGGGTAGGGAAATACATAGGGGGGCAAGCTATAGGATATAGGGGTATAGAATAAGGTTAGGAAACATAACAAAAACCCCTTTCCCTTTTAATTTCTTTTCTCGACCTTAGGAAAAACATTGAGATGTATCACCACAAAAAGAAATTTTCTAATCTAACATTTTTCCCTTTGAATTTTTCTCAATTCTACCTACCTTTATTTTTCTAATCTAACATCTTTCTTTTTGCTTTTGCAGGGTGCATTTGGAGTTGCAAACCCTTTCACTTTTTCTTTCATTTCTAACCTACTCTATCACTTATTTCTCCCATTGGTCCAGATACAACAGTTGAACCAATTTTGATTTCTACTTGGCTACAGATTTGCCAAGATTAAACTGTTTGGCAAATCTTTATTTTCTACCCTACCAACAGAAATTGAAATTTGTTCAATCATGTTTGAACAACATTTGGGGTTTTCTTTTTCTTCTTTTTCTTCTCTCTTATATACCCTCTTTTCATTTCTTTTCTTTCCTCTTTTTTTTGTGAAATCAATTGAATATTGAAATCTGTGAACAATTTGAAATCTGCAAATTGTGAAATACTCAATCACCTTGAGATCCTATAAATTATAGGACCCTAACACAACTGACCCTCCACTAGTTCCTCCAATAGTTAGAACTAGTTTAACTGAAAACAACCTTAGATAATTGACCTTGATTGCCACCAATTAGTAATCACACATCCGTAACTGAACTCTAACTCCAATTCGAATTTACCGAGTAAACTGGGTGACACAAGCCATGTCACACTAGTTAACTGTATCCAAGATGTCTGCTGATGTGGAAATTCATTTTTTCTCAATTTAATCAAGGCAAAATCAAATTGAGAATTTCTTGCTGCATTTTTCAACACCCCCACCACCTTTCTCTACGGTTGGAACACTATAAAGATGTGGGTTGAGATGAATCAATAGAATGCAACCATCCCTCGGACACGTGACCCTTTCGTTGCCACTGATATAACTTCTAATACTGCTCATCTGTTGCAACGTTCTAGGCATCTGAGCCATCAATTGTCTTGGCTGCAATTTTCTTGGGGATCCGTCCAGATATAGGGACTGGAGATTTCATTATTGGCAGAGATTTGAGTAGTGTGACTGTTGAAATCTACACGCCTGTACGGTCATCACATAGGAAATATATATATATAGATATATATATATATATGAAGGGGGTCTGCAAAAAAGAAGAGGAAGATCAATATTGACATGCCGAAGTCATACCTATAAAAAAATATAAATGTTGTGCGCAGCTAAGGAGATTCCTGTTTATGATGGTTTGAGGACAAAGCATTCCTTAAGAGGGCGGCACTGTAACAAACATAAATATATATTAAATAATAATTAGTTATTGAAGAGGCATGTCCGAAAGGACATGACTATTTGTGAAGGGGCACCTTGCCTAATATATAAGTAGGGCCCTCATTGTAACATTCAACCAATCTATTATATATATATATATATATATATATACATACATTTGTGTACAAGACATTTTAAAGTACAGACAGACACTGTTTGTTTACCACAAATTAAATGGTATAAAACTTTGTGATGTTTAGGCTATATATGGTATTGCATAAATTACTGTGCATATGGTTTCAGCTGTAGATTTGTCATCATATTATTATCTAACAATGACAATCAAACATTTTTCTAATACACAGGTATGGAGAAATATTCAATGAAATGCTTGGAGAGATGGAGAGGCATACTGGAGATAAGGAACGCCGCACCATATGGCTCCAGCATATTGAGCCACTGATTGAGGGAATGGGATTGGTTATCCTAGCTTATTTCAGGCGTTTATTTCCCCTTTTCTTTCATTGGTTGCATGCAAAGGATGATGCCACGGTGATACTGGTATGATTTAAAATTGAGTTCTTACAAATTCTGGTTTATTTCTCCTTTTCTTTTCTGGTCTAATGCTTGTTCTAACTTCCTAATTTTCCAAAATGAATGCTCAATTTCATTTGCATGAAATTATGAAGTCTTGCTGGGGACTGGTTAGAAGCATTATTTATCCAAATTTATTATTATTATTTTTTTGTTGGTTTGACCCATGGCAGTTTTGAACATTGAATCTTATGCTTTACATTATACTTCATAACATGATGATCACCAATTGAGCTGCATATTAAAACTACATCTTATATTAAAAAATAGATATTTACAGAAGGAAAGGCAAAATTGGAAGGGTATATATACTATATAAATTATACAATCATACGATGATAACGGCATCCTCTTCCTCTATTCTACGAGAGCAGAAATAAAATCACAATATGCTGGAGCATCTAGTTCTCTAGCATATCTAGTGAGCAAAATTCCTTTAGCTAACAGTTGCATACATAGAACTTTCACATCACTTACAACAAAAGCACTGAATTGAATTAACCTCATCAGAAACAAATATTGCATCTCAGATTCTAAATAGTGAACAATGCACTAACACTTATGGGGCTCCAAATTACTGTGGAAGCAGAGAGCACAGGATATTTGGAGGCACCAAAGATTGCAGCTCTCCAATCATCAGTGCACCTTTCCCTGAAGTAAAACTGAGTGTTGATCCTGTATGTGCTGCCTGCAGTCTCTAGCAAATTGGCAGACACAAAATATGTGCTTCATCATTGCTGGCTTACCACAAACGACGTAAAGCCCGTCCATCAGTCTACTTTTAGCCAAATATGGCCCTTGGATGGAAACCCCTGATAAAGTACTAGCCTTGCAAAGATCCAAAGATTGTATGAGAAGCAAATGGACCAAATGCTATGTAATTTACAAATCTACCTATCCTCAGGATTGAGATAAGTTTATCGAGCATTAAGAACCAGTGCGAAGACACGCTCTTGGTGTAACAGGGAGTAATATTTTTGGGTATTATACCACTGAAGCTTATCAAATACTCACCACCAATGTCTCCACAAAGGTCCCCACATATCAGAAGTCAGCTTGAAGAAGTCTTTTGGAGGAAGAAACCAAACAAGAAGGCCTTTCTCTGAGCTAATACCCTCCAGTTCTTTCAAGATTTAGCCTCAAAAGTGAAAATATCTTGCCAACTAGAAATGCCTTTTCTACTCAATGTGCATGCTTGGAACCTTGAGAGTTTGGTAATACATTGGTTGTGGTGTTCACAGCTCTAGATCGGGTGCCAGTCTAGATCCCAACGTACTTTGCTTCTCAAATACTTTCACTTAACCAACCTGGCAACATATTTCCAAGTCCCCTAAATCCTTTTGCAGATAAAGGGCTCGGTTATCCAAATATGTGTGGTGACAATAATATATCACAAAGTTCAAAAGAGCCATAGGTCTTTTAGCATCTGTTGGGCTGAAATAAATTGATGGCATAAGAGGACATGCCAAGGAGAATCCTCTAAACAATGAACATGTCATCACCAACTGAGCAACTAGAATACTTTCCTGCATAGCAACATCAGTAAGATCCAAATCCACCTCCTTTGACATATTGCTGTAGATATTTTCTAACTCATTGGAAATAGATTCTGCATTGTACTACAATTCTGACAGCACATGGTTTGGGTTCAGCATTGATTAAATTTGATTCGGGTTTGAATTTTCCAATGAGTTTGGATGAGATTCGGTTTTAGGTTCGACTATATATATAATAATGCTATATTTCTTTGTAAAGTTTGTTGATTTTCTAGTAGAAGGATAGACTAGAACAATTTTCTTCCAGATTTTGACTTCTTAGAGCATTCAAGTCATCGAGCAGTTACACAAGAAAATTTCAACCATCAAGCACAATAGAGTAGTAGAGATCACAATGAGACAATGAAACAAGAGACACAAAAATACCCTGGGAAAACCCCACTCCAAGGTAACAAACTCAGCAACCTTTCCTTTTGAGAAATTGTCCAATTCAACCAATTTGTACATCTCATTCTTCCAGTCAAAATGTCAAACGATTGACCACATTCAATGTGCAGTCAAATCAAGTCAAAGGAGAGTCAACATTTAGTTCACTGGTCAAAGGGTAGAATTTCAGCCTGCAGTAGTTAGTCAAAGGGCCGAAATTCAGTCCTGTAATTCCACAGAGAATCTTGGTCAAACTGCAAGGTTTGACCTGTGGTATATGCCCAGAACTCGGTCAACAGAACAGTCAAAGATCAGAGAATATTTGGCCTCCAACTTCAGTCAACAGCTCGGTCAAACAGCAGGAGAAGAGTCCAAGTCAAAGCTGGTCAACGCAGAGAACAGAAAGTCAACTTGCTGGTCAAAACATCCTTCTTCCTCCTTTGCACATGTGTGAGCAAATTGCTTGAGAACAGATCTGAATTTGTGAGTGATGTGATGATCAAATAAGGAGATCCTTTTGTCAATATATAGGTGTTCAATTGGAGGGGTGTTGATCTAACCCAATCAAGAGGTGGGGCCGACCTGTCAAAATAGGGCTGATGTGTCAAAGCAGAAAAATCAATAATTTCTCTTCTCACTTTGATGATGAAAATACCGACTGCAGCTACTATTTCTCAACACTCCCTCTTAGCCAGGGAGGTTCTTTTCATTGACTTCAACATATGTACAAATTTCATCATAAGGAAAGGTTGAAAGCATCAAGCTCATCCCACAAGCCAAAACCAATGGCATCAAGGTTAGAACCCAACTGGCCATGGGATCAATTGATATTGTTAATGAGGCCAAACTCTCCAACCATATGAAATGGTTTCTCAGTCAAACACAATGACCCAAGAGAGTAATCAAAGTCAATCTCTCTGACCATCCCACTGGTCTCTCAGTGAAACCCAATGACCCAAGAGAGAGTACTCAACATCAATCTCCCTGACCAAGCCCACTGGTCTCTCAATCAAACACAATGACCCAAGGGAGTAATCAAGATCAAATTCTCCGACCATACCAATGGTCTCTCAGTGAAACTCACGACCCAAGGGAGTAACTAGGACAATTTTCCCAACCATAAATCATGGTTTCTCAGCCAAACCCAAGGAAGATTGTCATTCTCATGATGCTATACAATCAATGCTCTCTCTCTCCAAGAGGAATTCTTGGCCACTCCAAGCTTCTCATAGAAGCAAGCAAACTTCATTCGAGATAGTGGCTTTGTCAGAACATCAACAACCTACTCAACAGTACAAATGTATACGAATCTCACAACTCTTCTTTGGACAACATCTCGGATATAGTGATACTTGATCTCAATGTGCTTCAGCCTGTCATGAAAAATTGGATTCTCAGAAAGCTTCACACAACTTTGATTGTCATGATATATCATGGTCGATTCCAACACCTCATCAATCAACTATATACTTAGCTTCAACCGTGCAACAAAGGGTTGTATCCAAAATATCATAGCAAAACCCAAGCTATCCAGAAGTGCTCTTCTTATCTTCAGTGCATCCAACCCAATCAAAATCTATAATGCGCACGTTGGGGCTCAACCATGAATCGATTTAGGGTGTTCATAGGTCTTAGATAGGTAAATGCACCAATCAGTTGACGATACATAGTAGGATCAACCAAGTCATAGTCAGAGTCTCGCAACTTCTTCAATTTTGTCACCATGGGAGTGTCCAAGGATTTGCATTCCATCATGCCAAATTTTCTGAAGGATTTAACAAAGACTTCATCAAGCTTCTCATAATGCATTAGACCTACATTCTTCATTTCAAATTCAAAACTCAGCTCCCTCTAACATTGCACAGAGATCCTCAGCCCCAGTCATAAATAGAGCATCGAAATCACGGGCTCAACTTCAACAATGGATCAACATTGCTCTTTGTAGAACCAAATAGCCATCAATTTGAGAGTACCATGCACAAGGTACCTGACTTCATAGTCTTCTCCCTCTTACTGAGGTAATCCTTTGCTTTGTACTTCTAGCCATCTTCATCTGACTTCTTTTTGGCATAGATTAAGGCATACTTCAGTGTTGCTGATATGTCTACTCCCTATGCAACACTTCTAATATCTCTCAACACGAATGTTCTTTCCACACGCTTTTTCTTCGTTCTTCCATTCTTCATTTATTGCCATAGCCTTGGAAACCTTCATTATGTACCTGCAACCCTTACTAGGAAGCCATGGAAGAACAAATACGACCAAGCAAGATATACAAGGACAAGAGACTAATAGTAAATAATAACAACAATAGTAATAATAAAAAACGAGAGATATAAAATACTTATCTTTTGTGAATATGTCAGCTCCCTCTTAATCTTAGCCTTCTTGCATCCAACTTGTAAATCAACCTCGTCCACATCATCATCGAAATGTCATTCCTTCCTTGCAGGAGCTAGGGTTTCCTCTTTCAGCGTGTTGTCGCACAAAGTGTCTAAGCACCGTGACAACGCTCAGAGTAAGGGCTGTCACTTTAATCCTTACTCACTCTGTTTAGACTCTCTCCTAGACAAGTCAAGGGGGGTAGTCCCTAAGGTGAATGGATGAAGATAATCTGTGGAACACAGGCTTTAGGAGATTTGAAGGATGAACAACTTGATGAATTTAGAACAAGTCTTGGTCAATTGAGATGGATAGATTAAAATAAGACACAACCACAAGATAAAAATGATTATAGACTAGTGCCTTTATATTGAAATAACCGTAGACTAAACAGAAACAAGTTACCCAAAGCAATTTAAAATGTGGAAAAGCGACGATCATGAATAAAAATGCTCAAAACTTTAGCATGCAGGATAATTTAGCAAAATTTATCTTTCTTCAACAGTCAATATGATTTTTTAAAACATTTATCGCACTTGCCAATAGAGAAATCAGTACCACAAAAATTAAAATTTTACATTTAACACCAATGACACCAAGGAACTTTAAATTTGAAATATAATTATCCCTTAGGCAATTAAATTAATGGGTAAAGTGAAGACAATTTTTTTAAGGTGACAAAAGTAAAACAAATCAAAAGGGTTAATTGAAATTTTAATGGGCCATAGGTCACATTAAATTTTTTTAATGTGAAAGCTCAAGTACCACATTTGATTTATTTCATTACCAATTCTAAAGTCACCACAAATTTTTAATATTTTTTAACTTTTTAAATTTTTTTTTTTTAAATTTTGAGATTTTTTAATGTTTTAATGTTTTAGATTTTAAGATTTTTTTATTTTTTTAAAACAAAATAAAAAATAAAGAATAAAAAAGAAATAAAAAAATTCAAAGCCATGAATTATAATTGAAAAACTAAAACAAAAAAGAAACAAAACCAAAAATGAAAAAGGAAACTAGAACGAAATAAAATAAATTTCGATTTATTAATAAAACTAAAACCTAACTCTAACCAATACACAAACAAATAAAAAAAAGAAGTCAAATGAGAGTTCGTTGTGTGTGCAGGTCGATAGAATGAAATGAGGAGTGCAGTGTTGGATGGAGGAGGGAGGGACTGCCGGAGATGGCAGCGAGGGTTTGGAGCACGGTGAGGGAGGAAGCTGATTAGCGGAAGGGTTCGACGCAGGTGAGGACGCAAGTTGAGAGGGAGCAGGCAGTTGAGAGGGAAGAGGTCGTGGGTTGAGGGAATGCGGGTTTGATGGAGGAGAAGGTGCGATTGCGTGAAGACGGGAGAAAGGGAAAGAGAAAGCTGCGATTTAATGAGGGAAACCGTAGACAAAGGCAACCGACAGGGAGCAATTGCAGGCAACGGAAAAGGGATAGCGATGAAAGTTGCAGCAAGGAGGACGAATGAGAGAGGTTTTGCAGCGCGAGGGAGATGGAGAGCAAAAAATGGAAAAAACATAGAGCAAGAAGAAAGGTGGGTTTGAAAGGCCAACGATGGAATAGAGGAGGGATTTGCAGCAAAGGGAAGGAGTCTGGGCAGCATTTGAAGGAACAAGAGAGGGGTTTTGAGGAGCTGCAACAATGCAGCAAAATAAAAAAAATTGGTTTGCAGAAGGTCGAAAACTTCGAAAAAACCCAGGCAACAGAGAGAGAAAAATTGAAAATTTGTAGAAAGGAGAAAACCCAGCCAACAGATCGGAAAATTAGATAAATGGTATCCAGAAAACCCCTTAAGACATTTCCTAAAATTTTGATTAAAATGTTAAATCCTTTTGCTTTAGATTTATTCCTGAAACCTTCATGAAAATTTCCAGATCTAAGAATTTCACAACCATTGGACTGCAAAACTTTGAATAATATCCCTGGAAAATTATGTTGATAAACCCCAAAGATCTAGATCTTACCCTCCAGGGCCTAGATCTGGACTCTACAAAATTTCTTCCTTAGATCTATAGCTGCACGACAACAAGAAAACACCCAAACAATATATACAATGATAAAAGCTGAAACCCAGAAAAACCCACGTTAGAAAAATAATTACAAAATTTACAAACTATAGGCTCTAATTAGTTAGATCTATCATTTTGCTGCACATTTTTTTTTGAATTTTAAAGGAGGTGTTAACTCGAAACTGTTCGTGCATCACCAAAAAAAAATCTTATGATAAGCCCAGGATTAATTTTACTAGGCTTCTCAGAAAACATGGATCGAGAGTTGGCTGGTCCGACTGAAAACTTCCCCTAAAGCCCGAGGATCTAAAATCAAAATTTCCCTACAAAACTCGATCCAACCATTAAAAATAGAGCGAAAAAATAATAATAAAACTCAGACAAATAGAGATACCTGCTATTACGTTCAAATTTTAGATTGTTATTCAAACCCCAACAACTGAGCAAGATACCTGTACTCAAATCACTCTTTGGAAGCTATCATCAATGGCTTTAGAAAAAATTATGCATGAAAACAACACATCTTACAGTGTTCCCATGAAGAGTAACACCAACAAAACTTAACCCCAAAGTTTTTCTTTATTATCCGGAAAAGGATTACACGAGCTTTTCGCTAAGCACATGACTCAAAGGTCGGATAGATTGACTGACAAATGACTTACTATTTAAAGATAAATCCTCCAATGGCTAGCTCGAGTGATCCTCATCAAAGCAATCTTGACCATTGATGATTAAAATTTCTTTTAATCTCATTCGTTGAAATATTTAATTCTTGAGGAAATTTGAATTTTTCAATTAAATGCATTTTAATTAACTCAAAAATTAAAATTTTGAGTTAATTTCCCAAAAAATTTGACTTTGACTTAACCCTTAGGGATCAAAAGTTTAAAATTTCGCAAAATAATTAATTTACCTTGGTCCCGGGTCCTTTTAAAATTTAATTTTTAAGGACTGACGAATTTTGCCTTTGGAGAATTTAAATTTACCTAGGACCTAGAATGAATTAAATTTCTGGCTTAGGATTTTAATTAATTTTTGGCCAGAAAATTTAATTAATTAACCTATGAGGGGATAAATTATTTTTCCAACCCTCAAGACACTTTACATCATGATTTTCATATTTTTTTACATTATAAGGGGGGAAACCCATTTGTAATGGACTCTCACAAACTACCCATTTCTGCAATTTGTAATAAAATAACCTAACCAAATAGTTAGGATTATTCCCAAATTACTTTTACGTAGACTTGATCTAGAACACTAGGATTCGCTGAAGATTCTAGCGACAAAATCCATTCCAGCTTTGGAGTAAGATTGGAGGAAAACTCTGCCGACCATTTGAGAATGGATTGGTGAGACAAAAAACCTCCCAGAATGGAGATCATCACTAGAAAAGTAGGTTTACCTAGGTCGTTACATACATGACACGAATCTGCTGAGATTATTTACATTATACGCATGCAGAAAGAGATTACATAACATGTTGGAAGTCAGGTTAATGATGATAGCTGGACAGCACGGACACATCGATCAAGTGCTATCCTTTTTGCGAAGAAAGGGGTTGTACTTCTGTGGGTCATTGACACGTAGTGGTCAACATCTGACTCTACTTGGGGACATGTTGCTGCACTGGAGGAATGTGAGAATCTAGAATCTACATCCACGCAACAAACAATATAACATAAGTAGCGTCCATCCAAAAATCATCAAACAACGTTAAGCATAGGAAAGATATAAGCTCTTCATTTATTAACTATCCTAATAACATGAAAAACATCTACCTACAAAAATAAAATACTGAAATAAAAGGGTGTAGGGTTAGGAATACAATACAAAGGATACTCCATGGCATCAGATGAGTTCAATGTAGTGCATGCTGAGCATTTGCCTGCTTTCAGGCAAATCTATTGGCTGTTTCTCAAATGTGCCATGTCCAATCCTGCATACGGTTTCCTATCCGGAAATCAAGTTGCTCGCAGCCATCTGATGCATCAGATCACTTTCTCATTCTCTTTCTCTTGCGCTTTTTGTTTGTGGTAGGCTGTATCACTGATGATGTAGAACATTCTGCTTGAAAACTCTCTGATGAAGTATGTAAGATATGCATGACATGTCTTTCTTCATTCTGCATCTACTCTGTCAAGAATGATGGATCAGTCTCACAGGTGTCATGAGTTATAAGTTGATCTTTTTTAATTTCTTCTTTGATTGTGTCATTGTTAGTTAAATCTTCGTTAATGGAGTTAGCCTCTTTCTCGGGATATTCACAACAAGACGAGACCTGTGATTTCCTCTCTTCTAGCCTCTAATGTAATGAACTCATTTCTCTGGCATGTTTTACTATTAACTTCGCTTGATTGAGTTCAGTTTTCACGAATCTTTCTTGCAGAGTGACATGATTAGCTTGCATAGTCGTTATTAGATTCTGAATAATGGACATTTGATTAGAATGATTAACTTCCATTATTTTTAATCTGTTTTCGATGATATCTATTCCCTACCTGCTTTTCTTCTATGGCCAATAATCCATTCTGAAGAGATATTTGACCAAGTTCCATGTCCTTCATAATTTTATCATTCTTTGCTTTCATGCCCATGAAGCAGTTTTGCATATAGTTTATCTCTTTCTTATGATTTGCCTGCATGGTAGCTAACTGATTATTATTATCGAATCTCATGATGGTCATTTCTTCATCCATAGTTGACAATTTGTTCTGAATCAAACTTATTTCTTCTTGATAACTTGCTTCTATGGCAATCACTTGATTTGAATGATTGCGTTCCATGATCGTCATCTTTTCGTCTAGGGCTAATAACTTGCTTTGCATAGAATTAATTTCCCTAGCATGATCAACTGTTAATGTTGCTTGATTAAGTTCCATATCTTTAATAAGTTAAGCCTGATTAACTTCTGCATTCTTTCTTACTTGAGCCTGATTTAACTGTATGTTTTTAACCATTTGAATTAACTCCTTGAAATCATTTTCAACTTCGACAATTTCCTTTACTTCAGCGTTCGCTTTGACTTTGTCTTTATCTCCATATCTATCTTCAAAGGCATCAATGATTAATTGCAGAGAATCAAAAGTGTTATTAGGGAAATTAACAAACCAATCTAAAGCATCTCCAGATAAGGTAAGAATGAAAATCTACATCTTCACATCTTCATATTTAGAATATAGGAGACGCTAATACAGAGGATGACATTTTGAAGGTGAGTTTTGACAGTAAAAGCATTGTTACCTTGAAAAGAAGGAAATTCATCGATGGCGTCACCAAAAAAAAAGGATAACCATGCGAAGCTCCCTGAATATTAGTAAAATCACAAGGAGCAAACAAGCCATAATCCATGATGACTTGTTTAACGAGAAAAAGATGGGCCAAATGGATATCAAAGAAAGAGATCCCTGCTCAAGAAAATAAAAAAATCGACAAGAAGTGTGCTTCTAGCAGAAATTCTTGTAAGAAATGGAAGAAGTGGAGTCACCACTTGAGCATGAATCTCTCACAAAGTTTCCAAAGGCGAAATCGAAAAGTTAGTGGATGGAGGCAGAATTTAGAACAAGTCTTGGTCAATTGAGATGGATAGATTAAAATAAGACACAACCACAAGATAAAAATGATTATAGACTAGTGCCTTTATATTGAAATAACCGTAGACTAAACAGAAACAAGTTACCCAGAGCAATTTATAATGTGGAAAAGCGACGATCATGAATAAAAATGCTCAAAACTTTAGCATGCAGAATAATCTAGCAAATTTTATCTTTCTCCAATAGTCAATATGATTTTTTAAAACATTTATTGCACTTGCCAATAGAGAAATCAGTACCACAAGAATTAAAATTTTACATTTAACACCAATGACACCAAGGAACTTTAAATTTGAAATATAATTATTCCTTAGGCAATTAATTTAATGTGGTAAAATGAAGACAATTTTTTTAAGGTGACAAAAGTAAAACAAATCAAAAGGGTTAATTGAAATTTTAATGGGCCATAGGCCACATTAATTTTTTTTTGATGTGAAAGCTCAAGTACCACATTTGATTTATTTCATTACCAATTCTAAAGTCACCACAATTTTTTAATATTTTTTAACTTTAAAATTCTTTTAAAATTTTAAGATTTTTTAATTTTTTAGTGTTTTAGATTTTAGATTTTTTAATTTTTAGATTTTTAGTTTTTTTTTTTTAATCTTTTAAAACAAAATAAAAAATAAAGAATAAAATAAATTAAAAAAATTAAAGTCATGAATTATAATTGAAAAACTAAAACAAAAAAAAAACAAAACCAAAAATGAAAAAATGAAACTAGAATGAAATAAAAGAAATTTTGAATTATTAATAAAACTAAAACCTAACCTAACTAATACACAAACAAATAAAATAAAATAAAAAGTCGAATGAGAGTTTGTTGTGTGTGTAGGTCGACGGAATGAAACAAGAAGCGCAGTGTTGGATGGAGGGAAGGGTTACGGGAGATGGTTGCAAGGGTTTGGAGCACGATGAAGGAGGAAGCTGATCAGCGGAAGGGTTCGACATAGGTGAGGACGCAGGTTGAGAGGGAGTAGGCAGCTGAGAGGGAAGAGGACGTGGGTCGAGGGAATGTGGGTTTGATGGAGGAGAAGGTGCGACAATGTGTAGATGGGAGAAAGGGAAGGAGAAAGCTGTGGATTTAATGAGGGAAACTGCAGACAAAGGTAGCTGCAGGCAACGAAAAAGTGACAACGATGAAAGTTGCAGCAAGGAGGACAAATGAGAGAGGTTTTGCAGCTCTAGGGAGATGGAGAGCAAGAAATGGAAAAAATGCAGAGCAAGAAGAAAGGTGGGTTTGAACGGCAGCAATGGATAGGGGAGGGATTTGCAGCAAAGGGAAGGAGTCTGGGCAACGTTTGAAGGACTAGGAGAGGGGTTTTTAGGAGCTGCAACAATGCAGCAAAATAAAAAAAAATGTAGTTTGCAGAAGGTCGAAAACATAAAAAAAACCCAGGCAGCAGAGAAAGAGAAAAATAAAAAATTTGTAGAAAGGAGAAAACCCAGCCAGCGGATTAGAAAACTTAGATAAATGGTAGCCAGAAAACACCTTAAGACATTTCCAAAAATTTTGATTAAAATGTTAAATCCTTTTGCTTCAGATTTATTCTTGAAACCCTCATGAAAATTTTTAGATCTAAGAATTTCACAATCCTTGAGGCTTGGACTGTAAAAATTTGAATAATATCCCTGGAAAATTATGTTGATAAACCCCAAAGATCCAGATCTTACCCTCTAGGGCCTAGATTTAGATTCTACAAAAATTTCTTCCTCAGATCTGTAGCTGCACGGCAACAAGAAAACACCCAAACGATATATACAATGATAAAAACTAAAACCTAGAAAAATCCACGTTAGAAAAATAATTACAAAATTTGCAAATTGCAAGCTCTATTCAGCCAGATCTATCATTGTGCCACACAAAAAAAATGATTTTTTTTGAATTTTAAAGGAGGTGCTAAGTTGAAACCCTTTATGCATCACCAACAAAAAATCTTATGATAAGCCCATGATTAATTGTACCGGGCTCCTCAGAAAACACGGATCAGGAGTTGGCTGGTCCAACTGAAAAGTTCCCCTAACACCCGAAGATCTAAAATCAAGATTTTCCTGCAAAACTCGATTCAGCCATTAAAAATAGAGCGAGAAAATAATAATAAAACTCAGACAAATAGAGATACCTGCTATTATGTTCAAAATTTAGATTATTATTCAAACCCCAACAACTGAGCAAGATACCTGTACTCAAATCACTCTTTAGAAGCTATCATCAATGGATTTAGAAAAAAATTATGCATGAAAACAACACATCTTATAGTATTCCCATGAAGAGTAACACCAGCAAAATTTAACCCCAAAGTCTTTCTTTATTATCCAGAAAAAAAATTACATGAGCTTTTCGTTAAACACACGACTCAAAGGTCGGATAGATCGGCTGACAAATGACTTCCTATTTAACGATAAATCTTCCAATGGCCAATTCTAGTGATCCTCGTCAAAACAATCTCGACTGTTGATAAAGATCAAAATTTCTTTTAATCTCATCCGTCGAAATATTTAATTCTTGAGGAAATTCGAATTTTTCAATTAAATGCATTTTAACTAACTCAAAAATTAAATTTTTGAGTTAATTTCCCAAAAAATTTGACTTTGACATAACCCCCAGGGATCAAAGGTTTAAAATTGAGCAAAATAATTAATTTACCTTAGTCCTGAGACCTTTTAAAATTTAATTTTTAAGGACTGACGAATTTTGCTTTTGGAGAATTTAAATTTGCCTAGGACCTATAATTAATTAAATATTTGGCTTAGGATTTTAATTAATTTTTAGTCAGAAAATTTAATTAATTAACCTATGAGGGGATAAATTATTTTTCCAACCCTCAAGACACTTTACATTATGATTTTCATATTTTTTTACATCATAAGGGGGAAAATCCATTTGTAATAGACCCTCACAAACTACCAATTTCTACGACACAAATATAATCCAGCAGACCGAACAATTTGTAATAAAATAACCTAACCAAATAGTTAGGATTATTCCCAAATTACTTTTACATAGACTCGATATAGACCACTAGGACTTGCCTAAGATCCTAGCGACAAAATCCCATTCCAGCTTTGGGGTAAGACTAGAGGAAAACTCTGCCGACCATCCGAGAATGGATCGGTGAGACAAAAAACCTCCCAGAATGGAGATCGTCACTAGAAAAGTAGGTTTACCTAGGTCGTTACATACATGACACGGATTTGCTGACATTATTTACATTATACACATGCAGAAAGGGTTCACATAACATCTTGGAAGTCAAGTTGATGATGATCGCTGGATGGCACAAAAACATCGATCAATTGCTATCCCTTTTGCAGAAAACGGGGATGTAGTGCTATGGGTCATTGACAGGTAGTGGTGAACACAGCAGAAGAAATCAATCCTAGGGTTTTGTCCATGAACCCTAGGGTTTTACTTATCCAAGCCTTGTTGCTTACAAGGGTCTTCAAATCATTGATTTTTGATTTCATATTCAAATGTCAAAACCCTAGATTTTTCATGCACTCATAATGTTTTGTCCACTTATCGTCCTTGGTTCAAGTAACTCTACTTTCTTGTTGTAACAAAAATTCGGTTTTCATTTCAATGTGCAAGGAATGAATCCAAGTATCAATACCATCAATAAATGCAAAGTCTTCTACAACAGTACATATGTCATCAACGAAGAATCTTTTGGCAACAACAGTTTCATCCAATATCCTTGGTCTGCTATCATGGGACAATACCAGATAGGCAAGTGACATTGATCTTGAAGAGGGATAGACCTCTTTTCCATTGTAATTGTTGGATGGTGTTGCCATTGATGTCAACCCATGGAGTTGACTGGGTTTGACTTTGAATTAAAAACACCAGTCATTGATGTCATATGTTTAATGAACGGTTCCTAGTAATTGTCGGATTACATCAAGTTGGCAACTCCACTATTAGATGGTTGAAAACCCAAGTCCTAGGGTTTGGATTCCCTAGAATGAGGATGTACCTTGACATTTTCGAGGGTTTTTGAAGGGTCAAACCATTTAGTTTGGGTTGGATATCTAGGTCATTAGATTCTCTTTGAAGAGATGTTTCTGTTGATATGTGGTACGCCCCGTGGTTCCTCCTGGTTTGAGAGAAAATTGAGTTTGAATTCGAAGGCCCACTTTTGTGGGATAAAACCAAGGGGGTAGTAACATGACACCTTATTATTCACCTACGTTTGTCAATATATGACAATGATTATCATCGCAATGTCATTGTGTATAAGTTGAATAACTTCAAGAACCGAAGGCAATAAACCAATCATTGACTTCACAATGTAGGTAGGACCTGTTGCACCTATTTTGTCACAAGTCCAAGAAAGCAATTGTACAATTTTTTTCAAAGTTTAGAGTCATCATCCAACTAGTTCCTATGTCATTGTAAACCCATTTTCTGCAAATTGTAATGTAAATGATGCTAGTACGACCATTTGATTATGTAACAACTTAGGTAAGCCTATGATTTTGGCAACCAATTTCATCTTAGGAGGTTTTTCGTCTCATCGCATTATGTGTGTTTCTAAACATGGATAATCGACAAAGTTTTTCCCTCCAGCTTAAACCCTAAAGCTAGGGTGAAATTTATTGTTGAAGTCTTAGGTGAGGCCTAGTGTTTTTAGTCAGTCTGTTGTAAATGTGATTTGGGAATAATTTAAGCTATTTGGCTAAATTATTTTACTATAGATCACTTGGTCTACTAGATCATATTGTGTTGTAGAATTGGGTAATTATTTGAGGGTCTATAATGAATAGGTATTCCCTCTTTGAGGGTTGAATTTGCCATTATTTGATGTAAAAAATATTTAAGTGCATGGCCTTGTTGCACTCAAATTTTCAAAGTTCTAAGGAAACAGAAGTACCATTTTTTTCAACAGGATCAGATCACCTATCAGTAGTCCACGTGTCATGATCAAACCATTTTGCAAGTTATAATGTAAATGACTCTAGTATGATTGTTTAATTATGTAACAACTTAGATAAGCCTATGATTTTGGCAACGAATTTCATCCTAGGAGGTTTTTTAACCTCATTGATTCCCTGTGCTTCTAAACATGGCTAACCAGAAGAGTTTTTTCCCTCCAGCTTAAAACCCCAAAGCTAGAGCGAAATTTATTGTCGAAATTTTAAGTGAGTCCTAGTGTTTTTAGTCGAGTCTGATGTAAAAGTGATTTGGGAATAATTTAAGTTAGATGGCTTAATTATTTTATTACAAATCACTTGGTCTACTAGATCATATTGCGTCGCAGATAGGTTATTTGTCTTGAGGGTCTAGGCCAAATGTGTATTCCCCCTTTGAGGGTTGTAAATGTAAAATCTTATGTATTAGAGGGTGGAAAAATATTAAATCCCCTCGTGTGTCAATTAATGAATTTTTCTTGCAAAATGAAATTAAATCTTAAGCCAGAAAATTAATTAATTAGAGTCAAGTTAGGTTTCTTAGGAAAATTAATTCTCCAAGTGGAAAAATTCGTGGGTCTTAAAGGAATCAATTTTTAAAAGTCCTCCACCAAGGGAATATTGTATATTTCAAGAAAATTTGGATTCTTGGACCTTGGTGGTTAAGTCAAAGTCAAGTTTTTGAGGAAATTAGCTCAAAATATTTAATTTTGAGCTAATAAAAATGGAATTAAATGATAAATTCGAAAATTCCTCAAAATAAAAAATCACAGGCTAAGATTAAAAGATCTTAAGTGTTTATCAACGACCAAGATTATTTTGACAAGGATCAAAGAAACTAGCCGTTATTTTTCCACTTGGAGTATTTAGCTATAAATTAGAGAGTCAGTTGAGTCTCTAGCATCTTGATCTCTGGCTAGAATATTGCTACTGAAGCATTTGTGTAAACTATTGTCCCGCTGGGAACTTTTTTGCTATAATAAAGACTTTGGGGTGCAACTCGAGGTGTACTTGTTCATTGATTTGTGGTATGTACTGACTACGAGCTTCCTTGTGACTGTTCCCCTGCCTGTCCCACTGGCTGCCCCTGCTGCTGGACCAAGGGAGCTTCTGTTGACTAATTTTGATCACCTATAGGCATCTCACGAGATCTCTTGAAAGCACAGTCCTCCATGAACTTCACGCCTCACCTCACTACAATCTTTCTATTGCTAGGATTGTGGATCCTGTATGTCTTTGAGGTTTTGCTATACCCAACGAAGAACCCCTTTTCTGCAGTTTGATCTAGTTTGGTACATTTCTCATCTCGTACATGGTAATAAGTAACGCTGTCAAAAATTTTGAAGTGACTAACTTCTGGCTTCTTCCCTGTGAAGACTCCTTTTGGCGTTTTCTTCCCCAATGCTCTATGAGGAGTCCTATTTTGAATATATACTGTCGTGTTTCCATGGGGGCTTCACTAGGGGAGCAATACCACATCACGTGGGTTCATATTGGGGAATATATATTGAGGGAAAAATGACTTAATATATTGGGGGATATACAGGGGTAAAGGGTTTTTGTATTGGTGGGTATAAAAAATGGAGCTCAAAGTTAATGAAAAAATATAAAGGGGTATAAAATATGTTAATGAAAAATGGATCCCTACAATATCTAGTGAAAGCAGGGGTTTTTTTTAATTGGGGAGGTGTATTGGGTTCATATTGGTAGGGGGTTAAATAATGTGATTTTAGGAGGTATTTTCCAATATGCAGTCAAATTAGGGGTATTGTTTAGTATGCCTTGAACATAGACGATATGTCATAGGTTCATTGAGTGAAGCCCCCGTGCGTGTTACATGCCTCTGCCCATAGAAATTTGGGTAAATCCTGGTCATATAACATAGCCTTTGCAACTCCAAATATTGTTCTGTTTTTCTGCTTTGCTACCCCATTCTGCTGTGGATTATATGGAGCCGTCCCTTCTCTCTTGATGCCTTCCTTCGTACAAAAATCTGTGAAGTCTTCTATATATTCTCCACTATTATCTGAAGGAAGCACCTTGATCTTTTTCCTTGTCGCATTTTGCACGAGAGTTTTAAACTCTCTGAAACGATCGAAAACCTTATCTTTCGTCTTCAAGAAGTAGATCCAGGTTTTCCTGGAATGGTCATCAATAAAGGTGACAAAATATTCGGCACCACTAAGAGCTCTAGTGGACATCGAGGGGCAAATATTTGAATGTATGAGTTGTAACACTCCATTAGCTCTGTTGTCACTTCGTGGAAATGCCACCTTAGCATACTTCCCAAGTATGCATCCTCTGCACAAGTCATCGTGTTCTGTGCCAAGTTCTGGAACTCCTGTTACTGTTTCTCTAAGCATCTTGAGTGCTCCATGGTGTAGATGTCCCATTCTCCAATGCCATAACTCAAACAACTCCTTCCCACTGCTACTGTCATTGCCTATTAGTGCCATTGGAGAGTCAAGCTGTAACCGATACAATTTGTTACTTCAAACTCCAATTTGTCTTACTTTCTTCTAGCTTGGGTGTTTGACATACACTTACTTCCCTACAAAGTGAATATCATACCCCTTATCCTGTAACTGGGATACTGAAATCAGGTTCATACCCAATCCCGACACATGCAAAACCTCTGTAGCGCTGGTGCTTGCTCCTAACTCCCTCTGAAAATCTATGGTACCTCTCCCCATTGGAGTACATTTCGTCCTGTTTCCCATAGTAATCTGGAAGTCCATCGGCTCCTCCTTGTAGCTAGAGAAATATTCTCTAACCCCTGTCATGTGAGCTGATGCTCCACTGCCTATATACTAGACATCGTGTGAAGTTGATCCTGACAAGCAAGCAAATTCACCCTCCAACCTGGAAGACAAATCTAAAGCCTTCTGAATGTCAATTATGTCCATGGTTATGCTGAAGAATTTATAATGTTCTATTCCCTTTTCACTCGATGTTGGCTTTGCTCTAACAACCACTGTAAAAACCCTCTGGGTCCAGCTAGAGATTTGCCCAACGAAATATCTGAGCTGCTCCCTCCGCCTCTGGAATCACTTGATCTGGAAAATCATATTTCCTCAAGTAACTCATCCTCTTGGAAAAAGATAGCGTTGCGCCTTGGGAATTTCGACCTGCTGCTCTCACTGAACAACGAAATTCCTTCTTTTCGCTTCTGAGCTCTACGACTGATCAATTTTTCCCTGATACCATGTGAAAGTTTTTATCTATTGAAGCAACTGGAAATTATTCTTCTAACTGTAAATTTAATTATGTAGTTTATTTGCTACGACAAACAACGAATAAAATCACAACTGCAATTTTCACCATAAAAATACCGCGGAAAATAAAATCTTGAACATTGAGAAATTCTAGCGCACAAGAATTTTGACACAATTATTTTTGGACAATTATCCCCGGAAAAACCCAATGCGGGAAAATCGGTGGAGCAGATGAGGGTTTTATTATTATTCTTTAGCAACAATTCTGAGTACAATAATTTAGATGTTCAACTGGCAATCTAATATGAGGAAAATACTGGGAAAATTATTGTGAGAATTGTCTCTCACCCCACAACTAATTTTTGCCTCTGAAACTACCTCCCTAGCTTCTGCACTGAGCCTCCTACGTCACCCTCTGCATAGTGCTTATGCAGACCCTGTGGGGATTTAGGCCTTCCTTCCTTTGGCTCTTCCCGAAACTGAAAAACTTCCTCTTGGATTACTACTACCCTCCTCTTCCACCTGCTACTCACCCTCTGGCTCTATCTTCTCTACTGAATTACTGCCACTGAGAAAATCGAATTGCCTGGGCGATTGAGTATCTGTGTTGGTGTGTTCTCCATCTACCCATCGAGTTCTTCTTATAATCCTCTGTTGGAGCACCAACGACCAAGATTAAAACATAATCGATGGCCCATATTAATTCTCTGTCAATTCGTGTGAGTTTCTAGATGATTCTCACCTTATCTCAATTAATACTAATTAATTAACCATATTCCTTAAGTTTAGACTAAGGAAGTATTTAAAAATCGGCTAATAATCTAATTGAGACACTTTTAGGTGGAATTTCTAGAAGCGATTTATGGGTTTTGGAGATCTCATGTATTCTATACTCTCCACCAAAATTCAAGGCTAAAACACATCTGATGCTACAAAACCTAACACTCCCTCTTAGCAAGGAATGTGTTCTAGTGCTGCACATCCTGCCACAACAACCTGTCTCTACATCATCTCCTATCACACTTATGATGTCTAGCCATACTGCCCACCAACCACTACACAACTTTGATATATGCTGCATCTGTACTGCTGTTGACCTTGCTGTACTACTGCCAACGCCGCATTTGCCTTGCAACTCCCTCTCAATTGTTGCTGCTGCAACTGAGTAATTTGTCCTTGCTACTGAAATAGGGTCTCCACCTTACTCGTTTGTTCTCTGAAATAGACGAACCTAGCTCTCCCTAGAGCTTTCGTGAGTATATTTGCAACTTGCTTTTCTATGGGAACATACTGTACTTGGACTGCTCCATGTTGTACACAATCGCTGATGAAATGACATCGAATATCTATGTGCTTCGACCTGTTGTGAAACACTAGATTCTTAGAGAGCTTTATGCAGCTTGGATTATCACAGTAGACATTGGTCGCCTCCATTCTTTGCTTTAACAAGCTTACTAGCAGCTTCCAAAGCCATATAGCTTCGCATGTAGTTGTGCTTGCTGCCATATACTTTGCTTCTGTAGAGCTCAGTGCTACTGACTTATTCTTCCTGCTACTCCAAGAAACCATTCCTGATCAGACACTGAAGCAGTACCCAAAGGTACTTTTCCTGCCTACTGAACTTCCTGCCCAATCTGCATTTGTGAACCCACATAGTCTGACATCATCCCCTTGAGTATATCTCGACCCATACTCGACTGTGCTGCGCACATACCTCAGAATATGCCTTGCTGCTTCCCAATGTACCCTTTTCGGCTCTACCATGAACTGACTTAGGGTATTGACTGCAAAGCAAATATTTGGCCTAGCGTTGACCAGATACATGGGAGACCCAATAAGCTATCTATACAAGGTGGGGTCAACCTCCTTGTCCTCTGATGCATCTATCTTCTTCCAGTTGGTGATCATGGGCGTAGACATGGGTCTACAATTTTGCATTTTGAACCTCTTCAAAATATCTGTAGCGTATCTTCCTTGCCCAGGGAAGGTCTCCCCATTCTTCTGCCACACTTCCAATCCTAGGAAATAGTGCGTTAACCCCAAATCCTTCATATCAAACTCTGCTGCCAAGTTCCTCTTGCAGTTCTCTATGAGCCCTGATGATCTTGTCAAAAAAAGATCATCCACATACAAAACTAAGATGAGTGGCTCACCCTCTACCATCAAATAGTAAAAGTTGGGATCTGCGTCACTCTTGACGAATCCCATCTACTGCAAGTCGCTGTCAATCCTACCATACCATGCCTTGGGAGCCTCCTTGAGTCTGTATAGAGATTTCTTTAGTTTGCACACATGAGTGTGCCTCTCATGAGTCTCGAGTCCCTCTCGCTGTTCTATGTATACTTCTTCCTTCATCACCCCATTCAAGAAGGCTGTTCTCTGACGAACCTCTCTGCTAGCTTGACCACTAGTGGTGGGAGTGTTATGAACATAAAATTGTATGAAATAAAATAAACATAAATAAATATAAATAATGAATAATCAAATAATGATTAATTAAATAGTCATTAGTTAACTGAAAAAGCATGTCTAAAAGACACACCCAATCATGAAAGGACACCTGCCTAGGTATAAATGCGGGCCCTCATTGTAACTTCTACATCACTGTACTATTATATATATATATATATATATATATATATATTATATTACAAATACCTCGTGTATTTTTACATTAGAGTCAACAAGCTATAAGTTTTGTTGCTTCAGTGGCATCAAAGCCATGCCGCACAATATAATTATGTGAGTCTTTGAATGTTGTTTGCCGCACAATATGCCATTACGTTCACATCCTAAGTGGAGCAGTTGAGTAAAATTCAAGAAGCATTTCAGCATTTAGAAAAATCATATGCAAAAGTTAAAGCATGTCGAAAGGAAATCGATAATAAGGAAGATGATAATGACAATGAAGAAACGAAAGAAGATGAAGCATTAGATGATTATAATGTTGAATATTCTGATGAAGCTAATATAGATCAAGATGAAGTTGAGGTGGATGAGCACTATCTTGAGAAACAAGAAGATGAAAAATATCATAACAATGAGGAAGATGACATATTTGAAAAAGAAAAAGTGGATTATGGGAAAGAGGGAGAAGAAAACCATGATTAAAATGATGTTGAACATGTTGAATTGAGATCTTCTCAAGGTGACATGAATGACAATCAAAATAGGCATATGACAACTGAAGATGAAAAATCTAAAGATGAGATCGCTAGCAAAGGAAGCGTAGAAGAAAATAATAAAGACATATAGAACAATGTGGGTATCTCAGAAGTGCAGGACCATGTAACCTCAACATTCATCTCTACCAGTAATGAAGTGTCCTAGAGGACCAGTGATAAGGAAACATGCACAAGCTCCATCATCCAGAAGGTCAAGGTCTAGTCCCATGATGTTAAATTTGGACAACTAGGTCCAAACTCCATGTTCTGATGCTCAAATTAAGAGGCTAATATTTTTGTTGGATTCCTCTTTCTGAGAGGTGTAAAATCCATATAAAATAAGTCTTAATCCGATGAGCAGAACTTATATTTTGAATTTATTATTCTTAATAAATTATATGTGCAAGGTCGGCCAGTTTTGTAATGCAGGCTCACATGCCCAACAAATGTGTCACACACCCTCATTGATGGATATAAATACAGGAAAAGTTGGAGAGAATTTCATCACAATTCAACTCACAATCTTCCTCTCTCATTCTAAAGAGTATAAGCTACCTGGAGGACGAATTTCAGCCACACGTGGGAAGGACGAAGAGGACAGACCGTACGACTGAGCTGTGGTACGATTTTCTGCTGCTAGGGTTTCGCAGAAAGTTTGACCAGCATTGACTTTGGTCAACACTTGGTCCAATCAAGCTGAAAACTTGTGGAAGGTTCGATTTTTGAAGGCCGTACTACCTGGCACAAAAATTGAGGTAAAAGGGTTGACCGTTTTGCTGCTGCGTTGACTTTTAACTTGCTGCCCCTGCGTTGACTTTTCAGGACAGCGTTGACTTTTGTAGAATTGTCTTGGGTTGACTCATCTACTGGCTGGAGGGTTGTTGTGACACATGCTGGGCTGGCTGACCAAAGAAGACTTTGCTGGTTGAAGCATCCTGTTGACCGCCGAAACGAACACACATTTTTCCTGTTTCTGATTTATCTTCTGTAAGATCTGCTTATATGTTCTATCTGCATTTTGCTTAACTACTTGTATGATTGCTGTGAGAAAAGTGAAATTGCTCTTAGCATGGAACATCTACAAAAATTTACATGGTATCAGAGCTGAGGTGAAGACAAACTCTATCTATAGCAATCATCATCAAAGGAAATGGATTCCACTAAGCTTGAATTTAGGGAGAATGACAAGCTGACTGGAAGTGATGACTTCC
>APFE030272265.1:28707-59476 GCA_000404065.3 Pinus taeda
ACAATCATCGAGAAGATGAACTGAACAATCACATTCATGTATATAATAGATAGCTGGCTAAATGAATAAATGCATTACTTTTCTGGAGTTACTCCTGGCCTGACACATTGCTTCATTAATTCATTTCTAACAAGTAATGTCATGCAGAAGGGAGGTACGTGGAAGAAATGTGTGAGGGGAATGTGTATGCAAATACATAATATGCCAAAGGAGTTTTTGTTTCTTGCTCAGTGCGACTAGTTGGAATGTGTTGTGACAGTTAACTTTGTACCGTATTCTTCAAATTCGCATGTCAGGTTTTTTGTAGATCAAATTTGGTTGAGCCTTTCTCATACTTTGATATTAATTAAAACGAATCGACATCGACATGGTGGTGGGGACCAACTTAGCCACCAAGGCAATTCATGGTAGAGGTAACTGAGCACATTTGCACATAATATTTATTTGAAATTGTCCTTGCACATTTTTCTATTTACAATTATTATTGACAATTTCTAAGTTGATTGTCATGATGACAAATAATTCATAATTGTTTTATATCATGAATTTATGTCTCTTATGACACGTATATCAATGATATGAAAGCAAGAGCAAAGTGTTGAGTAAATGGACAGGATAGTTTTCGAATTTTGAGATTTATTTCCATTACTTCCCGTAAATGTTGGCTTTGATATATTCAATTATTATTTAACATTTTTCACACGAGAAATAATAACAACTAGTGATTGTGACTGAGTCGAAAATTACAAAGTTAAGCAGGATTGAGAGTGAAAATGGGTAGTAGAGAAAGGAATGAAGTTGTTTGCACTCATATAATTAGATAATTTGCTCATATAGATGACAACTTTCACTAGTTGTCTACGTATCAACCATATTTGAATCTGTTAATGGAAAATAAAAGAAACAACGTCATTTGTAGTAGTGGATTGACGAATGTTGTAGGGCTTGAAATTGTGCGACGAAAATAGGTTCCTAAGCTCATAACTGCGCAGAGTCAACATTATTCAACAATTCATTTTCTCAACTTCTCAGGTTCTTTCCCATATTTCTCTTCTAGATATTTCTTTCCTTACAAAGTCATCTAGGGATTTCTATTGACTCTTTCCCTGCTTGATGAACATATGAATTACCACAAATGTCCCAAAATCCATTCTCTATTTGCTCTCTTACTGATACAAAACAAATTGTATATTCAACTAAGCTAATTTGATTTTCAATGAATTTGCCTTACAATTAGTTAACTTTTCCAGCAATAATAGATTCATTATGATGCCATGTCTTTGACGAATTACCCTATTAACCTAAATTGAATTTGAAGAAAGAACCAATGCAATTTTCGTATCTCATAATTCCCAAGTAAATAGTTTGTTTAAATCTTTGTCTAGTTCAAAATGTGTTTGCACAACAAAGCATTTACAAGAGTTACAGAGAACCAAAAATAAAAATATGGTAATGGACACTAAATTTTTTCCTCAAGAAACCAACGTTAACAGGGAAGTAAAATACAAGGAAAGAGGCATAAATCCTACACAACAATATGCAGCTTCCACATTCGATATTGGTGCAACCTCATCCTAAAGTCTAAGAAAGAGAAAAACTATTTCCATTGGAAAACTGGTTCATGGTGAGCTATCAAGCTACATAGATGACAAAGAGCCTCTTTGGAGACTCACTCCAGAAAAAAGCGGATATGGTTCAAACTAACAAATCCAAAAATCCCGCAAATAGAGAACGCATTGAACAAGATATAGACATGGAAAATGACAAAGATATACCACCTGATTAGGTTACTTCTTGTTTAGCAAAGAATAAGAAAATAATGGAGAAAATTGCATAAGAGGTCATTATTTTCAATGAACGTCCAATCAGATTGCAAAATGTAAAACACGACAAGGGCCACAACAAATTGAGAATTAAAAAAGTAAAAGTTCATAATATAAATATTTATTGATCAATAAAAAAGGGATATTGATGTGTGAGTCATTGGATCTAAGAGGCTCATGGTTTTCCATCAATTTATTGGTCACATACTTGCACAATCTATTAACAAACAAGAAGCAGAGAATCTGAGACTAAAAAAGAATAAAAGAGATAGAAGACACTCTAAATTCAGGTCCTCTATTAATGACTCCATTGGCAATATAGACACCACCATTGCCAATTTTTGCTCATATTACACCACATAGATCTAATAAAACTGTCAATCTCATTAATGTAATGAAATCATATATCATCAATAACATATGCCAAACATTAAAAACTATTGGTCATGAATGGAAAGCAACTTTCGATTTATTGAGTTTGCAATAGGAAATTAAGACATTTGTGGATTTAGTTAATAGTGATCTTAAGCTAGACCAGTGATTCATTGACAATGATTTAGTTACTTTTAGTCAGAGGCTTGAATTACTCTCTAATATAGAGGGAGAAAACAAAGGACTTCTAGATGCTAATCGAATAAAGCAATTAGTTGAAGTTAGATGGTCCGAGAGAATCAATACTCTACAAGACATCATTTCTAAATGTGATAGCATAAACACTAGAATAGGTGATGCCTTTATGAAGGTGTTAAAAATTATACATGACCTAAACGTTCCATTCATCATACACAATTATGAATCAATTTCGAGAGGCATGCTAAAAACTGAATTGGACAAGTTAAAATAGTCAAAGGCAACAAAGTTTGATGACATAATTGATTTTAGTGTAGAAGAAATTACCAAATGGCTAATCACTTTTGTAAGAGTCAATGATGAGAACTTTGTCTTGGCTGTGCAATTGCAAGAAGAGGCTAGAAAAATTGAAAAAACGAGATTAAATAGAAATGTCAAAATGGAGATGACAGTTGCTCTTGAAAAAAATTTCAATAAAACTACAATGGGAAAATTTGTTGAAGAAATCATGAACCCGATAGACATCTAACAGATACACATTCATAGTGGATGGATTTATATATTGTAAGTGTTCTCAAATCCTTCAACATTCAATTTTCTATTTACTAGTATTAGATAATTTAGCTTTGTTGCTTACGTTACCATGAGCTTAGTTAATTCCTGTATACAAATTCTTGTTTTTTTGTTGCAAATGCCTTTTTCATATTACAGTTCATGGGAGACCAATTCTAGTTCCCATTGGGACAAATGCATTTACTTTTACAATTTTGTATTGGGATGTTCAATCCTCACTGTTACAATTCTGGCATTGTTCAACAATATTTTTTTAGGACTATGTTTTAAATATAATATTGTATATATCTCAATTATAGCTATGGTGATTGACATTTGAATTTGGATACAATTATTGTTACTATAATTGTATTGCTTACTCTTCCATGCTTCTCAAGCACAAATCTGAGAGTTTTCGAATATATGCTTTGAGCCTTTGTATTATATCTAATGTTGTGTTATTGATTAAAACAAAAAAGAACATTTGACAACAATTTTAGATCTTAGGCATACATCTTTGAAGAATATAATGCTAACATCATGTCTTGAGAATTGAATTATTTTCATCACGAAAATACGAAAGTGTGGAGGAAGCTTTAACTGTGCTTCCTTTGCATTCTCACATTCTGCACAATCAAAGCTTACTCCCATATACATGATGCTAATTTGAAATATTGTAGAAAAGTGAAAATGGAGAAAAATAGTACAAGAGAGAAAATTTTTACATGGTATTGAAGCACTTAACGAAGAGAAATAGCCACATGAATTATTGCTAAGTATTTTTCTAATCATGATTGCCTAAGTGTATTTAGTGTTTTCAATTGTTTCAATTAAGACAATGATAGACAATGATAACTTTGCTAAGAGGTGTGTTTCTATTCGATTTATTCTCATTTGATTATTATTACATTATACAACTTTGTGCTTTTTTTGCTATATTTCTATGTACTTTGTGATATGTAATGTTGTATAGAGGACGAGATGCATAAATGTATACAAATATATGAAACATTATGGAGCAATGTTTCTATTCCCTGCTCCGCAAAATCGTTCTTCTGTGGAAAAAAGACACTTCACTTAATATTGAATAAAATTACAAATTAAAGCACCACTATTCCACTCTTAACAAGCAATAGCAAATGTAAAGTTTTCAATAGCCTCACGTCAACATCTCTTGAACAATTCTCCATGAGTACTTCCTCCTTTGGAAGACTTGCAAGTCCACAACTTGCCCCACCTCCTTTGAATCTGCTATTAACATTATTTAATCATGCATATGCATATTAATTAATTAATTATGTTTCTAGAAAATTGAAAAAAGTCTTGCCACTCTAGAACTTGCTCCGCCTCCTTTGAATCTGTTATATCTAGCTGCTTTCCTTATATCAAACAAAACAAGCCACTGCATTAAGGATCAATATAATATTTAAGCACTTTGCACGACATATTAATGTTATTTGTTTTGCACCTCCGCACAATAATATAAGCACATTAATATAAGTCATAATATGATCTAAATTAAAAGATGATATTCTATGAGCATTTCATCTTGCTAAGTCAATTTGTCCTCCAATGTTAAATTAGCCTTATGCAGAATGTGGAGGAATAAAGCTTAACTCGATATAGTCTCTACTCCCACACTTGTTGCACACCCTTTCTACGCACAACAAAATAATAACAGTTAACCCTTCCTCCCCCTCCCCTCGCTTACCTAAGGGACTTGCAACCCCGTCAGTCCTGACATCTCACCAACAAAATCAATATCATAATTGCTTTTTGGATTTTAGAAACATTAGCATTATGGAATAAATGAGAGATCATATACTTGATATAATGACATCTCCGAGGTTGAAAGACTACCTATATTTCATAACTAATACAAAATATTAAGGAACATCACAACAAGGAGAAACAAATAGAGACTTTCATCCACTATATTTCAGTCCTCCCTCTACACATGTTTGTCCTACATAATAGTACATATCATTAATCAATTAATAACATGGGGTGGTGTTGTAGAGGGAACTTTATTCAGTAGACATGAAATTATTTAAACTTAAAGTAGAACTATTCATGTGAGAAAGGAGTCTTGTGTGGGAGAACGAGTGTGTGGAGCAAGGAACATAAACTTTAGCTCGTTACGCAACATAAAATTTAACTTGTTGTGGTGATATGCAAAGGAAGGATAAAGGGTGTGCAAAGAATGAGTATATGCAGAGGTAAGGAAATATGGAGAAGCACTGCGCACAATAAAAACTTCGAATCCACCTTTTCACTGCACTTTTCGCACACTCTTTCTCCTTCCTTCACATATCTAATCAACCTCACCCCATCGCCCCCACCCCACCTTAGCCATTTAACCTCCAATACCAAGATTCACAATTATGATCCTAATGGGCAATTTATTAGATCTGACGTTATGCACATTGAAAACTTTGTACCACAGTAAAATCTATTTATGCATTTCCTAGTGCAATTGGATAAATGGATGAAGCTATGCGAAGATGGCTTTTGTTGTGCACAATGTGGATAAGCTTTAATTATGCAAAAATAGCTCAATAAACCATTTTTTGTACAAAGAAGAACTTCATTGAAAAACTGATATGTAATATTGCTCTGTATTTGCTTCATATGGATCTAGAGACTCTGCATAATATATCAATTCACACAAGGAAGATTGTAATTTTTCAGGTTTAATATTCCTCAGTATATGCTTAATATGAATTTCCAAATTTTGCACAATGGACGAACTTGCAATTTTGCATACATTCCCCTCCGCAAAAATAAACTGATATATAATATTGCTTAGTATTTGCTCAATGTATGATATATAATATTGCTTAGTATTTGCTTAATATATGATATATAATCTTGCTAAAGATTTGTTCAATATGGTTTTCATTGTATGGAATACAAAGATTTGAACGCGTAAATAACAACATATTGTTGAAATGTGGACACGAGAAAATGTGGACCCTGCAAAAAGAAGTATGGCCTTAATTTGCAACTCCACGCCTCGAACAATGTATCAATAAACCTTTCATTGTACGAAGAAGAAGTTCATTGCGACATTAATATGTAATATTGTTCAGTGTTTGCTTCATATGAATCTCAAGACTCCACATAAGGAATATTGTAATTTTTCGGGCTTAATATTCCTCAATAAATGCTTAATATGAATTTATGAACTCCACACAATGGATGAACTTGCACTTTCGCATACATTCCCCTTCGCTCAAATAAATTGATATATAATATTGCTAAGTATTTTCTCAATATATGATATATAATATTGCTTAGTATTGTTTTCGTTGTATGAAATACAAAGATGCGAACATGTAAATAACGACAAATTGTTGAAATGCAGAGACGAGAAAATGCAAACCCTACAGAAAGAAGCATGGCCTTAATCTGCAACTTTGCACTTCAAACAATGTATCAAAAATTTTAAGCCATTTTGTTGACTAATCACATGTGCGAAATGTGGAAGTGCAGAGAAAACTATGTAGAGTCATCTTCCATTGCGTGCAATGCAGAATGCAGATGCAACAATAACAACAAATAACCACATATGTCGTATTTTGTGTGCAGTGCAGGTGTGTGAATAATGACAAAAGATGTACCTTGCATTGCTTTAATCAATTAATTAGTGATAGAGGTAGGGACTATGTTGCATTGTAATTTTTGGGGCTTAGTATTCCACAGTATATGTTTAATATGAATTTTTGAAATCCGAATAGTTGACGAACTTATGCTTCCACATACATTCCCTTCGCACAAATAAATTAATATATAATAATGCTCAGTATTTGCTCAATATATGATATATAACATTGCTCAATATTTGCTCAGTATGGTTTTCGTTATACGAAATATAAAGATACAACCGCATAACAACAGATTGTCAAAATGCGGACACAAGAAAATGTAGACCTTGTAGAAAGAAGCATGGCCTTAATCTGTAAGTCGACACTTCGAACAATGTATCAAAAATTCTAAGACATTTTGTTGATCGGTCACATGGGCAGAATGGAGAAGTGCACATAAAACTATGCGTAGTTGTCTTCCATTGTGCACTATTTAGAATGTGAATTGCGAACGTGAAAATAACAATAGATAACCGCATATGCCATATTTTGTGCACAATGTGGATGTGCAAATAACGACAAAACGCGTACCCTACATTGCTTTAATGAATTAATTAACAATAGAGGTAGCGACTATGTTGCATGGCAACTATTACCCTTATTAAGATTAATATTTTTTTTTGAAGTAAAAAGTTGAATAAATACTTTTGAGACTCACCAAAACCTTTTAATAAAGTTCAAATAGGTCCAAATTTGATTATAGATAACTATCATAGTAAACTTTTGTCTAGATATTATGGAATAATGGGATTTCCTAGTAAATGATTGAGAAATAAAACAAGGTGGCATAGCTAGCATTTCCCTGCCACTTAGTTCAATTATTGAATTTTGAAATGTATGAACTAACTATTGTATTTGAACAAGGGCTACTTTGTAGATATTTTTGTTTATTTGAAGTATCCTTAAATTAGAGTAAGAAACAAATAAGACATACATGAATAAATGAATAAAGTGTTTTTAGTAGCCATAAAACACTGCTAATGACCTCAGACTTAGTACTTGGACGCTGAAACCAAAATTCTAGAACCATACTTCCAAACAAAAAAATGTTTCTACCAGAAGTGGCAAAAAAATTCTAGAACCATATTTCCAAAAAAAGATGTTTCTACCAAAAGTGGTAAAAAAATATTGATATGAACGTTGAAACCAAAATTCTAGAACCATACTTCCAAACCAAAAAATGTTTCTACCAAAAGTAGTAAAAAAAATATTGTTATCTTACACTGGAAATCTGCTAACTAAAACTGCTAACATATATATATATATATATATAATATATATATATATAAATATAACCTTTCATCAATCTATTTTACACAAATTACATTTGTTCGAATACATATGTAACATTGTAAATATATATGAATAAACCAAATATGAACAAAAATAATAACACTCGTAAGATTTTTATCAAAAACACAATAAAATGAACTAATAAATTAAGAAAATATTGATGTTGTAATGTTTATGTAATAAAGACACAATTAACCTATTAGTTTTTAGGTGATATAATTTTTAACAAAATTATGATATATATATAATATATATATATATATATATATATAACTATATAATATATATATATATATATATATATATATATATTAATAAGTGTTTTGAATGCATAATAATTTAAAGATTTTTCAATTAATTTTTATTTCATTTTAGGCAAAATTCACTAGTGACAATTTGAGCCTGACTTACATACCTAGATTTCAATGTATTGTAAAAAATATAAAAAAATTACATTTGCATTAATTACCTTATGACATTTCAAAATGAATAAAGTATTTGGCAAAACTGTTATTAAAAATGTCATTTCAACAAAATAAAATTATATTTTAACTAATCATTATATCAAAGACTTTCAAAATAAATATGATTAAAATCTTTCTCCGTGAAAAATGGGTAGTTCAAGAACCAATAGATTAAAAGTTATGTAATTTAAGTACTGTAAAATAATAATTTAGCTAACTATTACATTTTTTTAATAATTTTTATATTTCTCAAAATGAAATGTATTATTTATTATTTGATAATTTATGTTTTATATGATGTAATTTGTTATTTTATATGATGTAATATGTTATTTGATAATATATATGAAAATTTTATAATTGTATCATTCTAGAAATTGAAATTTAATATAAATTGTAAAATGCAAAATAATTAAATAAATATTCAAAGATACAAAATAATTAAATACAACAAAAACTAAAAATATAAGGCATATTAAAATTATAAGTTAAAAAAATAAAAAATAAAAAAAATTCCAAAATATTTAACATGAATTTGGGGAGACACTTAAGCCCATTGCACCTTCTTACTTTTACTTTTAGTTGAAAACCTCTGTTTGACAATAGACAAAATTCACCAAATCCAAAATTAATGTTAACATCAATGTTTTTTTAATATATTATTACAACGGGAATAATAAGTAAAAAAAATAAAAATATTATCTAGTTTAAAATATGCCTAATTTATCTATAATTTTTGTTTAAAGAATAACTTTGGCGTAAATCACATGTAGACAGACATTTGTCGACGCATTTCGAACCAACAAGTGTGGTTCATCATCAGGACAAGTTGAAGAAACAGATCCAGCTTAGCATGTTAAATAGTCTGAGTAGAGACTCCAACGGCTAAATCGACCAACGGCTAATTTATTTGAAAATATAACAATTATACCTAAAATAATATTAATTAAACTAATTATTATATCATTTTAAAAAAATATTAATTTAATATTAAAAAATAACCATTAAAAGCGAAAACTTCCCACAAAGTATGACTCCACGCAAATCTAGTGCGATCTACTAAAGCCCTTTGTACTGTGGATACAAATATTTAATGTGTGGGAATTTAAATTGAGCATTAAAAATAGAAAATGAACATTTACTTTCCTTCCACAATTTAATTAATTCATTCCCTGAAAGGGACAATCAGGGTTTTTCTATTAATAATATCTCTGAGACGGAGACACAAAGATCGGGCAAAGAGAAACGTTTGGAAAACAAATTAAAGAACATAGAATTCCGACAATTGACGTGATTTATCGTTCGTCTAGTCTCGTCCTTCTTCCGCTTTGTGTGGATTGAGCCAGTCAGTGCTGTTGGTTGATCCCATAGATCAAAGTACATATTATCATTACAGAATAAGACTAACCAATCAGAATGTAGAAAAATTAGATTTAAAAAAATAAAAAAATAGAAAATAGAAAATAATTTTTTTTTCAAAGGTAAATATTAGATAACATCATTTAATTCTTGATAAATTTAAAATTAATGTCAACATCAATGTTTTTTGAATAAGTTATTACCCTCCTATGACAGGGAATAATAATAAAAGAAAGGGAAAGAGAGTATGCTGAAACAAAAAGATAAAGATTTATGACCATAAGATTTGGTGTACAAGAAAAGTTAAGCTGGTCTAGGTGGATATTGGTGGCCACCCGCCAATTCTACTTGGACCCCCACCATTGTTTTTTTTTTTTTTTAGTTTCCTTTAATTGTAGCACAGTTTACTATTTTTAGCAGTTTTTTCGGGTCTTAAACTTCCGAAGCTATTTTGAGGCCCTAAACAACGTTTTTTTGGAAATCTACTGTCAGCAGTTTTGTGTTTAAAATTATATTTTCCGTCTTAGTCCTTAAAGAGATCTTTCTAACGAGTTATCATGCGCGTCAAATGGAGATAATATGACCAAGTCACGACCCTAGGAAGTTGGTTGCCCAACTCACCCCAACGGGGCCCATAAACTCTTGGTGTTACATCTCCTTGGGTTAGGGTTTTGGTTGTTTAGGGTTTGCTCTTATTGTTCAATAATAAAAAGGCCCTTGAGCCTCATTGTAAGCAGTTCAGAGGCATGTAGCCCCCACATCTCTTCTAAGAGAACCTACCATCGCCCAAGATAGTTTATTTCCATTTTTGTTTGTAAGCATATTTCAGTATTCTCCATTAATGAAATGAAGTATTATTTCTGCTGTATCTCTGTATTTGTGTTTATTTTTGTACTTTATTGCATTCCTGTTTAAATCCAGATCAGTGGAATCAGAGCGGTCTGCTCTTTCTCTATTTTTCCTTGCATCTCCCCAACGAAATTGGGATATAAGGAGTTAGGGCTTGAACTGGTGGAACCTTTGCAAGACCAGCCTCGCAAGTCCTGATGGCCTCCCATGGCGGATGAAAAGAAAGATGAGGGGGCAGGGGATCTTATCAAAATCTTGTTCGAAGAGGCCCTCGAGTGATAAAGGAATGCGATGATGGACAACTTTGCCCAAATCCTTTAGCAGCTACCCAGGGTTGACACATCTACTTCCAGCAGCTACTTTGGAAGCGACACACCCTTTAAGGTACAAGTTAACTTTGACATTCCCATATTTGAGGGTAAAATATATGCAGACGATGTAGATAAATGGTTAAATCTGCTAGAAGGGTATTTTTCTGTTCATGATTTTTCTGGCCGGGAAAAGATTACTTTCGCTCTTCTCAACGCTGCCCCCCACGTCAAGCACTGGTGGGAAACCTATTGTGAGCAGAAGGATGAAAGTATGGCCTCACTATTTTCAGCCACACCCACTTGGAATTCATTTTGGACTGTCATGAAGGAGCAATACTACCCTTTTGGAAGCTATGAGGATCAATACATAAAGTGGACCACGTTGCGATAGGGAAGGGACCAAGACGTTCCAGAGTTTACCAATATTTTTCATACCATTCGCACAAAGTTGGGTATCAAGGATTCAGAGCAGCATTTGGTACTCCAATACCGTGGCTGCTTGCACAGGTACATCTAGGACGAAATAGAATTCCTGAACATCTCCTCGTTCAACACGGCATACCGATATGCCGTCAAGATCGAGCAAAAGTTTAAACAAAAGAAGTGAGACTTTGGATCTGCGAATCTGAAGCAGGGGAAAGGTGCCCCCAAACTGCAGAACGAAGGACAAAGCCAAGGTAGGGCGGCCCAGGGAAACCCGCCAACGCCGCAAGAAAAGAACATCGCCGCGAAGCTAAAAAAGGACACGGGTAAGTGGTGTGAGTTCCATAAGAGCTCCACTCACAACACAAGTGAGTGTCAGGCCAAGTAGTCACTGGTGGCTGAGTTAAAGGCTTCAGAATTAGCTGCATGTTCCGACTCTGAGTCAGAACCCAAAAAGGGGAATGACAATGGGAAGCAGATTACCAATGCGGAGCTCAACGCCATCGGTACCACCACGAAGATCCAGAGGAGGAGGAGCGCCTCTTCCACTCCCAGATGTGGGTAAAGGGCTCCCCGCTACAGTTCATTATCGACAATGAGAGCCAAAAGAACTTCATTTCGGCAGAGGTTGTGAAGTGGCTGGGCTTATCGTCCACAATACATCCACAACCGTACACCATCAAGTGGCTTCACCAAGGACAGGATCTTCGTGTGAGCCAGCAATGTCGCCTTCCATACAACATCAAGCCCTTCACGAATGAGGTATTGTGTGAATTTGCTCCCCTTGATGTTTGTGATGTATTATTAGGCCAACCATACTTGTGGAAGTGACATGATGTGTATGAATCAAGGCCTCGTGCTATTATTGTTACTATGGGAAATAAGTTATACAAGATATAGGAGGTAGCACTGCCTACCCCCATCTCTTTGGTTAATGCAAAGCAATGTAGTAAGCTCATTTCCAAAACAGGGAAATTTGTTTTTCTTATGATATGCCCTCAAGGAAAGAAGAAGATGGTGGCCACGACCTCCAGACATGGCCCCTCTGCACGACAACTACAGATGGACAAGGTCATGGAGGAGTACGAGGACATCTTCACCTCCCCCACAGGGGTTCCTCTGCACTGTCAGGTCAAGCACTCCATCGACCTGACCCCAGGTGCGTCGCTGCCTAATGGAGCAATCTATCGCCGCTTTGTTCTGGAGAACGATGAAATCAAGAGGCAGATTTAGGAGTTGCTGTAGAAAGGTTACATCTGACCGAGTTCATCACCCTGTGGGAGCTCGATTGTGCTGGTACAAAAGAAGAACGAGACTTGGAGACTTTGTATTGATTATTGGGCGTTGAACAAGATCATTGTTTGGAATAGGTACCCGATCCCATGGATTGATGACCTTCTGGACCAACTGAAGGGGGCAAAATATTTCAGCAAGATGGATTTGAAGTTAGGATATCACCGGGTACCAATCGAACCCTCCAATGTGTGGAAGACTGCCTTCAAAGCCAAGGAGGGCCTTTTCGAATGGTTGGTTATGCTTTTTGGGTTGACGAATGCTCTTGCAAACTTCACAAGGCTAATGGATGACATCTTGCGGCCATTCACCAACTCATTTGTCATGGTATACTTGGATGACATCCTGATTTTTAGCCAGAGTTGGGAAGAGAACCTCCACCACATCTGACAGGTTCTCCAAACACTGCGACAACACAAGTTATGTGCCAATTTGGAGAAATGCACTTTTGGCATGACCCAAGTTCAATATCTAGTATACATTATTGATGAACGGGGGGTGCATGTGGATCCAGCCAAGATCCAAGTCATTCGAGATTGACCATCTCCAACCACTCTGACAGAGCTCCGTAGCTTTCTGGGTCTCTCCAACTTCTACCGCAGGTTCGTGTTGGGATTTTTTCATATCACTTGGCCCTTGAGGCAAGTCACAAAGGGAGGAGCGAAAGCAAAATTCTTTTGTTTTGAGCCTCAACAGAAGGAATTCGCAAAGTTGAAACATCGCCTCTGCTCGGCACCAGTGCTCGCATACCAGACTTGCAACAACCATTTGAGATTGAGACAGATGCCTCTGACTATGCTATTGGGGCAGTCCTTACTCAACACAGGCATCTAGTGGTATATCTTAGTGAGACACTTTCAGACATACCCTGGAAGTATCCCACTTATGACAAAGAGATGTATTTCATTGTGCAGGTCTACCGGCAATGGAAGCATTACATTTTGGGGAAGGAACCTTTTCGATCATCCACACAGACGACTGACCCGTGCAGTTCATATTGACCCAAGGGAAGTTGCAGAATGATCGCCATCAGAAGTGGTCAACATACCTGCAACAATTCCATTTGAATATCAACTATAAGAAGGGCAACACCAATAATGTTGCAGATTTCCTTAGTCGACCACCGATCATGGCGTTAACCACCGTGCTCAACTCTTGTGGGCACGAGACTTCTAGTTGGCCACTTCTCTACTAAAGCGACCCTGAATTCGGCCACACATACCAGACACTCTTGGAGGGTCAACATGTTCCAAATTTTCACCTCTAGGATGCCCTGTTATGCCACATGGGTCACCTTTGTGTTCCTTCAAACAAGCGTGCCAAGATGATTTGGGAAGCACACTATAGTCGGGTTGTCGGGCATTTCGGGGTTAAGAAAATGGTGGCAGTACTGCAGAAGTATTTCTACCGGCCGAATCTTCAACAGGATGTCGGGAAGTACATCAGATCCTGCACTGCCTGTGCCATTGCCAAAGTGACCATTAAGAAGCAAGGCCTATATACCCCGCTGCCTACCCCTAGTCGACCTTGGGAATCCATTTCCATGGATTACATGTCGGGCCTTCCTTCTATTAAGCATGGAAACGATTGTGTTTTTGTGGTCGTCGATAAGTTCTCGAAGATGGCCATTATGGTGGTCTGCAAGAAGAATATCACAACAAAAGATTGCTAAAATCTTCTTTGAACGAGTGTGAGTACACTTTGGGATTCCAAAGTCTATCATCTCAGATCGAGACAACAGGTTCCTCAGTACATTTTGGTCCAGTCTCTAGTCGATGTTGGACACCAAACTCACTAAGTCCATAGCCTTCCATCCCCAAACTGATGGCCAAACACAGGTTGTCAACATGATGATCGTACATATTCTGCGCATGTACAACTCAAAGCATCCACGTACATGGGATGAGAGCCTCCGCTATGTTCAACACAACTATAACTGGGCTCTCCACAACTCGACTAGCCACAACCCTTTTCAAGTGGGCTTGGGATTCCAACCACTATGTCCCATTGATGTGGCCATGCCATTTATAGCTACTCAGGGAAATTCGACTCATGTCTAGTCCGAAACAGATAAGGCAAACAACTTCATTGAGCACATCCAACATATTCGCTAGTAGGTCCACGACATTGTGGAGAAATCAAATGCCAAGTACAAGCAGCGACATGATCAACATCGGGCGCCACATAAGTTTCAGGTGGGCGATAAAGTTTGGTTGCATTTGCAAAAGGAACGCCTTACCGGAGCCTATCAGACACTTAGACCACTCCGATATGGTCCTTACACCATTACCAAGGTTGTGGGGGACAATGCATTTAAGCTCAACATTCCCCCATTCCTTGGCCTGCACTCGATGTTCAATGTGGATCGCCTTCGACCATACTTTCCACCATTACTAGACACATCTAACATTGCAGAACAACTCACACCAAAAGAGTTAAATCCAGATTGCATGGAACAAGCTACAACTGATCAGATCATAGACATGCAGGTCAAGCACACTCGCCAGCAGAAGATCCAACTGTATCGAGTTGTCAAAGCAGGCCAACTCCTTCACTAGGGCAAGTGGCTCATTAGGGACCAAGTTCAACAGAAGTTTCCTCATCTCATGGAGGAACTCAACGCAACGAGGACCATTGCTTCTTAAGGGGGGGGAGGAATGATCTAGGTGGATATTGGTGGCCACCCGCCAATTCCACTTGGACCCCCACCATTGCTTCTTTCAGCTTTTCAATTTCCTTAATTGTAGCACAATTTACTATTTTTAGCAGTTTTTTCGGGTCCTAAACTCCCGGATCTGTTTTGAGGCCCTAAACGACGTTTTTTTGGAAACCTACCATTAGTGATTTATGTTTAAAATCATTTTTTTCGTCGTAGTCCTCGAAGAGATCTTTCCAACGGGTTATCATGCACGTCAAACAGAGATAATATGACCAAGTCGCGACCCCTGGAAGTTGGCTGTCCAACTCACCCCAACGGGGCCCATAAACTCTTGGTGTTACATCTCCTCGGGTTAGGGTTTTGGTTGTTTAGGGTTTGCTCTTATTGTTCAATAATAAAAAGGCCCTTGAGCCTCATTGTAAGGTAGTTCAGAGGCATGTAGCCACCACATCTCTTCTAAGAGATAAGCTACCATCGCCCGAGCTAGTTTATTTCCATTTCTGTTTGTAAGCATATTTCAATATTCTCCATTAATGAAATGAAGTATTATTTCTGCTGTATTTGTGTTTATTTCTGTACTATATTGTGTTCCTGTTTAAATCCAGATCATAAGCTGTAACGTTTAATAAAACACCTATAAATATAAATATATTTTTACGTTCCCGATGAGGTTTCACTTTACTCTAATTTAAAAAGGCTCATAAATGTAATACGTAATGACCAATACCTGTTTTTTTCTGGATGCTTTTCAGAGGCTTGTTATCAGAACTAAAAGCGTGGAGTACATGCCATTCTTACTTTCATTATTCAACTTTCTAAATGCAATGGCCTGGCTTGCATACTCTATGGTCACACGAGCTATCTTCATAGGGGTAATATTTTTTTTACCTGTTTTGGTTTAGTACCGATCCGTGTATAAAATTATCTTCTCTTATGTTGGCTTCTTTCTGACATTGTAGGTACCCAATGGTATTGGGTCTATTATGGGAATGATCCAACTCATCGTGTACTTCATCTATAGAAATTCAAGGGTGGTTTCACCTGTATCTGCTGAACTTTCGGAAACCAAACAAGACAACCATGCAACACTGGTTGTTGCGGCAGATGAGAAAAAGGTGGTGGTCGAGAAATTAAATGTGAGCATGGTGGAGATTGTTATGGAAGGCCAAGTGTGAATTTAATCTCATCATTTCTATATGTCACCACGTATCCAATTCTATGTGTTTGTGTTCAAACATTTGTAACCACAAAATATTGAATGGCGACTGCTTACCAATAAATCACACCGACGAAGTTTCGATCGAAGGAAGAGCATGCAAGACATTTGCACGTGTCGCCTCTTGCAGCTGTAACCCTATTAATCGTTTAATAATTGAGCATATTGCAGTAAAATCTGTTTCATAAATGAGCATAAATCTGTTTATTTATTTAATTTTCGGTGGTTGAATTGGAACTTTACCGTACATATACCAAACATAAATAAATAAAGACGTAAACATAGGCGTGGCTGGCATCGCTTAAATTTGATGGAAATGGTAGTTATACAGTAGTCCATCCTGAACCTTTTAATGAATAAAGCGTAACTTTGGACCGACCGATAAAGGGATATTAAAAACTTAACAAAAAAAGAAATTGGATATTAAAAACTTAAAAAATAAGAACTACGCAATTTATTTGTGGTGTCTCTTCCCACTGTAATTAAAGTTAACTAAGTTGGCTGCTGTACACTACTATTAATATGTCAAAGTACATATTATCATTATAGAATAAGACTCTAACCAATTAAAATGTAGAAAAATAAGATTTAAAAAAATATATATATATTTTTTCAAAAGTAAACATTAGATAACATCATTTAATTTTTGGTAAATTTAAAATTAATGTCAACATCAATGTTTTTTGAATACGTTATTACCCTGCTGTGACAGGGAATAATAACATATTTATTTTATTTGTTTCTTATAAATATAATTTTTACGTAGCTATTTATAATTGTAATTAGTCATTGTTTACCTTAATTTTGAATTTATAAGGTATCGTGAAAAATTAAATCTATCAAGGTGTAAACTTGTGGAGATTTCATCCCTCTTGACACATGATAGATTTAGAGTTAAGATAGATACACTTTTTTTTGCACTTATATACAAGTTTACATCTTAATGATCCCTTTAAACATATGATAACTTTGAAGTTAAGATGAACCTAAGTTTATTTATAAATGTTAAAGGTTAAAACATGTATTAAGTCTCTTCAATGACGAAGTGAAATGTTTGTGAAATGTCTTTCATGATGAAGGAAACTGAGTCCAAATGTTAAATACCTTTCTTTAGGTAAACAAACCAAGGCTATACATCCACTTAGAGATTGAAATTAATTTGTTTATACTAACCTAACTAACAAAGGCTTTACATTGAGTTGGAGTTTGAAACTACGCTTTTTACATTGACATAATTGACAAAGGCTCTACACTCAATCAAAGTTTAAAAATATGTAGTTTACACTAATTCAATCTAACCATGAAATAATATTACAATGGAATTTACCTGATGAAATCTAGATCATTTGGTTTATGTGGGGTTTAATTCTCATCAAGTCACTAATTCAAATCTCACAATAAAGAATTAAGAGTGAAAACTATCCCAAAAAAATATAAATTGAAAATAAAAATTATCTATACAAGATAAAATTGTCCATAAAACCTCTAATCTTGAACATGACAAAATCATAATAAAACCATCTCACAAATCATTCTTCTATCCGGCCTCAAAAGTAACCCAAACTAAATTTCACTTAACTTAAAATAAGTAGAGATTGCCTTAGCGTTAGATAAATATTTTTAAATCGAATATGTCGTCTATCTCCTCATACGGACGCCATTATACTTTTTATTGTTAGAAGTCCCAGAAAAAGGGATAGCTTCTGCCGCCTCTACCCAAAACTTAGGTGTAGCAGAACTCGCTATTCGACTCGTATTCATTTGGTTTCTTTCTTCTGGATTGATATGAAAGGCTTTAACAGATCGAGGAAAGCGGAAACATACAGTGGGAATTGCAGAAGCGCGGCGTAGGCAGGCGTGAAGGGCATTGGAGACTCTGAAGGACGAGCATAAATGCGATAGCATCGCCGATTGAATTGAATTATAATGGATGCGAATAAGAAGAGAATTGGGTCGCTGGGATGGCTGACAGAGTCGGGGGTGATGCCCAAGAAACAGAAGGCCATAGAAGGGGTGGGCGTGTCTTCGCTCTTAGAACTGAGGGCTCAGCTCTATAAAACCCAAGAGGAAGCCAAGCGCAACAAGGACGCGGCCCCTGACGTTGATTTGCACCGCGCAAGGAAGAGGAATAATGCCCCTCACGATATCTTCTCCAACAAGAACTCCGGCGTTGAAGATCGAGCGCACAGGTACCGAATTATTTCTTTCTAAAATTACCTTTCAATCCGCTGCTGTTACAGGGTTTCTTCTGGTCCTTCAATATGCCATCTGATTCGCTGTTCTGATTTTCAAACCATTTTATTTATTTTTAATTAAGCATACTTGGGTGCTTGGATGTCCAAAGATTTCCTCACGTATCGCTCTTCTGCCACAGTAACCCTAAAGCCACAAGAGTTGATGGACATTTGATTAAGAGTTGATACTAAATACCATATAGCATATGACCCAAGTCTATCTCACCAGTCACCGCACGAGTTATTTAAATACTCTCATACAGAGAGATTAAATTAGAGTAATCACCTCTGAAAGCCCTATAGTAGAGTGTCAGGTACTTTGAGAAGAGGGGGAATGATAAGATGGTTAGGTATTTTAAGAAGAGGGGAAAATATAAGGTTTTTCTCCTTTGGCTTAAGTAAACCCGTTTGACTGGACAGGGTAAAACTCCTAGTTTATAAACTTGGTACTGAGATCACTCAACTTGCTCATGATTTTATCTACAAAGATCTCAATAGCATGGTTAAATACCATTAACGCGTTCTCTGCCTTAGCACAGAGCCAGTGTTGCTGGGTTAACATGACGGACACCTGTGAATGTTTTGGTCAATTGCTTTAACTTGATGAGAATGCCCACGAGGTTTTGAATCTGGGTCATCATTGTGGCAAGCATTCTAACTTGCCACTAGAGCACAGCCCAGAAGACTGGTTTTGGTCGGTTTCGTTAAAGTGATTACATAAAAAATACACAGCACACACTCATTAAGAGTTTGTCATACTAGTAATATGTATAATAAAATTATATATGCTAAAAAATTATTAAAGGAACTGAACACAGTTAGAGTCATTTAAAAATTGGCACCCAAGAAAGCTACAATCTTCACACGAACTTCTTTGCAACCGGCAAAGCAAGCAAAGGTTTCCATTAGGCACATGTGATCAAGTATTGGAGCTGAATTCCTATAGTACTGTCAAGAAACAGTCTGGATATAGTAGACGGTAATGAGTCCTGCTGAGGTTGAGTGTGATCTGACGAAGATGCTGACCAAAGAGAAATAACTGCATGCTTTTTGAACAAGAGCGTTTAAAGGCTGAACAAGAGTTCCAACATCAAGTTGGTCTTCCCATCATGAATTGTCTTTTTCTTGGACACTTGCAAAAAAGGAACAACAATCAACGGTGCTATCAAAGTTGTCAAATGCAGAAACTATTGCAATGACCATTCAATCAAGGACAGCAGTGAGGATTGTATGGCTGTAAAATTGAAGAAAAAAGATGATTTGAAGTCCTCAAACAAGTGCTCAAGTGTTGCCATGACCAATCATCAATCGAACCACAATAAAACCTGATAGTAGGCGCAGATACAAGATTGTGCCTTTATGCCTCTTCACTTTTATCTATAATAAGAACAACGATCATACTGATGAGTGTTGCAATCAGAATATCAATACTTGGATGGAGAGTGAGAATGTCTCCTCTCCATATGAGAAGGATGCCAGCATGGCTGAGACGTGGATGGTGTAGATTTTGGTGCTGACTGAACAAAAAGTGCAGCAGGTGGTTCCTGCTGAGCATAAGCTGGTATTTACATATCAATAGAAGAATGATAGGGAGTGATAGATTTGAGTTTTAGTACATCATCAGTAGACGAAACAGCAAATGGTGTAGGACCTGGTTGCGGCAAAACAAAAGTGGTTAGGAGATTAGAGGGATTTAAAGGCAATGAATTTGAAAATTATCCAAGGCCTGCTTTCAGTGGTCTTTATCTCAGGAATAATAACAGTAACAATTCCCTTTCCACGCTTAACAACCTCACCACATGTGTCATGCATCTGATGAAACAATTTGGAACCAATCCCTCTAGTGTGCTTTTCAAAATCCAGGAGAAAAGTGCTCATGAGTAGCCAATAATACTTGAGAGAAGGAGTGTCATCAAAAGCGTTAAGGAATTTGCCCTTCTTTTGTATTTTCAATTCAACTAAAGTAGGAGTACATTGCTGATGAATGATCAAAAGTGCTGGATTGGAGGTAGAAGAAGATGCAAAGTAGACAAACCAATAAGCAAGCGGTCAAGTAGTATCTTGACTTGGTTGAACTTCAAACAATAGCAAAGGACTTGGTTGAACTTCAAGCAGAGTATCTAAAATGGGGAATGAACACTCTTGCACCGTACATCATGGAAATATTCAAGGACATCATTCAACAAGGATTCCCAAGAGACTGGACAACTAGCCTAACAATACCCCTTTTTAAAAGTGGAAACATTAATAATCCTTCCAATTATAGAGCCATTATGATCAATCCTTTGTTTGCAAAGCTTTTCGACAACATGGTAGAAAATAGAATCAGTGAGTGGGCAAAAGTAAAAGAAAAGAGGGCAAAAGGACAAGCGGGTTTTAGGCCGAAGCGTTCTACAGTGGATCATGTTATCATGCTGAGACATATTATTGAAAAGATTTGGGGGGACAAAGAAGAAGTATTTTGCTACTTTGTTGATTTCAGAAAGGCATTTGACACTGTCCCTAGAGATAAGTAGTGGTGTAGAATGGAAGAACTTGAAATTCTTTGCATTATAGAGCCGTTGTCCATAGACTTTATGAAGAGGTGAAAGTCAAAATTAGAATCTCAACGGGTATTTCAGAAATCTTTAGAAGTGACATTGGAGTCAAGCAAGGTTGTCCTCTATACCCTACTCTTTTTGGTTTATATATTGATAAACTGGAAGAGTTGGCTAAATTTGCAAGGTGGAGATGGTGTTCGGTTGGGGTAGTTTGTGATAAAGCTTCTTTTATATGTTAATGATCTTGTATTGATTGCTAAATTGACCCATGGATTGCAGATGCACCTTTATGCCCATGAGCATTTTTGTAGAGTATTGGGGATGCAAGTCAATACTAGCAAGACCAAAATAATGATTTTCTTTAACAAAAGGAAGCAGAGCCACCATAAGTTCTTCTTTGAAGGCAACATTCTTGAAGAAGTAAATGAGTATAGGTACTTCGGGATTGATTTCAACAACAAACTTAATTGGGAGGACTGCAAAAAGAAGAGAATTTTAGGAGGGTGGAAAGCATTATATGCTCTTCGAAACAGATGTAGAGAGGTAGAGTTATGGGATTGGAAAACAATTAAAGTGCTTTTTGGACTCCTAGTTTGTCCAATGATGCTATATGGGTGTGAATTGTGGGCTAGCAACACCCCCATCTCAAAATGGAAACAAATTGAGAAAATCCAAAAACGCTTGATCATGAGCAAGTTCAAAATAAAAAAGTTCGGTACCTTATGAGATAATGTTGAGTGAAACAAGAGCAACTCCCATTGAAGCAATTGCTATGGTGCGGCTCATAAGATATGTAAAAAGAATTGAGCAAATGGGAGTAAGTAGATGGCCTAATGTTATCTTCAATGAAGGCATGAATGAAAGAAAGAAAACATGGAGGAGACAAATCTACACGTGGATGCAAAAATGGAATATCTACCTCAATGTCTGTCTCACAAATAACAAGGAGCTAAAGAATTTTGTTATGGAAAACTTTCGTAAACGAGTATGGGAAAAGAGTTGGGTAGAAAGAAGAAGTACTACATTGAGGAATTCAACCCCACTTGTGATCTCCAACAAGAAGAGTACATTGGAGCTAACATTCCGTGGAGGGAAAAGGATCTGATTGCCCATTTAAGAACCAACTCGCGTCAACTTCGGTGTGAAACAGAACGGCGGAAAAGACCTAAAGAAGCTTGGGAAGAACGGGTGTGTACATTTTGCACGTTTGGGGCAGTGAAATCAGAAAAACATTTGATTTTGGAATGTGATGCCAAAGACATCAGAGAAAGTTACGGGAATATGTTAGCATCGGTTTCTTGGCATTATCTTTTCAGCGAGGGGATTGTTAGAAGGTTGGGCTAGCTCATCATCAATTTGAATAAGAAAATAATTGAATTGCAAAAGGTAAAAAAACAAGAAATTGGTGGTCCCATAGACTATTTTTAGTTTCTTGGACATTAAAATATCATTTCATTTAATATGACACATCCAACGTCCAGAAGTTTGTCATATTTCGTAAAAGCAGAAGAAGCAGAAATTTGTAATTGGCTACAATGATTCTCAACTCATTTTAGTGCCCCATATGTGGCAAAGTGTCACGAGTGAGTGAGTGTAACATTGATGTCAGTAAGCTTTTAACATATAAAAAATATGAAAGTTAATATTCTTCAATAATGATATTATTAAGTCGGCCATTTAATTAGTTATGGAAATATATAAGCTATTTTAGATCCTTCTTAACCTCAGATTTGACCCCTCTTTGCTTTTGATATATTTGGGGTTTTAGATGGATCTAAGATGGTATACCTTTAGTACTTCTCAAAATGCTTACGTCTTGTACAAAGGTTTTGATTGAGCCTTGAGGTACCAAATATCTTGGACATTCTTACCCTTATTGTTTGACAGTTGATGCAGGAGATCTAATCATGCTTCTAACTATGAAGCCAGGTAATAGGGCCCAGCTGGAAGCAATGAATTACCCTGTTCTGAAGTTGAGCAACAATATCCTGCAGCAAAGTTAGTAGGAAGCTTGGCATGAAAATTTCAAAGGCTGCAACTTCATTGTAAAGTTCGTCATTAGCAGTCAGCAAATTATCTTTTCACAATGTTTCTGTGTTGCACGAAACTTTTAGGAACCTGACATTTCGGGCCGTACTCGTACCAAAACTTCGAAACTTGGCCGAAAATCGACCATTTCAAATCATCTATGAGAGTTAATATAGACTTGTTTTTCCTTCTAAATTGTCGTCTATGGGTCTTATTCTCTTTTTTCTTGCAAACATAATGTGTTATTCACTTCTATATATATATATATATCTATATGACGTTTCGACCGACGTTTCCATTTTTGGCAGGTGACATTTCTAAACATACCCATTTCAGAAACTCAGAAACGTTTCGACGTTTCATGCAGCTTAGCAATGTTTCTAAATGAGAAATTCTTCATCCTGAACAGGCACAACCATGAAAAATAATTATGTACGATGAAACTATCAATATGTGCACTGTGTCTAGATAGAGTGCACAAAGTGCAAGACCTTCCATGAACAAAATTTAGTTTGACTTATTCTAGGAGAATTGCCTAGAGAAATCTTGTGTGAAATGGATGTTTGATCATAAAAAATATCTTGGCCTATGAAGCAGTTGGAAATTGGACATTGCTTTAACTCTAAGGCACCGTTGGAAACAGGGAGCATGTACACTGTGCAAGACATAATATCAACAATGAAAACTATACTTGAACAATATTATACAACTTTGAACAATCTCTAAAGAGAAGTTCAAGACTTCATGATAGTAGCTTCTGGCTATGTAGAAAAATTGTCGAACTCAAGAAATCAATGCCTACTAGGAATTCTCATAACAAAAAAATTAAAATTTAGACCAAAAAAATTACCTTGCCAGTGGCCATAACTATTTAATAAAATGATTGATTTGAGGAGGTGTTAAATCTATTCATTTTTCCAACATTGACTATTTTGTAACTTGACATGGTTTACTCTGAAAAATATGAAGGTTTTGTTTTTGGGCACTATGTCTCCCCTATATCATGAAGGAGCAACCTAAAAACACTTTATTACTGTGATTCCAAAACAGAGGGAATGCGAGTTTTGACTAAAAAATGTTCAAAAACAACAAGGATAGCAATCTTATTTAAGATCAGTGGACAACGGTGTTAAGGAGCCTGTCCACGATGAATGAGAAAGTGCCTCCGAGCCAAGGCCATTTGGAATTTTCCATTTATTGTCCATGAGCAATGATACACATCTCTGTATAGCTCACTGCGCTGCATTTATTTCCCAAGCTTAATAAAATGCCCATTAATGTGGAAATCTATGTAATCAGATTTTGATCTATACCAATGTGGAAAAAGTCGAAGTCGGGATTAATTCGGCAAGGGTCCAAAAGTTCAAAAACTTGGCAAAGTTGGGAGTTTTTTGAAAAAGTCGGCAAGAAGCTGGCAAAATTAAAAAAACACAAAATTATTAATTATTTTAACATCTAGAGTATCCACAACATCAAATAAATGCATTTCCACATAAACATGTAAAGAAAGCTAATACATAATATGTATATGAAGTCTAGTGCTACATCACATATCAAAATAGTGAATTAACTCCTGAATTTTGAGTGTTGTCTGAGTCTCAACTCTCAAGAGTCAAAATATCAACAAAAAATGTAATAGATGTATATCATGAGTCATCTAAAAGTCATCAAGTAATCAGTCACTGAGATCCTCTTCCCCTTTTACAGGAATAGGGAATGGCTTTGCCTTTTCCTCTAGAGGAAGAAGGCCCTGCCCCTGGGGATACAAAATCAAATGGACTCAATCGTCCTCTAGAAGTCGATGGAAGAGGTGGCCTCTGTCCTATGCTGCTGCCCATCTTAGATGGTGTCACCTCCTCCTCCTCATCCTCATCCAACTTTGCTAGTGCCTCCTGACCCCGATGTTGCTCCTCCTCCTCTACCTCTGACTCTCCCTCCCCTGCAACTGCTACATCCTCTAGATCCACACCTAACCAATCTGGGATCGAGTCCATGATCGGCCTCTCAGTCTCGACTCTCCATGAAGAGGTGGTATCAATATTGTCCAATGAGATGGCTTCTACATCAGTAGGTTTCTGATCCTGTCTCACCCACAATCGAAGATTGTAGTAGACGTAGACTATGTCATTGAGGCGTTGGGACTCCAATCTGTATTAGGGTCATAGATTGTAAATTAGTACTTAGAAAATTTAAATATTAAAATTAATCAAATGAATTCAAAAAATTTAATTTGAAATTTTTTTCCCTGTTGCGCTTTTTGCTGTGTATTTTGTCAAATACACTCCAGTTGCGCTCACACCCAGAGGAATTGCATGTTTGGCTGAGCACTCGAATGGCAAGCTTTTGGAGATGGGGTACTCGGGCACCATAGCTTGTCCACCAAGCATCTACAAGTTAAAAGAAAAATGAGAAACATAAAAAAGAAACATTCAAATTCTAAACTTGAAAGTTTGAAACAAACTGAAGCTTACTTGGCATTTTGGTCGTCCTATTCTTAATAGCCATGTTAAAACCAAATGTGCCACCTCCCATCCTATGGACCTCCATTTCTTTAGAAATCTCTTCATGTTCTTGCTCATATGACACCATCCTCTCGACACAAGTGAAGAATCCATCCATCACCTCAGCATCAAATCTGAAACCACAGGCGTAAGAAAATGAAGGGTTGAGGTAGATACTTGCAGCATGAATGGGGCGATGGAGGGTATTGTTCCATCCCTGATCAATCACTCTCCATATGACCTGTTGTTTCTCTAACCCCTCGTCTCCCTTATCTGCATAATAAGCACTAATGCCTTCTTTGGCCCTATCCATGGCCTCATACAAGTAGCCCATTGCGGGCTTGTCTCCATCAACCAACCGAAGAACCCTTACCAAAGGTTCTGAAATGGCACACACCTCCTCTACTCCTGCCCAAAAGCTGTGATCATATGAAACTAGTTTGCATATGCCCTCTCTCTCTGGTTTGCGGCTAATAGATAAAGAGCGCCAATCCGCTGAGAGAAACATGCTCTTCACATCCCACATAGAATTCAACAGACACTGAAAGAGAGATGAAAGTAGTGGCAAATCGCGTAATGGCAAGGACGCACCAACTCTTTGTTGTTGGTGAATCTTCTCATCAAGCTAAGCACAGATGCATAATTATATATAAATTTTGTTATGCTCTTGGATGATTCAACAATATCCCTCACAGTAGGAATCTTACCTATATCCTCCAACATCAAGTCAATGCAATGAGCAGCACAAGGTGTCCAAAACAAGTTAGGATACCTCTCCATAAGCATCTTGCCAGTTGCAACATAATTTGCAGCGTTGTCCATTATGACTTGGACAACATTGCTTGGGCCTACTTCCTGAATGAAGATGTCCAACAACTCACATAAGGTACGTGCATCTTTAATGTGTGCAGATGCATCAACAGATTTCATAAACATTGTTCTCTTGGGACAACTAACCAAGAAGTTAAGAAGGGTCCTACCCTTCTGGTCAGTCCAACCATCTGACATGACTGTGCATCTAGTTTGTTCCCATGATGCCCTAAACTTCGCCAATCTAGCAGTGCAATCAGTCTTTTCATCTTGAAGAAGAGGCCCTCTCAATTCTGCAAAGGTGGGGGTTTTGTACCTCGGGCCAACGACAACAACAACATCAAACATAGGCTGGTAGAATGGGTTTGTCTTGGCAATATTGAAAGGAACATCACTCCATAGAAGACACTTACTGACCAACCTATCAGCTTCTGCCTTTTCCTTTTTTTCATTGCTGATTTGATCCCAAGTTGTGAACCAGTTGTTGTTCTAAGAACAAAAAAAGATGAGATAGATGAGTGGCTGGGACCTATGGGTGAGGAAGGTGATGCTGCTGAAGAAGCACTGCCACTTTCAATTCCCCCCACTCTTGAGCCCCCTACAAGTTGGTTTTTTAGTGCTGCCCTGGTGTCCTTTCTGTCCTCTTTATCCATCAATGATTGAATGGCCCGTCGGATGATTTATGGAGTTGTATTTGTGCAAAGTTCAACATTTTGTCCCGAAATTTACCCCAAATGGAATTTTAATCTGTTGATGTCTCCTGACATATGCTTGCCACACAACTTGCAAGTCAAATACATTTTATTGACTCCCCCAGTTTCGGGTGTAGTATTAGGTTCACCAAACTCCCACATAGCGTCCAAAATCCTTGGCATTTTGTTTTAAACTTTGAAGTTGAACTTGAATTTAAACCTGGGCACAAAAAAAATTGAAACAAATTAAATTGCTTCGGCCTTCAAATCAGCAAAATATAATTTGTATTGCACTCAGAATTTAGAAACAAATTAGTAAATTTAAAAACTTAAATTACAAATTTACAGTACATACTACATAGTAGCTATTTTGAAGTCACTGTATATTTTTGAAGTCACATATACAGTCAATATATAGTGATTATAAGAGGTCACTGTTTTATCATTTATGATTATGTGACATGTCATTGTTTTATGATAAAACTTTTATCATTTATGATTATGAAATTAATAAATTATATGCTCCAGCCCACAGATTTTTAGGCTCTGTGCAGTGTGACTGTGTACTGTGTAGATTCACTGGCAGTGAGTGTTGGTTTTGACTCTTGTGACTGCCCTTTTGAGTCTAATACATATTATACATATATGGATAATAACATATACCTTCAGTTTTGTATGATTCCAAACAAGGTCTGCAAAACTTATTAGGTTTTCTTCAGATAAGAGATTTGGAAGGCTTGATATGCCCCAACTTTAATTTTTAGACTCAACGAACACTTAAGCATCGAACATTACACTGGTCAGCCACATATATGTAGAATCCATATATGGATAATGGCTATGTTCCGCTGCTCGCATAGCCATATATATTATATATTATACTGATACATATACGGAATCTGGATAATGGCTATGTTCCGCTGCCCGCATAGCCATATATATTATATATTTATTATTATACATATTACATATTACATATATGAATAATGATATTACAAATTTACAATGATACAATTCACTGAAACTTGAAAGATTTAAGAAACATTTAACAGCCTACAGGTATCTCGGGTTAATTAGAAATCCGAAGACTGAAACATACCTTGCAGGCTCCTTTTAACGCAATGGCAAACGGAACGTCTGAAACCCTTGTATCTCGATTCTCCACAGCGCTGAATGCCAAAAAGCCAAAATACACAGCGAAAATGAAGCGAAATGAACCTTTGCGGCATTTTATCCATGCGTTTAAAAGGGAGGCTTACTTTTTGGATCAACTTCCGATTAAATCGGGAGTAATTCGATAAAATCGCGATTTTTTCGTTTACGAAAAAGTCGCCAAAAAGTCGCATGATTTAATCGTTTTGCCCAAAAAATCGTGTTTTCAGGAATAAATCGCGATTTTTTCGGGACTTTTTCCATACTGATCTATACTCGTAGAGCCCCTGTGAAATGCAATGCATTGTTCGACCTGCAACTACGGTCCCTGAATGATTACTTTATCCTGTGATTTCCCTCATCTTTCTTTCCTTTCGCTCCTTCCTCGCTGTTTCAATTTCATGACTTTTATGTGGGTCATTAGTTTATTGTGTGCTTGACCATTCTGGGCTATGGATATTTTCATGAAAGCTACAAGAATATTAGCTTTGTAAACACAGTGTAGGCACCCTGCCTTTTTCATTGGTTTGAGAGAGCGTTGGTTTGTCTCATTTCCTGAGTTGAATTGGTATTGCTGGGCGGTTTTCCTATTCCCACAGGCTGTCAACACCATTTTATTGCTTGTTGGGCATTTTCCCTTTTCCACAGAGCTGTTCAATCAAATCTACACTTTGCTGAATTTACATATCTTTGGGCATTTTATCCATTGCCTGGGTGAATTTATACTGTCATGGGCATTTTATTCACTGCCTTGTTGAATTTACATCCCCTTGGGTGTTTTATTCACTGCCTTGGTGACTCTGTTCACTTACTTGGCTGATTTTACCTTGCTGGATGATTTTCTTTTATTGCTGGGTTGACTTCTGTTTGTTGATGTTCTGGATGGGCAGAGTTATAGTTGGTTGGTTTGTAGAATTTACCTTCAACAAGCAAAAATAATTAGTAAAGGAAGAGGCTATGGAAGCTGTTGCTATTGTAGCTCTTGAATACGCAGTGTATTCAAAATTCAAATTACACAAACAAGCAACAAACCAGATGTGAATCCATCTTGAAATATAAGGATAAAAAATTTCATTCCACAGGCCAGACAGGCTATAGTCTCTTTTATGGATCATATGGTATCAGAGTAGGTTCATCTGAAACCTTGAAGCAATTGCCATGGGCAAAGCCTTGAAGAGGGAGAAGTTGGAAAAGCTGAGAGATTTCAATAGGCAGATCCAAGACGAAAGTTGGTATTGGAGGCAGAGAGCAGATGGATTGGAAGAAGAGCTTGCCAAACACCAAGAATCCTTCACCAGCATGAGGGCATAATTAGATAAAAGCAAGTTGCAGCTCTTTCAGTTGGGGGAGAAATTCACTGGGCAGTCTAATTGGCAAGAGGAGAGGTTCACTGTACAATGTAGTGTTATACCAGGATTTGGCAGTGAAGGAAGAGGCCTTGATGATGGTACAAGAAATTGTTGACAAGGCCAAGTAAGCTCCTTCTGTTGCCACCATGGAAGCCAGCACCATGGGCATGTTAATCATGGTAACTCACCTTCGAAGACCCTTCATCAAGTGATCTTTGGTGACTCTAAGAAGCACAATAGAGGCATTGGTTCAAAGCTCACGAGGGAAATGTGATATGATGGCCAAGGGTCAGTCATGTAAGGCCAAGGGATTTTGATCCCCATAGTATCTCAACAGAGGCCCAAGCATGAAGGCCAAGGATTTGTTGGACAAGAAGTTGACACAAGTTCAGCTCAAACAACCTTTGTCAAGGCAAGAAGAATCAGAAAAGAAGCCATTCACATGGATGGAAAGGCAATTGGAAAAGGATTGCGCAGCAAGTCACTTAAATTTGCTTGTAGAGGCTTGGAAGAGGGCAGTGAAGAGATGATTCCCCCCGTCCAAACTTGCTCCAATTCTTGGGAGTCCAAGCAACCAAATTGGCAAACATCACCACAAACCAAAAATGTAAGGCATAAATTGTCTCTATTTTAAGGAAAGGGGTCATAAGTCTCGCAGTTGTTGGCACTTCAGAAGGTCAAGCAGTCCATGCAGGAACTATTGATAGTATCATAGATTGATTAAACATTAGGAGGCCAAATATTGGAGGCTTCACCTAGAACTCCATCCCAAGAATCAAACAGCCAAGAAGTAAGCTCAGAGAGTCAAGGTTAATGGTAAGGATGAGTTGCTTGCACTTGCAACCTAAGGAGTGGCGACTGTCCAATGACTTATTGCAGTAGTGAATGCCATCTCAAGCCATGCGATAGACAATAGGCTTATGTGAAAAGGCACCCTTTCTTGGATATTTGTCGAAGTCTACTAGATGATCGAAGAAGAAGATTGAAGGGAGTTGAAGCTTTTG
>APFE030272268.1:0-16826 GCA_000404065.3 Pinus taeda
TTACTAGTCATGTAGCCTTAGTTGGAAAAAATGCTCTAGAGCCATGGAACAACTTGGGTTGAGTTACTAGTCCTAGAGCCTTGGTTGGAAAAATGCACTAGAGCCCTTGGTGGGTTGAGTTACTAGTACTAGAGCCTTGGTTGGACAAACGCTCTGGAGCCAAGTAAAATTTGTGGGTTGAGTTACTAGTCTTGGAGCCTTGGTTGGACAAACACTCTAGAGCCCTAGAAGGCTTGGATAGAGACCGATCTAATGATAGTTTTGTGATGTCCGACTGTGAGGTGGAGTCACTACTTAAGGGGTTGAGGTTGATGTGTCCTATGAGATCCCACATTCATGCTTGGAATATGGCATGATGGTGAATGGCTGAAGAGAGATTTGTTTCAGCCATTCTATAGTCGGGTGGAATGTGCAAGTCACATCTCGGGTTTGGATTTTGCATCATTAATGAAAGGGTATTTCTCCTTATATTTCTATGATATTTTTTATGGATTATATGTGGTCTATATGGCTATAATGTTGTGAGTATTTCTACTGCTATTATGCTACTTATGTGTGTATTTTATGACAATAGCCATGTGTGGTGCTCATCATGTTTTTATTTGTAATTGAATGATAAATGAATCTATGACCTAATGGATGGAATGGCAGTTGATGTGTTGAGGCATGGATGGTTCTTAGCGATTCTCAACTAAGTATAAGACCCCTGTGCTCATAACTATTAATTACTACTCTAGATAACATTTGTAATATGCTTGATGAAATTCCTGTCCTGGATAGTAGGGGTCCAGTCAAGGTCATGAACAAGTCTTTTCTTTAGTACTGTAATTTCCATGTTATTTCATTGATCTGAAGATATGGTTCAATTCTAGGAAGTGACCTAGGCTCTGGGCTTGAAAAAAGTGGCTCAAATCGTGGAGTAGCTGGCATAACATTGAAAGTTTTGGTCTCTAGTCACTGGCAGGCAAGCCTGTGAGAGTGACTTTGGGTTTCTGGTCGCACTCATTCTTATAGCATGGGAATGATTGAGCCTTAAATTGTCTAAAATCTCAGTGGGACCCCATGGAAAGTTGTCTAAAGTATTGGATTGGTTCTTGAGGGTCCTATAGCTCATGATTAATTCTTCTATGGTTTGTTTCCTTCAGTTCCACTTCCTTAATGTGACTTAGGAGTTTGAATGATATCATAGTGGCCTCTTGTCGCATGTTTACCCCGGCTGGCCGGTTGCTTAGGTAGATGTAGGAGGAGGCTGTTACAAATTGGTATTAGAGCATGGTTCACCACTCAGACTAGATGGGCTATGTGTTGGTCATGCATGCATGTCATTTTCATGTGTGTCTCTCACCCTTGCATTCCATGTCCTTGTTGCATTTGCATGATGTTGTTCATGGTTGTAGTGATGTCGTCATGTGAAATTTGAGGTGTGATTGTGGAATGCATCACTGTGAGTGTATGACTAGTTACATGTCAATTTATGTCATATGCATGTGCCATTGTAGTATGCTTGGTTACATTCTTGCATGTTTGGTTACATTCTTGTATGCTTGGTTGCATGTATCATTCTTGCATTTCTGATTTCAAGTATTGTTCATTCATGCTTGATCATACATGTTTACACATATGTGTGGATGGTTATGCATTTCTTATGCATGTTCATGTTTGCATGTGGTCAAGTGTATAGTGACATAATGATGGTGGTTGTCATGCATGAGGCTATGGCATGTTGTTTTTGACCTTATGCATTGATGACTAGACCCTAGCTAGAATGACGGTTGCATGGTCATATGCTTATGTTTATGCTTCATGTTTCTATATGCTATCATGATTATGTTATACATGTATCACATTGATTTTTTGATCTTGCAGACAAGGTATCCTCCTTGAACTATACTAAGGTATGTTTGTTTATTGTGATTTGGTTTAGTTTACATGATATACCTTGTAGGAAGAAATATCAAATGGCTAGCAAGATCGTTGACTACAAATACTCTCCCTATGAATCTAAGGAGCAGTATGGCATTAGGAACACTTCTGATTTGCCAGTGACACTCAGAAGTTTAAAGGAATAAATAAGGATTTGTAAGGTAGATAATGGCAGAATCATATAGGCATACGAAATGTTAACAGAGGTAAATGCAGTCATACTTCAAAGCTTCTCAGATATGCAGCGACAGGGACTACATCGAATCAACGACGAGTAGGAGGATAGAACTAATGGGGCATATGGTAGTAGATCACATGGTGGTAACTGATCAGATAGAGATGACACAATTAGAGATGGCAGATTGTTGGACACTCCAAATAGGAGAAGGGATATACATTGGTATGATTCTAGTTCTAATTTAGATAAGCACTATGATCGTTGTTAGCATCATCCTTATAGGAGGGGTGATAAGGGGTATTTTCCAAAAGAGTTTAATAAAGAAAAACCACCTACTTTTGATGGATAGGTAAGTTAATCACAAGATGCAGAGGTGTGGTTTCTAGGCATAAAGAAGTTCTTTAGATTACATGACTATTTAGGGAACATGAAAGCTAGAGTGGCTACATTTAGTCTCAAAGGAAATGCAGACATTTGGTGGGAAGACGTGAAGAATGTTAGAGGTATAAATGAGGAATATTTGACTTGGAGTGAGTTTGAACGGCTATCCAAGGAAAATTATTTGTCAGAAAGATACTTTGATGACAGGGTGAAAGAATTGTATGAGCTAAAGATGGGATCCATGATAGATGATGAGTACACTTGCAGATTCTTGGAGTTGCTAGCATATGTGCCTTACCTCAAGGAGGAGAAGGCTAAGATTGAGATATTAGTTAGTGGGTTACCAGCTGCATTCAAGGATAGGATTGAGTTCGACGAGCCTAGATCATTAGACGAGGCCATATGAAAACTGAAGCATTACTATGAACAATTGAAGCACATAATTGAGACTAAGCCAGACTAGAGAGGTAATGAAAAGAAAACAGGAAAATGGGAGAAGAAACGAGTATGGTCGTAAGACACGGGTAATAAGAATAATGTTGCACCACCTAAGAGGCATAATTCATCAAATAGAGGATAGGGACATAGAGGTGAGTCATAGAATAAGGAGCTCATGCAGTGTTAGGCTTATGGAGGAGATCATTGCAGGAAGGATTGTCCACAGTGCCAAAGTGGTAGGCCTAAGATATACAGTGCACAGGAGGGACAGACTGTTGGAGATTTTGGTCAAAGTATTCCCCGTATCTATGTAGCATTGGATAAAAAATAGGCAGAGCATCAAACATCCATCATTGAAATGGACAATAAGCTTTGTGATCAAGTTATTTCTATTTTGATTGACCCTGGATCTAATTATATCTATGTTAGTTCCGACTTGGTGGATAAGTGTGGTTTGAGTAACAAATGAAATGCAAAGTCTTCGTTAGTGCAGTTGGCCACAGGTAAGAAAAAACAAGTTCATCATTAGGTAAGAGCTTATGCATTTCACTTGAATGTTATCCCTACTGCAACATTTGAATGTATTACCATTGGGTTCATACAGTTGTATCTTCATAGAACCAAGGTAGACTATTATGAAAAAACCATTGAGTGTGTTGATGACAATGGAGAACCAAGAGTCTTACAAGGTAAGAAGAAAGTTACATTAGTTAGGATGGTGACAACTATCCAAGCAAAGCATAGTCGTAGGAAAGGGTGTATGTTATTTACAGTACACATTGCTAGTGTTAAGAGTAAGGAAGTTGAGGATATATATGCATTGAGAAGGTACCTAATTTTGCCGCAATTTCATGATGTATTTCCTAAGGACAATACATAGTTTCCACCTCATGGGGAGTTAGACATTTCTATCGAGTTAGTGCAAGGGGAAACTCCAACATCAAAAGCACCTTACATGATGAGCACACCTAAGTTGGTTGAGTTAAAGTTGTAGTTAAAGGAAATGTTGGACAACGGATACACTAGGCCTAGTGTATCACCTTGGGGCACACCGATCTTGTTTGTGAAGAAGAAAGATGGTGGTCTCACATTATGCATTGATTACAAGTAGTTGAACAAAGTGACTACTAAGAACAGGTACCCTCTGCCGAGGATTGATGACTTGTTCGATCAGCTGAAGGGAGTAGTAGTGTTCTCGAAGATTTATCTGAGATCCAGATACCACCAAGCATGCATCAAAGAGGAGGACATTTACAAGACTACATTCAAGACCATGTATGGGAATTATGAGATTGTTATTGTTCTATTTGGATTAACTAATACTCCAACTACATTCACGTGTTTGATGAATAGTGTGTTGCGTCCATTTTTGGATAAGTTTGTTATTGTGTTCATTGATGATATTTGTGTATATTCTAAAAATGAGGAAGAGTATGCCGAGCACTTAGCAACAATGTTGAGGTTGTTGAGAGAGCATTAGTTGTGTGATAATATCAACAAATGTAGTTTCTTTCAGACTGAGGTACATTACTTGGGACATGTTGTCTCTAAGGAGGGAATTGCAGTAGATCCAAACAATATAAGAGCCATCATGGAGTGGGTAGCTCCTAAGAGTGTGGATGAGGTGAGATATTTCATTTGTTTGGCAGGATACTATAGGAGGTTCATCAGGAACTTCTCGCAGATTGCTTATCCTATCACATCATTGCAAGGGAATGGTAATAAGTTTTAATGGAATAAGGAGTGTGAGGCTATCTTTGAACAACTCAAGTAGTTGTTGGCACATGCACTAGTACTATAGATTGCATATCTGAAAAAAGAGTTTGTGGCATACACAGATGCTTGCAAGAGAGGGATTCGCAGAGTCCTTATGCAGTATGGACAAGTGGTATGTTATAAGTCCCATAAACTAAATGAGCATGAGAAGAACTATCTATCACATGATATTGAGTTAATAGTGATCATACATGCATTGAAGATGTGGAGACACTATCTTCTTGGCAGGATATTTGTACTGATGAGTGATCACATTAGGTTGAGGTATTTGTTAGACCAGCCGAATCTAAATGCCAGGTAGGCTAAATGGTTGGCCATGATTATTGAGTTTGATTTCGAGATAAAGTAAATCAAAGGTGAAGAGAATAGGGTGGTAGATGCTCTCAATAGATGAGTACAAGTACATCACTTGGCAGCTATGAGCTCCTATGAGACGAACTTACAAGATAGGATTTGTAGGAATGTCAGCAGGATGTCAAGTATATGGAGATTGTGCACAGGTTGCAACAGTATGTTGGTATAGGTACATGTGCATGTACAATTATAGTTAGTGGTACAAGTATAGGTGGAAGTACATGTACAGGTATAGGTTAACATGGTATGGATTATTGTCTTACAACAGATGGGTTGGTTGGGTTCCGAGATAAGATATTAGTACTAGATAACAATGAGCTCAAGAAAGTGATCTTGAGGGAGTTTCATTTGAAACCATATTCAGGTCACCCAGCGTATTAGAAGACATTAACTGCAGTGAAGATATTTTATGATTGGCTGAATTTGAAGAGGGATGTAGTGTAGTTTGTGGCTAGATGTTTTGATTGTCAGCAAATGAAAGCAGAGTGTAAACATCCAGGTGGATTTTTATAGCCAATTGTGATTCCTAAATGGAAATGGGAGTTTATGTCCATGGATTTCATCTCGGGGTTTCCCAAGATATTGAAACAACATGATTTCATCATGGTCATTGTGGATAGATTAACAAAGGTTGCACACTTCATTCCGGCAAAGTCTACATTCTCATTTAGTGATGTGGAACAAGTATTCATTAGAGATGTAGTTAGACTGTATGGTGTTGCAAAGAAGTTTGTATCAGATAAGGATGTGAATTTCACTTCCAAGTTTTGGAAGGAGTTATTTGCAGGTTTGGGCACAGAGGTGGCCTTCACCACATCTTATCATTCACAGACAGATGGAAAAATAGAGAGGGTCAACAAAATATTGGAGGACATGTTGAGTATGTATGTGATGCATTAGTAGCGGAAATGGAAAGAGTACCTTCCACTGGATGAGTTCGTGTACAACAACGGTTATTAGGAGTCATTGAGGATGAGTCCTTTTGACGCATTGTATGGGTGGAGTTGTAACACTCCTATCAGTTGGGAGTGATCCGGTTCACAGTGTATTGACTGGAACAGATATGTTGGAAGACATGGCATAGGAAATGTAGGTAATCAAGAAGAATCTAAAGGAAGCATAGGATAGACAGAAGAGTTATGCATATAGGAACAAGTTGTTGAAGGAGTTCTCGGTTGGGGAACATGTGTACTTGTGCATCAGACTGAAGAAGACATCCTTGAGGATTCGATCTTGTGCCAAGTTGGCACAATGATTTTGTGGACCCTTGAGTACACCAGTAGCCTATCGACTTGCACTGCCTCTTACAGCCAAAGTCCATGATGTTTCGATGTATCATTACTTAAGAAGTATGTTAAGGATGTTTATCATGTGATTGACTAGTCTGTATTGTAGGTGGAAACAAATGGAGAATTCCAACCGGAGGCTTATTGTATATTGCAGAAAAGGGTGTTGTTGCTACATAACTAAGTAATCAAACAAGTTAAAGTGCAAAGGAAGCACTTTGGGCCCAATGAATCTACATGGGAGATGGCGGATTAGATGCGGGTTATATATCCTTCCTTGTTTACTGGTTGAGGCAAAGCAGCTTTGATATGGTGGTTTGGTATATGCTTTATGGTGGTTTGGTATATGCTTTATGATGGTTTGGTATATGCTATATAATGTTTTGATATATGCTTAGATATGGTGTGTAGTACATGTTTTGATATATGGATTGGTATATGATTTGGTATATGTTTTGGTATATACTTTTGGTAATGTTGCTATATGTACATATGTATATGGTTGTAAATACCACCTTGAGCTATTTCATAAAGCTCCACTCTATGGTATTGGTGTTATGTCATTATGATTATGTTGTAATGTTACTATGCTATCATGTGGTTATGTTATCATGCTGTGATGATGTCATGTGGATTGATACTCGACATAATGATCATTGTAAATATTGTAATGAGTTGTGTTATAAAGCTCCACTATGCAGTATGTTGTCATGTTGTCATGATGTTTTTTTTTAGTAGATATTTCATTATAAATACTGCATTGATCTATGTTATAAAGCTCCATGAGCAGTATGTATTCTTTCAGCAGGTTGTTGAGGTATATGTGTGATTGAACACCGAGGAAAGTGTCCCCCAAGTGGAAGGGTTCTATAATGGCCCTCGTGAAAATTCCATGTAATAAAAGTAAATAAAGGCAAAATAATAACCACAGATGATGGGACACTGATTCCAAGTTGAATGTTGGGAAAACTCCTAGTGACGAGGTTCACTTGTGATTATTTATATCTAAGAAAATTGGAAAATTCAATGGCTAAGTCTTTGGAAAGGCAAAATGGTATTTTGGCACATTTATTTATGAAAATAATGGAAATTAAGAAAATAGGGACATGAAAGGTCACAAGTTGCATGTGAGGAGGAAAGTGAAGGAAAATAATGGAAAATGAAGAAAATAGAGGCCTCATTCATAAAAAGGCTTCTAAGGAACAATTGGTAACCTTTTGTCAATTCAATTTTGGATCTCTCTCATTACACACTCTCTCTCTCTCATACTCTTGGAGACTTAAGAGTTTTCATGGAGCACTCTTGGTGAGTGTGGCATACTTGGATTATTGGAGCAAGAAGGGAAACGAAGAGCAATAAAGCACATGAAGGCATCGGGATCAGCAACTACATCAGATTTTCTTGCAGGTACCGAGTTGTATGTATGTTTCCTTTAGTAGTTTTTGCATGCATGGAATATGCATGTGGATTTTTTGGTTGTGATCTGTCATTGGAATGGAGGATGTCCACGATTGAAAGTGGATTTCCTATCCTTGCCATTTCCTACATAGTGATGGTGATTGTGGGTTTATTTTAATTGTTTTGTTTTTTGTTGGTTCTCATGTTTCCTTAGCTTGGGTTGAGTTATTAGTCTTGGATCCTTTGTTGGAAAACCGCTTTAGAGCCTTGGAACAACTTGGGTTGAGTTACTAGTCCTAGAGCCTTGGTTGGAAAAATGCTCTAGAGGCCTTGGTGGGTTGAGTTACTAGTCCTGAAGCCTTGGTTGGACAAATGCTCTAGAGCCCGTAAAACTTGTGGGTTGAGTTACTAGCCTTGGAGCCTTGGTTGGAAAAATGCTTTGGAGCCCTGGAAGGATTCGATAGAGACTAATTTACTGATATTTTTGTGGTGGATCACTGTGAGGTGGCAGCATTGTTACAAGGATTGAGGTGGATGGGTTGCAGAAGCACTTGATGGATGCTTTATTGATGTGTCCTGTGAGATCCCACAGTGATGCTGGGAATATGACATGACAGTGAATAGATGAAGAGAGATTTGGATGAACCATTCTACGGTTAGGTGGAATGTTGAAGTCCCATCCCAGGTTTGGATTTTGGACAATTAATGAAAGGGTATTTCTCCTTATATTTCTATGATAATTTTGATGGATTATATGTGGTTTATATGGTGATACTTTTGTGAGTAGTTTTTCTTCTATTACGCTAGTTATGTATCTATTTTATGAAAATGGCCATGTGTGGCTCTCATCATGTTTGTACTTGTACTTGAATGATCAATGTATCTATGACCTAATGGATGGAATAGAAGTTGATGTGTTGAGGCATCAATGCTTCTTAGTGATTCTCAACTAAATATGAGACCCCTATGCTCAAAACTGTTAATTGCACCTATAGATTACACATTTGCAATATGTTTGGCGAAATGCCTGTCATGGCTAGTAGGGTTCCAATCAAGGTCTTGAACAAGTATTTGATTTCGTACTGTAATTTCCATGTTATTTTATTGATATGAATATATGGTTCAATTTTAGGCATTGAATTGGGTTCTAGGCTGGGAAAAGTGGTTCAAATCGCAGAGTCCCTAGCATAACACTGATAGTTTTGGTCTCTGGTCATTGGCAGACAAGCTGTGAGAGTGACTTTGGGTTGTTGGTTGCACTCACACCTATAGCACGGGAGTATATTTGGGTTTTTGGTCGCATTAACTCCTATAGCATGGGAGCGGCTGAGCCATATATTGTCCAAAAGATCAATTGGACCCCAAGGCAAGTTGTCTAAAGTATTAGATAGTTTCCTGAGGGTCTTGTAGCTGATGATTAATGTGTGTATGGTGTGTTTCCATTGATTCCACTTCACTAATGTGACTTAGGAGGTTGAATCATATCATAGTGGCCTCTCGTCGCATGTTTACCCTGGCTGGCTAGTTGCTTGGGTAGATGTGGGAGGACGATATTACGACAGGATCCCCAAGTGTTGGAAAACAACTTTAGGTGCCAAAACCATGAACTAACCTTCCTTTTTAGGCATATGGACTCCAATTCACTTGAATAATAGTAGAAGCCAGTGACTGTAACCCTCCAGTCGCATGGATAACCCGGCCTCCCAGCGATTGCAGTCTAGAATTACTAGTTTTGTGCATGCATCCCGAGAATCTAAGCCACTTCTTCAAGCTAGGTTCTATAGCTCTGCCCAGAACTTGATAGAACTTTCCATAATCATACATGACACTAGAAAAAATCCATTAACACAAAATTTAGACAAGAACTTGACCTAGCTAGGCCTAGCCATGACAAACATTTCGTCAAACACATTGTGAACATGTAATCTACAAGCCATAAATGCATATCTGAACGTAGGGGTATCATACTTCTAAAATCATCAAGAAGGTCTAATACCCTCTCATAATAGCTCCAAAGATATCTATTAGTTCATGTATTTAATAACCATTCATTTACCAATCAAAACATGTTAAGAGATATATCTAGATTCTGTCATGAAACCATGCTTATAACCATCATATAACTAGAATAATAGAAATGATAGAATAACCATGAAATTCACATAATAACAAGTATAAATAATCATGAAATACAAGAGGAAAGGAGCTCTTATTAACATATGAAAATCAAACCAAGTCAGGTACTTCCACATACCACACAACCAAGGATTGGGCTAAATGAAATCCCTCTTTAATCTAATCACCCTTGTGCCATATTCAAATCATGAATGTGGGATCTCATGGACTAAACCAAGAAAAACCAAACCAAGGATTCTAGAGGCCAAACTACCTCAACCCCTAACCATTGGTTCCACCTCATACTCTGACATCACTAACCATCACCAAATTTATATCTACCAAGATGTCTAGGGCTCTAGAGTGTGTGTTCCAACCTAGCTTTAAGACTAGTAATTCAACCCATACTTGTGGTAGGGCTCTATATCAATTTCCATCCAAGGCTCTAGGACTTTAACTCAATCTTCCAAGGTGTTAAGAGAGTTTGTCCAACCAAGCCTTCCAAGTCTAGTAACTCAACCCAAGTTGTTCCAGGGCTTCTAGAACATTTGTCCAAACAAGGCTCAAGGAACTAGTAAGTCAACCCACAATGATAAGTAGCATGATCACCAATCAGAAATAATCAAGTGGGAAACCCATAACACCATGACTATCTAGGAAATGGCAAGGCTAGGAAAAACCACTGTCAATCTGGGAAATCCTCCATGCTACTAATAGATTATGACCAAACAACCACATGCATATACCATGCATGTCAAAAATAGCAAGGAAATCATACATGCAACTCAGTACCTACAAAGAAAACCCACTGTAGTTATTGATCCCGCTGTCCCCTTGCACTTTCTTTTTTTCCTTTTCCTTCTTTCTCCAAATCCAAAGTATGCCAATATCCTCCAAGAATGCTCCAAGAAAACTTAAGTGTGCAAGAGTATGAGAGAGAGAGAGAGAATAGAATGAGAGTGCCAAAGTCTGAACTAGCAAATGTTGTGAACTAATCCTCAAAAGCCTTTTTATCATTAAGGACTCTATTTTCTTCATTTTCCTCTATTTTTCCTTCAATTTTCCTTACATGCAATTTGTGACCTTCACTTTCCTTTTCTCTTATTTTCCATTATTTTCATAAATAAACTGCCAATTAATGCATCTTTACCTTTTCCAATTTCTATAACTATTTATTCATCCCAAGTGATCCCCATCACTATGTTTTTCGCCTAACATTCATCTTGGAATACCTTGGTCTTATTTTTCCTTTATTAAATTTATTACATGGATTTTTAATCAAGGGTGTTATACACTACATGGAATCATCGTCCATATTCCTTTTTCTTGGGCCACTGAAAGTCTCCTCCTCATTCTTCCACTTCAAAGTGATGAAGAATCAATCATGATATAGGGAAGGGATAAGGAAGATATGTAAACTAGGGTTTCCTAAGAGGAAATGCTTAAAACAATGCAGGAATAAAAACTTGAATCAAGGGAAATTCACTATAGCTAGGTTGCTTATGGGTTGGAATGAATTTTAACATACCTATGGAATCCTTTAATGCCACCAAAAGTTGGCCGGATAGTTAAGATGCAAGCTATAGAAGGTGACTTCTAATCTAACACATAAACCTAATGCAAAAGTTTGTGAAAGCACAAACATTCTTTTTTTGGGTGCATATTGTAGGAATGCATGAGTTACTTTTAAGGATACTCACTCCAGGAAAAATTTTAAGGATGGAAATTTATCTTAAAGTTTAGAAACCTTGGCGAATCCCCTAGTCCATAATATGAAATCTATAAAAATTTTGGAGATATTTTTGTAAAAATATAGAAATTTATAATAATTTTATATAGTGTATGTATAGATTTTTGGTGATTTTTAGTTTAAAATAATTTGATTCTGTAAAATTTGGGCAAACCATTTGTACAAAAAAATGGAAATTAGCGAATCTTTCTTTTGGAAAAAGTATATAAAATTAGCCCATGGGCGAATATTAGCCACTAAAATTTTCCCTGACTCACTCACACATGCATACACACACACATATACAGATATGCAACCCCTTTTGATAAGGGTCATAGACATATGCAAGATTCCTTATCAAGAAGTGTGTATGGTTTTAAAAAAGTGTATTTTGAAGAAATTTTTAGGGAATATCAAGTCTTCCATAAGTAATAAGGGAGATAACTAGGCTAATAAAGCATCTCAAAGAAGAGTGTTGTGGCATTTTGTTTAGTAAACCTTTTTAGGATGGTAAGGACTTCTTATTCAGGGAATGTTTGATGGTTTAGAATCTTATAGATAATTATTGGGGCCCCAAAGAAAATCATATCCCTTAAGACCTTTAATTTGGCCTTAAACCATGGCATGGGCCCCAAAGGCTGCACTTTAAGTGAAAAAGTTCTAAATGGTGACCAGATATCACTCCTATGCCAGACATTCCATGTTTAGTTCATATATGTTGGTTTAGGGGGCCAACATTAAAAAGTGTTCCCCAAAGAGAAATATTAAGGCCTAAGACTTTTTATTTTGTCCATCGACCATATCATAAGCCCTAACAACCATCCTTAGCATGACAAATTTGAAATTTGGACCATAAAACACTCATAGGCTAAAAATTCCACATGTACTAGTTGTCTAGTGTCGAAGGGAACCATTGGTCCTATGTGAATCTCTCAAAATTTAGACCTTGGATTTTGATCTCTATCCAATATCTAGGTTTTGTAAACTTTAAATGGTGTAACCCTAAAGTAAGCACAAAATCTTAATTATAAATGAAATTACTCAATATTGGGCAAAGTCCACAACCTTTTAGAGAAATGAACCTTGTCAACAAATGATATGGCATAAAACCTAACTCTTAATTTAATAATTTATTATGTAGGTCTTGCATCATGACATTATATCATGCACATTGACCATCATCTTTATAATTTACATCGCATTCACAAAGATTGTCTCAATATGATAACCATCGTCAACAATGGTCAATCATGGTCAATCTTGATCAACCATGGTCCACCTTGATCAACCATGGTCAACTAAGTTTTATTAAATCAAACATGGTCATCCATGGTCAATCATGGTCAACCATGGTTGAACATCACATTGTCACAAAGATTGTGTTGATATGAAAATCAACAATGTTTAAGCATGGTTGAACGTCACATTGTGACAAGAATTGTCTCAATATGAAAAATAACCATGACCAATCATTGTCAATGATGTTTATTTTAGTGTTTATAATGTTTATCTTAGGATTTATATACCTTGGGTTTATAATATTTGTCCCTTAAGTTTAATATTGTTACCTTGGGTTCATAATCCCTTGGGGTTTTAATATTAATCCCTTGGGTTTATAAGATCACTCCCTTAGGTTTACAATATCAACCATGGTCAATCATAGCCAACCATGGTCAACCATGATTAGATGATGCATTGTGACTCAGATTGTCTCAATATAAAAATCAACAATGGTCCAACATCGCATTGTAACAAAGATTATCTTGATATGAAAATCAATCATGGTGTAGCATGGTCAACCATGGTCGAGTGTCACATTGTCTCAACCATGGTCAACCATGTTTATTTTAGGGTTTATAATATTTATCTTAGGGTTTATATATCATGGGTTTATTATTCCCTTGGGTTTATAATATCAAACCATTGGGTATATATTATTCATATGTTTTATAATATTAGTCTTTGGGTTTAATATAAATCCATTGGGTTTATAATCATGGTCAATCTCAGTGCAATGTCACATTGTAATAAATATTTTCTCAATATGACAAGCAAGCATGGTCCAACGCCACATTGTTATTTATAAGCTTTATAACGTTAGTCCTTGAGTTAAATATAAATCATTAAGTTTTAATCCCTGGATTTTAATTAATAATAATTACTATAAATTATTAAAAAAATAATTAATGGTAAATGTCTAAAATGTGGTTGTGTTATTGTGTAGGTCTTGCATTATGGCATTATATCATGCACATTGACCATCATCTTTGGTAATGATCTTTCTTTCTTTGATTGCGACATGTTTTATGGCTTATGAAGTTATGCAGATTCTTAATAATTGTATGAAATTGAGTAGTAATAAGCCATTCAAACAAACTCCTTATGGACCCAACGAAGTAGATATTTTCAAGCGCAACAAATTTTATCAATATATGGTTCAAGACCGAAAAAATCGAAATCGTTGAGCAAAACGGTTCATAAGGTTAAGACAGTAACCAACAAAGACTAAAGATCAGTGCGTCACGGGCCCCCTTCTCCTCTGTAGTTTCATCTGTTGGATTTAGAGACGTCTAATTACAATAATTAGGTTGGACATACGTGCATTATGATTATGATATCAAATACTGTCAACAAGATTACATTTATATAATGATTAAAATATGCCAAATAATGTGATTAATTAAGTCATGGCATTATACGTATTTAAATAAGGATTTGGATACAAATATATATAGAATAATGTTAATCAATTATAATTGTTAATGGACCGATTATAATTGATTAAAATAATAGCAGTAATAAATTTCAGCTAAATTTCGGCTGTCCAGATTTCTTGACAGCTAAATTTCAGCTGTCCAAATTTCTTGACAAACTTGTTTCAGCTAAATTTCGGCTGCCCTAGGATTGGGGTTTTGCACTGCTATAAAAGGGCTGAGTCTCCAAGGCTTGCAATCACTCAGAAAATTTGTCTGCTCCATTGAAGACTTGATACTCTATCAAGGATAGCCAGAGAAAAGGATTGCAAGCTCTTGGAAGGATTCAAGAGCCAATAACTCAAGTCAAGACCAGGAGCTTTAGAAGATGGAAAGTAAGTTCTGTTGTGCATTAATTTCAATTTCTTACAAAGGAGTAGATCTTGGTTAGGGTTTAAAGTAATTAGGAAAACCCACAAAGTATATCTATCAATTGGTATCAGAGCACCCTTATGTAAGAATTGCAGTTTATTTCGGTTTTAATGATCTCTGCACTCTGTGAGGACGGGGTTTTGACTGTGACTGTGCCCAAGGTTCCTCCGCCCGAACCCCAGAAGCCAAAGACTGTTGTTATTCGTGTTAGTTGATCTATCAAGCTGCATCTCTGGCTTAGATCTTATACTGGTATTTTTTTTTTAAATAGCATATGCAAAGTTTGAACTAGAGCTTTTGGTTATCATTCGGCTTATGGTTTATGATTACTTTTTTTTTCAGTGATGTCAACAGACCTAATAATCCATTGGTCTGCATGGATGTTATTCAGAAGATTAGATATCAACCTCGGCTTCTGATGTTTTTTTAACACTGTTATTTCATGTCAGATGCTAACATCTAACCATATATTAACTGTCAAGCTGCATCTCTGGCTTATCAGTAGCAACCATGTTTGAGTTGGTTTTTATACATATTCCTATTTATGAGCATGCTTAGCCTTTTTTTTTTTTTAAAGAAATATAGATACTTAGGTAATGCAGCTGAGGCAACGACTTAAAAAGTCTCGTCTATCTGTTGAACGGGGAACGCATTATGCAACTAAAGAATAATTAACATGGCTCATCCAGGCTAAGCCTGTGTCACGATCAAAGGAAGTTTTGGTGCCTGCTGTTTTATTAAAGTTGGACCTTATGCATTAGGATTCAAAGTCTTTAATGTGCTTCATCATGTTACTCCAAAAGCATTATACTGAAAGTAGAGTTTATGCTGATGGCCTAGTTCCCTAAAGGCTCCAGCTACAAACCTCGCTGGCTGGGTATGTAGAAGGACCTAAAGCATTTATAAGTGCTTATCCACACCTGATGATTTCATTAGGATATTTGTAAAGTGAATGCATGAATTTTTAAAAATTAGCTTTCATTTTTTTCCTTATGTATCGCGATTCTTCAGAGATGGGGGTATTTAGGATGCTTCTGTTTTTCTGATATCTTACTTGCATTTTTTTTCTCAGCCAGTATTACTATAATATCTATGTGAGGAAACGAAACTTGTTGACTTTCTCTTTGATGGTGTGGGCGTATTTTCCTTTTAGAAGTTTTATCTTTATTTTTTAGTTCATATCAAAGTTAATTCACGGGGAAGTTTAAAAAGACAGATTTTCTTTCATTATTTATGAGCCAATCTGAAGTGAGCATGATTTTTCTGTTTTTTCTTTTGATATAAGAACAACGATGTGCTCTATCCAATCCAATTCATGCACCGGTTGTGTGGTCACTTTTCATGTTTGCCATTCGCATTAGGGTTTATATGTGTCAATTCTGCAAGCTTTGAATGTGTCTGGCAAAATATCACTTGTAAGCGAAAATATGGTAGAGTAATTGTGAGTAATTGTAAGTGATTGTAATTTAGGTTATAATAATTATAATTACTATAATTACTATATATATTATGCTATATTTAGGCTAATTATTAGGATTTAGATATTATTTAAAATTGGTATTAACACCAATTAAAGGGTATAATACTGAATTCTAAATTGATCAACAATAATGCTAATTATGGCATAAAATTTGTATTAACGTTAATTATTGATATAATACTAAATTCGGATTTTTATCACAATGATGCTAATCATGGCAACCATAAAATTATTTAGTATTCTCTAAATAAATTATTTAGTATTCTCTAATCATTTCTAAAAGGTAATCATTGTAGAAATTGCTAAAGTTTTACTAATTTTGGAATCTAACTAAAGGCGTTTTTACGTATACATGTGTTGTTTTCGCATGAGTCAAGCATTGATGTTCGCAAACGAACCGCTCTCTGTAAGACGATTGCAAGGATGACTCATTACAAGTTGAAATGATGTGCTGGCAATGGACGTGGGTGTTAGCTTTCCCAAAGGAGGGTTGGCGCCTGCTAAGTTGTTTGGTGCATAAGGGTAGTGTATAAAAAATAAGTTGCAACACACATGGACTGGCCTGGTCGTTAGTTCATGGATATGTTAGTCTGACCCAAAGGTAGATTGACAAAAAAAAAAAAAAGTTGCATGTTTGTACTTT
>APFE030272272.1:0-17160 GCA_000404065.3 Pinus taeda
TTTCTAATTTTACATTGACTTTATTAAAGTCACTTTAAAATTAGAATTTAGTAACTTTATCACTTAAAGTCACTTTTAAATTAGATTTGACTTTATAAAAATTATAAAGTCACTTTAAGACAAAAATTAAATTCTTTTGGACACTTTTCCCTAGGCCAAAGATCAAAGCCTTAAGGAACCACCTATCCTCCGGTACCAAATTTCAACACTCCCTCTTACCGAGGAAGGTGTTCCTCACCACATCCATTTTGTCTCTGAAGTAGACATGTTTGCCCCATGGTAAGTTGGTAAGAATATCTGCAACCTGCTCATCAGTGAGAATGTACTCAAGCTTCATAGCTCCCTTCTAAACATAGTCTCTAATGAAATGATATTTGATCCTGATATGCTTTGAACTGTCATGAAATACTGGATTCTCCGTGAGTTTAATGCAACTCTGATTATCACAGTAAATCACTGAAGGTCTCAACAGCTGACCAAATAAGCCAAACAACATCTTGCAAAGCCAGATGGCCTCACAACTAGCTAGACTGGCTGCCATATACTCTGCTTTCGCTGAACTCAATGCTACTGACTGCTACTTCTGGCTGAACCATGACACTACTGCCGAACCCAACCCAAAACATCACCTTGAAGTGCTCCTCCTATCAGAAGCGCAACCTGCCCAATCAGAATTAGTATAACCTGCCAATCTCACTTCATCGCCCTGCCTGTAGTCCAGACCATAATCCACTGTCCCCTGCAAGTATCACAAAATGTGTTTTGCAGCCACCTAGCGAACCTTCCTAGGCTCACACATAAACTGACTCATCGTGTTGACTGCAAAACAAATATCTTGTCTAGTGTTGACCAACTACATCAAGGAACCAATCAGCTGCCTATACAATGTGGGATCCACCAACTCAAAATCCGAAGCATGAAGCTTCTTCCAATTGGTGATCATCAGTGTTGACATGGATTTACAATCCTCCATTTGGAATCTACCAAGGATGTCCACAATATACTTCCCCTGCCCCAGGAAGAAATGCCCCTCCTCCTGCCACACCTCCAAACCCAAAAAGTAATGCATCAAGCCGATGTCCTTTATCTCAAACTTCGCCGCAAGATCTCTCTTGCAGTGCTCTATGAGTCTCTCTGCACCTATAATGATCAAGTCATCAACATACAACACCAGAATGAGAGGCTCCTCACCTATCACAATATAGTAAAGGTTCGGATCTCCGTCACTCTTTGTGAAACCCATCCCTGCAAGTATGTATCTATCTTGGAGTATCAAGCTTTGGGAGCTTGCTTCAGGCCATAAAGGGCCTTCTTCAGTCTGCACACATGGGACTCCTTCCCCTACACCTCAAATCCCTATGGCTACTCAATGTACACCTCCTCCTATATGAAGCCATTGAGAAATGAAGTCTTCACATCCATCTAGTGGATCTTCCAACCCATCTCTGATGCTATCGATATAATGGAGTGGATCAAAGTATATCGAGCCACAGGAGCGAAGGTCTCCTCATAATCAACTCCCTCTACCTGGTAGAACCCTCTAGCCACAAACCTCGCTTTGAATTTCTTAATGTTGCCATCTGCAACATGCTTTACCTTGTAAAGCCATCTGGAAGTAACCACAGATTTTCCCTCAGGCCTCAGCACCACCTCCCAAACATCATTCTTCATGATAGAAGAATGCTCCTCCTACATGGCCTCTCTCCAGACCTGCTGGCTAGCTGCCTCCTCATAGCTAGAAGGCTCAGAGTCAAGGATGCTGGTAGCCATTACCATATAGCTACAAAACCTCTGAGGTGGTCTGCTCTCTCTGACCGGCCTCTTAGGCTCAGTAACAGATGTGGCATCTCTCAAGGTGTCCTGAAGCCACATGGGCTTCCTCTTCCCTGAGCATGCTTCTCCCATAGGAGAATAAAACTCCTCCTCCTCATCACCATCAGTAGCCTGAACTCCTGACTGCCTGTCTGTTGTCCTCCTGCCCACACCTGAACCTGTAGAAGCTGAGGTACCATGTGAACTATCCATCAGTGGAATCCCTAGTGAACTGCTCTGCATGTTGCCCAGAGCACCACCCGTCTGGCTCATCGAACCACTGCTCACTGACGAACCTGACATCGTCCTAGATGTACCTCTATATCCTCCTAATCCCGGCCCACTGGATCCCTGCGACTGACTCAACTGCTGCTGAGGGTCTGGCTGATCCAGATACTCTAACTCCCGTGACCTCCTATCAGAAGAGGCTCGGAAAAATATTTCCAGTAGTATATCATACTCTCGTAACCGGTTTTTGGATCAAAAGATATGATCGAAATGAATGAGTGATTCTTGGTTATGCATGTTTTGAGATCAGTTGCTACACACAATGACAAGTTTAGTACAAGACCCGTTTCTAAAAAATTGGTAAGGAATTTTTCAAAAGTGAAAGACATTTTTGTCCATCACATACCGAATAATAGAAACGTCCTTCATTTTATGCACATGTGATACTATGTGGGAGATATGAAGTGATATTTGGAGCCTACATTAAAACAAAGAAAATGTTTCATATCTTTTACTGTTTTAGTAATTTTAGTGCAGTGTCATTTTACAACAGATGGAAAGTAATTTTGAAAACCCCAAGGTGGTTTTTCTTAACCACAAGCTATATAACAAAAAACTCTTTCAGTTTATTCACAGGTGTTGTGAATTGGGATATGTGACTAGATCTTTACAACTCATTTTCACAGATTTAATTTTTTAATGATTTTCTATTTTAGAGATGACTGTATGGCACAGATTCCGAGCAATTGGAAACGAATTTCCAAAATTTGAGAGATTTTTTTCTCCAAAATGACCTTATCTACAAAAACCTCATTCTGTTTTGTAACAGGTGCTATGATTTAGGAGATACGAGTTCATCTTCAACACCTATTTTTTAGAAATTCGGTCCAAGTTTAATGTAACTGGTTCTATTTTGAAGAAAATGGTTGAGCTCAATTCCCTTAGTAAAAGGATGAAAAAATGTATATATTTTATGAATTTCATAGTGTAGAGGTTGGATTTTGGTAGCAGAGAGGTTGTCTTGGCTTTGTGTAAAAATTTTCCTTAATATCATTTTAATAAAGCAGTGTTTTGCCCTTTGGATCTAGGATTCATCACGGTGCTGATGTTTAGTATGCTTTTCTTGTAATTCATTTAAACATTAAGTTTTGTCTACCTTGTTATAGAATTATCTAAGTAATATGTTAGGAATTCAATCGTAATGATGCTCTTTTCATGATGATTTTGATGTTAGTTGTAATGGTTGTCTTATGCAGAATTCATCCTTGGCTAGATGCTCTGTTGAGCAACCTCGTGATTCTTTTTCATCTAAACTTGTTGTTGCAGATTCATCCTTTGTCTGATGTCTACAGGGCAGCGGGCTTTCTCCCCTATACTTCTCACATTTATAATCTTCACTTGGTTGAACATAGCACTTAATTTCCCCCAGGTTTTCCAGCAGAAACTAACATCGATTCCATAGTCCAAATCATCTTTTCTCTTGTTGTTTCGACCCAAAACAAATTCAACAAAATCCTTTGAGCTACTATACCTAGCCTAAATTCTAAATTAAATTCAGTCATCTCAAGCCCTAATTGCTAATGTCCTAATTGAGATTGACAAGGAGAGAGCCCTCTCCCAACCTAGTAGGGCTAGCTACCAAGTTAAGCGTGGTTTGATGTAACCCTAGACCTTTCTTTTTTCAGCCTAAGGTAGATCTAGGCTCTAACACCTTCAACATATACCTAGGGGGGATAGTATTGGGTATAGAGGGAGGTACCCAAGGGAATAATGTAATAACAGTATGGGCCATAGTTAATAAATAAAATGGTTAACCTACATCATGTAAGCGACCGCGAGTAGTTAGCAATAATGTAATAAGCCCATTGTATTAGATATATGGTATTGAGAGAACCACGGTAATGACCCATGGTATTGTAAGTAGGAGGCCTATATAGAGGCTAAAGATTGCCCATGGAGAGACTGTCAAGGATTATTGTATTGGCAACCATATGGCTTATGGAGTGTTCTCCTACGTTAAGGGGTGATTGTAAGGTGTTACCCTACCTCAAGGGTTTGATAAATAAAGAGAAGCATTTTCATGTTATATTATTGGATTGATCTTGTTATTTCTCGGTTATATTTCTATTATCATATATTTTTAGGTCAGGTATATTATAATTTTTCATCCATTCATTCGTCATCTCTAAATATCTGGAGAGTTTATTTTATTTTTGAAAAAAATTGCAAGTAAGTATCTTTTTCAGCAAAGACTCCATATTCCAAGGAGAAGACACTTGGACCTGCTTGTTCTCTGTATCCCACAGGGGGAATTAGTCCCTAGATGGAGTCGATGTTGTACCATTATTTGGTTTTGATAAGTTAGTATATTAGCCAATAATTACTTTAAAATGTTAAATTAGGATGTGGATGCAAAAGAAAATAAATTAAAATGTTAGGCCAATTTAACATTTTATAGGCATCCATATCAATAAAATGATAGTTGTTAGCTGCCCTAAATATATAAGGCAAAAGGAAAATAAAATGTTAGGGAAGTAAAAATAAAAGAATGGCTTCATTTCATATTTTTATAAATGCACAGGCTGCTAGTCAAAATGTGCCACAAGTCAAATATCAAGTGTTATTTTCACGTGTAGAATAAAAAGGCAAAGGAGAAAAGGTTTTAATGTAAAGAGTTATATATCAATTAATTTTGTTATATGAATTCTCTATCCCTAAGTTTTAAAAACCCCAAAGTTCCCCCTTCGTTCATACTTTGGTGTATTAATCACCTATTCCTAAGTTTATTACACCCCTCATACATTGCAAATATTCCCCACTATGCAGTAAATAAACTCTTGCCAGCCCCACCGGGTGTCCCATCTCATCATGTTAACTCTCTGCCACCTCTCACTCCATCTCCACCCATCTCTCAAGATCTGATGGCTCACATGGCATTTCAGTCCTCCCTCACCATGTAAAGTTTACCATCGGGGGGTGGGGGGTTCGAAATAGTCAGTATACGAAATCACGCCTGCTCCTATTTGTCAACACCATATCTTTTTATACCCCCCTCGAGTGAAACCACTAGCTGCTCTCCCCCCCTCTGAAAATAAATTTCTCTCATTCTCGATACCACTCTTCTACCTGTTGGCTCTTGCCACTCCTCTTCTGCCACGCCATTCACTCGTTAACTCCACCAATTACATATGCTCCCTCCACTTGACCTGCACTGCCTTCAATGGAAAAGCCACACTGTTATATAAACCCCCATTTCACTTGTTAATAGGTTAGTGAATTCATTCACTATCACTGTTATTGCTTTGTTATAGGTTTGCTGGACTAAACTCTGACATTTTCACCCATCGGTGACATTGTCTCCTAAATCCTTTTCAGCCTATTTCCTCTGTACTTTCCCCCAAAACCTAACTCCTCTCTCTGTATTAAAACCTCAAATCCAATTTTCACTCTTGTCCTTACCTTTATTCCAAGATGCCTCCAAAAGACAAGGGATTAGAGGAACCTGTCAATCCTTTGATCTATCCTGCCATTGATTTTCACCATATCCCTTTGGCTGATAGAGACCTTAAAATCCATGTAACTCTCTAAAATTTGACCACTTTGATATGTATTTCTGGCTCGAGGACAAATGCATTGAAAAATTCGATGACATTCAGCTGTGGGAGTCCAATTTACCCCACTATAGTTTTCCTTGTACCCACAGCACCCCAAAATTTGTAAGGAAGTGTCATGCATCCTATTTGCCAAGCCAAAGGGCCATCATTACCCCCACTAGAGAAATTTTGTTTACCATCACTCTTTAAGCCATAGACCAGATGATGCAAGCCCCCACAATAAGGATTGTCACCCCCTATTCTTATGAAGCACTTCTTGAACTATACCAGAAATTAGACTTTTCTAAAAGGGCCAAAACCATGGAACATGTCTTGAGAGAAGATGCCTCATTGACAAAGAAAAATACTCCATACGCCTCCTCTATTTTCCCCAATAGAGAGAAGAAAATCATCAGAAATGTCTGCTACCTCCTTGGATACTACTCTGATGAATGGGTAGATGAGGCCATCATAGGATTTCTATCCATTTTCTCTGTTGATTCTAAGCCCTATATCATGTTTAACTTTAGCCAATTTCTTGTAGATTGAATTCATCAATATATTATCAAATTTCCAACTGAGGAGGTATTCAAATATTCTTCTGTGTTAGTTTATATGTTCTTATGATTTCAGGGAGACAACATCAACCTTGCTTTACAAAAGTTGGATGGAAAAGGCAACCAATAGTCAGTCATATTTTGGACTACTCTGATGATGATGGAACAAAAGGAATACACATATAAACAATTCATATAAATGTTTGTGCATCGAGAAAATAGTCTCCTAAGTAGGAGAATAGAACTGAGGATCAATGAGGAAATTATAGAGGTGTTGTAGCTATTAAACCAAGTTCAGACAAGGGATTGGTACCTCTACCAAAACTATACAGAATTGAGAATATTTGGATGTGAGATTGCACCTTATAAGCCACCTAAATTCCTCCCAATGAGGATTTTTTCTATAGAGTACATAAGGCAGATGCTCACTATGGATGAGATCGATTTTGTAGCTACCAAGAAGAACTCCCCATTCAAAATCAAAACACTGATTGGGTCTTTCATTTGCAACAATAGGGCAACAGGGGAAGAAGAAGATAAGATTCTAAAGGAAATACAGTTCGGCCTAAGCTTCACCTGGTCATAGGATCCATTAGGGATCAATTCTAAATTAAGAGTAGAAACCAAATATACTCCTTATTTTCACACTCCTAGTCTAGTGATAGAAAAGTACAAAAACTAGCTATAATGGGTTGAGAATACCCTACGAGAGGTAGAGGAGTAGCTGGTATCATCCTCCATAGTTCAGACTCCTACCATGCAGGAGAAAACAATTAAGATAAGAAGAGAAGAAGGGTGCCCTTTAGGGACTGAAATTTTCAGTGAAGGATTTAAAATTATGTATAAAAAGAAGGCCAAGCTTAGTTCCAAACTAAGCCTCAGCAAATATTCAGAGCAGGATAAAATTATCACCACTAATTAGCCACTTGTTTCCTCATTACTGGGTGATCAAACCACATTGTCTCCCACTACCTCCACCGCATCACAAGAGAAGCAACAAATTATGCATACCAACACATCTACTAGAGGGGAGATAGAGAAAAGTGTAATGGACATTTTCAAGGAGATTAAAGTAAGGAATGAAGCCTTGAAGATTAATACCTACAATCAGTTCTGGAAGTAGACTACCGGTGCTCAAAGCAGGCTGATGTCAACCTTTGATTCAGAGAAAGGGAAAATGCAAATGGCATTCCTCAAGGCACAAGTTCCCCAACCCAAGGCAGTATAATACTACAAGAAGACAACATTTGAGTTTGATGTGAAAGATATACATCCCATTGACCAAATGGATATGCATAAGTAGACTGGGGAAATGATATTTTCCACTGTCACTAGCATTGCTATGAGTTTGTCTAAACTGTAGGTTACATTAGCAAATGTCCAAACACAACTGAATATGTCCAATCACAACTGAATCAAATGGAGATAGAAAAGGAAAATTTGATTAAATAGAAGGAGAAAGCTCCCAAAATGAATTTTCTCCCTTTCGAAGCACTCCCTATCAAAACTATTCCTACAACCATATCTTCTACAACAAGTACAAGGGATGTTGGAGATCAGTTGGCAAATGTAGTACAAAACATGTCTCTCTAGATCGAAGAGATCAAAAAGTTGGAGGATCAAGTGAAACATCTACAGGATCATCAAACAAAGAATGAGACTTTTCATGCAACAGAGGTACAAAGAGCTCAAAATAAGATATAAGCATGGAATAAGTCAACAACTAAGTCTTCTATTGGCTACACAGTGGCCCATGTTAAAGAAATCATCTCGAACAATATCATTGAATAAATAGATGAAATTTGGCCATGTATCTAGATAATATTGGAGCAGAAGGAATTGATGGAGAAAGTCAAGCAAACCATTTCTATTATTAATGCTGAATGGGGAGAAATGCTTGCTACAACCAACAACATCATAAAGTTCCTCAATTCCAAAAAAATATATGAGCTGGATGATCTGGAACTAGATGACAGAACAAAAACCATCCTAGAGGTAAATATTTTCTAACAAAGAAGAACTTGGTTGTACAACTGACAAAGAAGTGTCACACTCTAGAGGTAGGAGTTAACAGGTTTTTCACTAGAATAGATTCATTGAGCAAGAAATGTCTACCTTCCTTATTTGTGATCAATGAAAAATTAATAACCAGGGAAGACTATAGGAAGAAGATTCAGGACATTGCCACAAATATAGCTAAGTCTTCCAACATCAAAGGTTCTATGTCAGGGAGATCTTTTTATGAAGCTATCATCAACATAAGTTTTATCCAACATGAGATAAAAACACATTTTTGCAGTAAAACCCACTTTTGATCGGTATACTAAGGTAGATGAAATCTACCACAAGGTAACAAAGATTGCTATTTTAGATGAAGAGCAGTGGGATAAGTTGTGTGAATTTGAGGATTAAAAAGACAAGTCAGCTTCACCAATGCAACACCTAAATAGTGGCCACTCAGCAACTATTCTCCTTCAAAGCAGGGCCAGATGTTCAGATCACTTGAACAAATACATTCCTTTTGATCGCATTACTTCTTTTCTATTAGTTCTAGGTTAATAATACAATGTCATGTCACTCAGGAATTAATTGTAATATTTTTGTAATTTTGTTTAAATACTTCATTATGTTGAAGTATTCAAGGTTGACCTCTTGGACAAGTTATCAAGTAGATTTGTACTAAGCTGGAGCATTTTTGAGATTATAAAAGATTGCAAATTTACCTCATATAGTCTATCTCTCAGTGAGTTGTATTTCATCTTGTTTATTCATTATGTCTTCTTCCTATAAATCATGTCTTTTGCAGTTATACGATTTAAAATTTAATTGAATTTCAGTTTCATTTTAGATCCTCTGTGAAGTTGTCATTTAAATAAGAGATAAATTTATAGAACTATGTGTTATTGTAAATTCCTCTTCGAGACTAAATTGCACTAGATCTCTGTGATAGTCTATTTATATTTTGTTGATTAAGAAAACACTATTTTCTTAATTTCTTCTTATAAATGGTTAAATACTCAGTTTGAATATTAAATCAATTATAGTTCTCCATATTATCCTTATCCATCCCACTAAAATCAAAATAACTATGTGCATGTAAAGAAAAACGTTTTATTTGATGAATAATCTATCTAAGTTTAAAGCACCTTTTTATAAACAATTCACTAGTCATCCAATCATTTAAAACAACAAAACATTATAGATGCTTTGGCATAACAAATTGACCTTAGGTTATCTCAAAGGACAACACAAGGTAACCAAGTATATCATAGTATTGAATTAACTTCTATACCGTAGGCATAGCCATCGCTGCCGGTAGGTGTCCATAGCCTCAACAGGGATGACTTTTTAACCCATTGAGATGCTAGTGTCCCATCTATTTGCTGTGCGGGAAATCCTTTCTGTAGACAGAAATGATCCCTCTACCCCTATGGGAGGATCTAACAACAAAATAGACAAATATGTGCAAAATTTCCTTATTTATTTCAAAAAATACAAAGGAGGATAAATGACTTACCTCACTTTAATTCTAATGTCTTTTGGTGTCCTCCTCGATCTCCTCACTTCCAAGCTCAATCCTCTCTACACCATTGTAGATGAATACTTGCAAGGAAGATCAAACAAAGGTGACAAAGACATACATAGCATAATTCATTCTAACATAAGCTATGTGACACATCAATGAGTATCACACTAAATGAGTAATAATAGACACACTTATGGGAAGCAAACACATAATGTAGTATTAATATAAAGTAAGGGAAGCAGACAACCACTTAAGCCTTGATGTTTGAAGCCTCCTTTAGATGAGTTTCCATGTACTAGCCAAGCCCTCGAGCACTCCTTTGTCCTTAGAAAAATGGGAAGCATTTAGGCATGGTTTCAACATAGGAAGGAAAACAAGCAATAACGAATCAGTTGTGGATAGTAGGGATCTCATTTAAAGGGAAGGAGAGGGAGTTAAGGAGCCATTAAAGGAGGGAGAGGTTCCACAACTCAAGGGAAATGTACCTAAAAGTAGGATCAAGAACAAGAATGGGAATCTCACTCTAATCCTTATTCACCTATAACCAACTCACCGTTCTCGAGAATTCTAGTAAGAGAAGCTTCTTCTCCACTTTAGGAAAAATTTCCTAAAGACTTTTAGCACATCTTTCCCTTATAAAATCCATGCTAGTAGTGCTAGGTCAACATAATGCAATAAGTTACCAACATGGGTCACCAATGGTGCAAAATGTGTTGATCCTGAAAACTAGGTTTTTTACAAGCTTTCTAAGAAATATTTCACAAAAAAAATTTCTTATGTTCTTCAAGGATGCTTCTGAACATGTTTGATGGTTAATACACTGATAACTTTTGTCATTTTGATGCTTTAGGTTATGGGACGGGAAGTGTGATAAAATATTGTGTAACAGATGCCCCATGAAGGTAGAACAAGAAGTGATGGGTGAAATGCTTTACATGTCAAGGCAATGACCCAGAGAAATACCATAAGGAGACCTAAAAATAAATCATGACATCTGTAATGTAATCCTAATAATACATCTCTGAATAGGAATCTAATAATACATGAATCTCTGATATGGCTGTAGCCATCCGAATAGAAGGGATCATATGTATGGACCCACGACATGGATGCAACCATCCGAATAAAAAGGATCATGTGTATGGACCCATAGTATGGGCACAACCATATGTAGAGAAGGAATCATGTGTACAATCATGAATAACTAATACCTCTGTTGTAACATGATTTGCTTTTGATAAGCTAGTATATTAGCCAAAAATAATTTCAAAATGTTAAGTTAGGATATGGATGCAAAAGAAATAAAAGTTAAAATGTTAGGCCAATTTAATGTTTTATAGGCATCCATATCAATAAAATGTTAGGTGTTAGTTGCCCTAAATAAAGAAGGAAAACGAGAAATAAAATGTTATGCAAGAAAAAAGAAAAGAATGGCTTCATTTCAGATTTTATAAATGCAAAGGCTGCTAGTCAAAATGTGCCACAAGTCAAATATCAAATGTGATTTTCATGTGTAGAAGAAAAAAGGAAAGGATTAAAGGTTTTCTCTAAGGTTTTATATATCAATAAATTTTGGTATTAATCCCTATTCGTAGGTTTTAAATCCAAAAATTACCCCTTCGCTCATATTACCATCCACCCACTTATACCTATGTTTTAACATACCTCTCATACACCAAATATTCCCCTTATGCATTAACTCATTAATTCCCGACCCCACTAGGTGTCCGTCCCGTCACGTCACAATTAACTTTCTACCACATCCCACTCCATTTCCACCCATATCCCAAGATTTGATGTCCCACATGAAATTTTGGCCCCCTCTTACCATCCAAACTTTACCATCGAGGTGGGGGGGGCGGGGAGTCTGAAATGTGTGGTATATGAAACCACACGCTCCCCTATATGTCAACGCCAAAGCTTTTCAGAACCCCCTCGAGTGAAACTGCTAACCACTCTCCCCTCCCTCCGAAAAGATGCTTCCCTCACTTTCTATACCACTCTCCTACCCATTGTGCCCCTTCCACTCACCTTCTGCCACGTTATTTGCCCGTTAATTCCACCAAGTACAATCGCTCCCTCCAAAATTAACCCGTTAAGAAATTATTTGTTTAGTAATTAATCCAATAGACTCGTGCCACCTTCAATGGAAAAACTATATTGTTTATATAAACCTCCCTTTCACAGGTTAACAGGTTACTGAATTCATGCACTATCATTTTTATTGATTTGTTACAGGTTTGTTGCACTAAAACTTATACCTTTTCACCCGCCAGTGACATTGTTTGCTCATTCTTTTCAGCCTATTGCCTCTGTTCTTTCCTCCATAACTTGACTAATTGTTGTGTATTCAAGCGTCCAATCCAACTTTCAATCCTATCCTTACTTTATTCAAAGATGCCTCCAAAGGACAAAGGACCAGAAGAGCCTGTCAATCCTCCTATTGATTTTAACCACATCCCTTTGGCTGATACAAAGCTCAAAATCCATGAAACTCTTTGTGACTTGGACCTCATTAAGATGTATTGATGGATCGAGGACAAATACATTGACAAATCTGATGACATTCAACTGTGGGAGTCCAATTTACCACACTATATTTTTCCTTCTACCCACAACACCCCAAAGTTTGTTAGGAATAGCCATGCATCTTATTTACCAAGCTAAAGGACCATCCTTACCCCCACTAGAGAAATTCCCTTACTAATACTCCTCAAGCCATAGACCAGATAATGCAAGCCCCAATAGTAGAGAATGCCACCCCCTTTCTTATGAAGCACTTGTTGCGTTATACTAGAAATTAGACTTTGCCAAGAAGGCCCAAACTCTTGTGTTGTTCTTGACACAAGATGCCCCATTTCCAAAGTAAAATCCTCCCTACTCCTCTATTTTCCCTGAGAGAGCCAAACAAATCATCATAGTTGTCTCCAACCTCCTTGGCAACTACTCTTATCAGTGGGTAGATGAGGCCATCATAGGATTTCTGTCCATTTTCTCTATTGATTCTAAGCACTCCATCATATTTAAATTTATCCAATTTCTTGCAGAGTTAATTCATTAGCAGCTTATCAAATTCCCAACTAAGGAGGTATTCAAGTATTCTTCTATACTAGTTTATATGTTTGTATACTTTCAGGGAGACAACATCAACCTTGCTTTACAAAATATGGATGAAAAAGGAAACCAACAGCCAGTCATCTTTTGGAATACTCTGGTGATGAAGGAACATAAGGAATACACATACAAACAACTCACAGAGATGTTTGTGCATCCATCAATCAGTCTCTTAGGAAGCAGGATAGAAGCAAGGACTAGTGAAGAAATTAGAAAGGTGTTGCAACTATCATACCATGTTCATACAGGAGATTGGTACCTCTACAAAAAATATACATAATTGAGAATACTTGGGTGTGAGCTTACACCTTAGAAGTTTCTTCAATAACTCCCAATGAGGATTTTTGCTCTAGACTACATAAGGTAGATGTTAAATATGGATGAGATCCACTTTGTTGCTTCCAAGAAGAAGTCCCAGTTCAAATCAAAACACAGATTGGGCCTTTCATTTTCAACACAAGAGCAGTAGGGGAAGAAGAAAACAAGATATTAAAGGAAATGCAATTCAGCCTAAGCTTCACCTGGTCAGTTGATCCATTAGGGATCATTTCTAAATGAAGAGTAGAAACCAAATCTACTCCTTATTTTCACACTACCAGAACAAAGATAGAGAAGTACAAAAATTAGCTAGAATGGGTTTAGAATACCCTATAAGAGGCGGAAGAGTAGCTGGTATCATCCTCCATAGTACAGACTCCTACTATGCAGGAGAAGAAAGCTAATAGAACCAAAGAGGAAGTGTCCCCTTCTGGGACTGAAATTTTTAGTGAGGGATTCGAAATTATGTATAGGAAGAAGGCCAAGTTTAGTTCCAAAGTAAGCTTCAACAAGCACTGAGAGTAGGAGACCATTATCACCACTAATGAGCCACTTGTTTCCTCATTAGTGTCTGATCAGAACGCACAGTCTCCCACTACCTCCATGACTTCACAAGAGCAGCAACAAGTTATGTAGACCAACACATCTACTTTAGAGGAGAAAAAGAAAAGTATAATGGAAATCTTTAAGGAGATAAAAATCAGGAATGAGGCCTTAAATATTAACACCTACAACCAGTTCTAGAAGTAGACTTTTGGTGCTAAAAGTAGGCTGTTGTCAGCCGATTCAGAGAAAGGGAAAATGAAAATGGCATTCCTCTAGGCACAAATTCCCCAACCCAAGGTAGCATCAGACTACAAGAGGACAACTTTTCAGTTTGATATAAAAGATATACATCCCATGACCAAATGGAGATGCATAAGCAGACTAGGGAAATGATATTTTCAACTATAACTAACACTACTATGAGTTTGTCTAAATTGCAAGTTACATTAGACAATTTCCAATCACAACTGAAGATGGAGAAGGTCTCTGCACTTGCCAAAGACATCAACATAAAAAATCTCAAGGACTTGGCATTAAAAGTGGGTTATGACCCTTCAAACATCAATGTTGTAGAAGAACTTATAAAAAAAAAAAAAATCTAGACATAGAAACATTAAGGAAGTAGTTAAAATTGCCATCGACGGAAGATCCTCTAGCCAAGGATATTTAAGAGATAGAGACACAAAAGGAATATATGATGAAGCTCATCATGGAGTAGAGTGCACAACTGAAGCAAATGGAGATAGAAATAGAAAAATTAATTAAAGAGAGGGAGAAAGCTCCCAAAATGGCTATTGTCCCTTTGCAAGAACTCCCTATTACAGTTATTCCTAGAGCCATATCTTCTACAACAAGTACAGGGTATGATGCAGATCAGTTGGCAAATGCATTACAAAACATGTCCCTCGAGACTTAAGAGATCAAAAAGTTGCAGGATCGAGTGAAACTGTCTTTGTGACTGTCTTCTGAAGATGTTGAACCAATGATGGATTCACTGCTTGAAGATGTACCATTTTTAGAATGGCATGGCTCTTCTTCAACCTACAATCTTCATAGTTGTGGTTTATAAACTGCTTGATTTGAAGCTTCATCAACATGATCAATACAAGATTCATTTTCAAAAAATTTAACATCTCTACTTAAAACAGACTTCTTGGTAATTGGATTGTAAAGTTTGTAGGCCTTTGACTATTCACTATAGCCTACGAAAATACATCTCTCACTCCTATCATCAAGCTTCTTTCTTAGCTGCTTAGGGACATGTGTAAATGCTATTGATCCAATAATTTTAAAGTGAGATACATTTACCTTTCTACAATCACATGCTTCTTGAGGTACTGTATCTTGGATACTAGTTGTTGGAGATCTATTAAGAGCATACACTGTTGTTGAAACTGCTTCAGCCTAATAGTTATTTAACAAATTCTTCGCATGGAGCATGCATCTGGCCATGTTCATGATTGACTGATTTTTCCTTTCTGCTACTCCATTCTGCTGTGGAGTATATCTTATTGTGTTTTGGATGATGATTCCTTGTTGTTGAAAACAATATTTGAAGTCATTGGAGTTTTACTCCCCTCCTTTGTCCGACCTGAGAAATGTTAAAGGCTTTCCACTTAGCTTTACTATTTATGCTTTGAATTCTTTGAACCTTGATAATGTGTCTGATTTGTTTTTGAGAAAATACACCCATATATTCCTGCTATAATCATCAATAAATGTCAGAAAATAAAGACTACCACCAATGGACTGTGTCTGTGTTGGGCCACTTATATCTATATGGACTATCTCTAAAGGCTCTTTTTCTCTAGAGGAAGATGTGGGAAATATATCTCTTTTATGCTTGGATAGAACACAAATTTCACAATTACAATCTTTTTCATTCATAACATGGAGACCAATGACGATTGAATGTTTTTGAAGCATGCGTAGACTCTTAAATGGGATGTGATCATACCTAGAATGCCATAACTAAGATTCATCTATTCTTGACACATTGTGGACAAAAGAATATGAGAGGTTTTGACTTCTAAGAGTCAATGGAAACATCTTATTCTTGGTTTTTTCAACCTTTGCTATTAGTCTTCTATTGGGCGATTTGTCAAAGATATAACATGTGTTCACTTGGAATATTACATCATAACCATGTTCCATCAATTTTCCTACACTAATGAGGTAATGCTTCAGATGTGGAACATAATAAACATCAAGTATATATTTATGTTGATTTTGTTTAGTTAGAATAGGGACAATACCTTTTCCTTCATACTTAATACAAGAATGATCTCCAAGTGTATTTCCTGACGCTGTGGAAGCATTAAGATAAGAAAGAATATTTTGGTTACCTGTCATATGATTGCTACAACCACTATCCAACAACCAAATGTCCTTGTTGTGAGTGTCTTCAGAAAGATGGAAGGCAAGAAACATTGTTTCAGAGGATTCTCCTTCATTGTTGGAGAGATGGACACTACCTCTTTGTTGATATGATTGTTTCTTTCTACATTCATGTTCATAATGCCCAAATTTCTTGTAGTAATGACATTAAACATTAGATTTTCTCCATGTTCTAATTCTTTGTGTTTGGTTTTGTGGATGTCTCCATTACTCTGTTGCATGATGATGTTATGATTAGCCCCTACCTCGTCCTCTACCTCGCTTTTTGTCACCTCTATATCCTCTACCTTTGCCCCTACTAAAAGAGAGTTGTGCTTTAAAAGCTTGTTCCATGGAATCTTCTGTCAAGTCTTCTTTCTTGTGCCCTAAGTGATCGAGTCAACTATTCTACTAAGAAAGTTGTAAAATATTTGGATTCCAAAATGGATGTTACAATCATGTCATATTTCTTGAGCAGACTTCGAAGGAATTTTTCAACAATCTTTGGATCTGTAATGGTTTCACCAATGCGTTTGATCTAATTGACTATTCCCATGACTCTAGTCATAAACTGATCCATATTTTTTGTGTTAGTCATCTTTGGGGTTTCAAACTAAGCTCTCAATGCCTCCATTACCTTGATACACATCTTTCAAGATTTCCCAAGCTTCTTTTGCTATGGATGCGCTAGTTATTTTATCGAAAATAGAGTCATCGACTGAGTTTCGTATCCAACATTCGGCTCTATGTTCTTTCTTTCTAAGTTCAATAGTTGCATTCCTCTAATTATTAGGTAGGGTCGCCCATGCTTCTTGGGTCGGCTCTACATAGGTGTTCTTAAGTGTATCCTAACACTCTAGAACTTACAAAAATGTCTTCATTCTTAAAGACCAAAACTCATAATTTTTTCCAAACAGAATTGGAGTTTGTGACAATGAACTAGAGAAAACAACTTCTTCAATTGTAAATGCACCTTTTTACAATCTTCTTTCCAAGACTAAAAAAATATCTTTAAAAATACAACATCTTTTATTTCAATAACAAACTCCTCCTCTCTCTCTTTTTATTTAATAATATTTTATTTAATAAA
>APFE030272276.1:0-11674 GCA_000404065.3 Pinus taeda
CATTGACATGCTTCAAAAAGGACAGCTTGATGTAAAAAACCAGAAATGTTCAAGCAATTAGAAGCAAAGTGTAAAATAGTACCTTAAGCAAAAAAAATTAGAAGAACCATCATCATTTCTCAAAATAAACTCTATATTTATATCCTATTATTTAAACGTAAAAAACTATATAATTTAAATTACAAATTAATAGTAATTTTTTCAAATAAAATTTCAGTTAACCTCGATTTCATATAATATTAAATATCATAATTTTAAAAAGTATCACTTATTCTTCTCTAATTATGAGATAATTAATTTATAATCATTAATGAAATAATAATAAATCTTACACTATTATATTATAATCAAGCTTAAAAAATAAAAAATAATCAATTTACTTTATTATTAAATTTTTATAAGAAGAGTTTGGAGGTAAATCATATATAGATATTTTTATAGACAAATAAAATTATTCATAAATGTCTTTCATTTAAATTAAAAAAATATCAGTTAAAAAAACATTCTCATATAATTATAGAATACTTGATCGAATTATTTACTCATAATTCACTTACGTAGATTTGATGCCATTCACATTATTGGAATGCACGCAGAGCTTCGTTGCATCTCAGGTGTAACTATCAAAACATCAGTAGTAAGATTAATGTGCCAAAACACTTAGCTTTAGAAAGAAATCTATAGAGGACTTTGAATTTATATTTATGATGAAAGTTCTATGGTGGGTGTTTGCGGCTTTCTTACCAAAAAAATGATCCGTATTATGTTGGGAAAATCTCTTTTCTTTGATCATACAACACACCTTTTTCTACTCTACAATGGCTTTTCCTAACTTTGATATGTTAAATAGAGTTGCACATTACAACAACATAATCTACCTGTATGCTCTGCACACGTGGCCACCAACAAAGGAGAAACAAAGGTTCTAGAGTGTGTCCTGCACCACAGTTAATTCTCTAATGCTCATCATTTTGGAGGCTCTCGTTGGGATTTTCTCTAATGAACATCATATATATCTCACAGAAGTTGAGATATTCCCCAAAAAAATCCTTAAAATTATCTAGGATTAAATGGGAAAAATCTGATTGAAATGTTTTCACATGCCAAGCTCTCAGAGAGACTGAACTTTGAAATAGAAACTTCATAACATTGTATTTTCAAAATTCAATTTATATTAATATAAATATGAAAAAGGTTTAATTAAAATTTAAATTAAATTAAATCTCATTATAAACATTTATGGTACTTGTTTGTAATATATATAAATTTATAAAAATAAAACTTCATCTAACGTGTCAATATTAATTTGAAATTAAAAAGTGTCGTATAAATAGTAATGTTTAATTTTTGAATATTTTTGTGATTTGAAAAATATTTTGCAACTTATTATATATCTAATTATTTAAAAATACAAGCTAAATACTAATATCTATCAGCTGGCTTGACACTCATCGCTACAAGAACCAACTAATATTTAATCATTAAACTTTGGCACTCTTAGACATTTGTTATATATTAATTTTAATTTTACATATAAACTGGGTTTATAATTGATATAAGTAGGCATTAAATATATTAATTGTAATTTAAATATGTTTTTTCAATTTTTTTAATATTTTAAATATGGTTTATTTTAATATATATAACTAAAATTTAACATTAGTCAGGTCTCACTAGCACAAGTAGTTGAGGTCACTAGCACAACTGGGTGAGGATGGGCCTAGTTAGCTAGGCTACCTAGGATCAAACCTCAAGGAGGTTGTGCTAAAATCAAATCAACCTAGGGTTGGTGTGGTCCAGGGCTGGTAATGGGTGATGGTTTCTCAAGCCTAAAAAATGAGTTAGAATTACTAAAACATGACTAACATAATGACATAATGTTTAGTTAGAAAATAGAATATGAAAATTTAGATAATGTTTCTAACATATTATTTGTTTGGAAAATAAAATTTAAATTTTTACATAAATTTAATAATATAAGAATTGTTAGGAAAATAGAGTTTTAAATTCTGCATAAATTTTGTAACATAGTACTTGCTCATAAAATTTTGAATAGATTTGTAAAAATGACGTAGCTAAATATACATGGAGTACTGAAGTTTCTGGATTCTTTCTATTTCATTATTTATTTGACTATTGGGATTTTTATTTTTTTAATGAATTATAGTCCATCATTTATATTATCCAAGGGAAAGTTTTATTTACATTATATGTCTTAAAAAAAGGTTATGTAACTCCTGTGGGAATTTTCTTTTAAAAATATTTATTTTAAAAAGAGTGGGATGCAATTCATTTATAGATTTTAAACAACATTCAGTAGATGATGTTATGGATTGAATGATGGAAAAAATCAATTGATGGTAGCTTATCATGGCATGGTGTGGTTACATTGGTCAAGGATGTTGAGCGTGAGAGAGATACCAATAATACAAAGAGGAAAATTGTTTTAGAAAATTGCTTAAAAGATAAACATGTAAGCATATCCCCCAATACTATTTAGTTTTTTTTAAATAATATATTGATTTATATGTCATGTCTTTTTCTTGATTTGAACAATTTCTAGGTATAAATATTATTATCAATTGAGAATGCATCTTTTACATGTGACATTACACAATTGAAACAATTCGAGGCTATGTGGTGTAATGGAAACATATTTCACATCAAAAAGATAGATGAAGAGATGAAAACTTCTAATAGGAGGATTTTAAAAATATTTCAAGTCATTAATGTTTCCTCTAGAAGTGACAAACATCCAAAAGTCTCTAAAAATCAATACAGGTATTTGGAAGATATAATTGAGTGTGACTTTAAATCCTTCAAAACAATTTTGCTGGATGTCAAATGGTAAAAGCTACAAATTAATGAATTTGATCTTGACCAAAGTGTTTTTTAACATTTTAATGGGTTTACCATGATTAATAAAAGAAATATTGAGATTCCATGGAATTTTGGAAGCTCATATGGTGGCTTCAACTGACCCCCCCAACTCGCATGACTCTTAATTCAAAATACCTAATTTGTCTATTATAAATCAAAATGTAGGTGAAATCCTTAGATATACAACACACCATTTTAGAAAACAAGGGTAAAATTCATATTACAACATAAATGAATATAAAATACAATGCCTTAGACATTCTATGTTATACAAAATTTCTTTCTATTACGCCCGAGCAAAGACAATATAGCTCCTTCTAAATCCTAGCTAGAGCATTTACCATCTACAATTTTTGTCCAAAAATATTGTATCCTATCAATGCATCTCACCAAGATCTCCTAGATGCATCAAAGGTTTCACTACAAGCTAGAATCACACCAACAATCTCACAGTTGGAATCTTTTCTTTCATAAAAAAAACTCCTCAATGAGATTTATCTAAACTAGTATAACACAAGCTCCATTAGCATTAAGTGCTCCAGTTATTTTCTAAGGTTTAATCTCACATGCCTTAGGTCATGCAACATGTTAATTCTTATGCTAAGATAATTCTCTTAATTTTATCTCTCACAAACCCTAGTTCCCAATAGTCCACCCAAGCTTTAACCCTAGCATTACAAAAAAAAGGGCTACAATATGATTACATCAAGAATATACGGATGACCTAGTGACTAAGTTGTGATAATTAGGACACTCTCCCCATATATAAGATAGGCCAATTAGGAAAATAATAAAAAATGGATCAAGTGCACAAGAAAGAAAGGAAAGGGAAAACTTCCATTGGATGCGCACCTCACCCCGACCCTTGTTTCTTAAATTGGAATTTAGAGATTTCTTCCACTTTGAAAATACTCCATTATAATTGTGTTTTTGCTTATTTATAAAACTGACTACATATGTGTACAACATCACTCTCTACTTTCCTTTGCAAGCTATCCCAAAGAAGGAGATATGTTAGCTAGTAGTGATGAAGTGAACTATTTCTAACAAATTATTTCATTTCATAAAAAGTGAAGCTTTCTTGAGCAAATCAAACTCTAATGGAAGTCTCCATTATTTCATTCATTTAGGTGTTGTGGGTCTTATAGAGTGGAGTGAGGAATAAAAGAAAGTAGGAAAAATCTTATTGGGATGGACTAGGTGGGCATAATTTATTTATAGTATATACCAGTGTTCTTGTTGTGTCTGTCCTTGCCTTTTCCTTGGTTATATCTACTACTCGACATAGATATTTAGGAATAAGTCGTAAATGGATAGGGAAGGATAAGTAAACCTTCTTTTTTTTTCTAGGTCAACATAACAAATATCAACGGTTTCTTTTGCTACTCATGATTATGCTACTGTGCACAAGAAATGAGGTTAAACTTATTTACAGGAAAACATTTATACTAAGATTGATATTAATAGCATACAGGTACATTCACCAATTCTATAAAACCTTTAATAAATATCAATGGTTTGTCTTGCTGTTGTTGATTATGGTACCTGCATAAGAATTGAGTTTAAACTTATTTACAGAAAAAGAATAAAATCGATACTAAGATTGATATGAATAACATACAGGTATATTTTCCAATTCCTTAAAACCCTTATCTAAAACATGGATTAAATCTGATTGAAAATTAGTTCTTAAGTGTGTTTAATAATAGAATATCAATTGATATGGAACCTAAATCCCTTCCCATACTTAACATCTCCTCTGCAATTTCCCAACCCTGAGGATTGCAGGGGAATGCCTTGTCACACTTAACATATCCCCTGCATGTTCTGATCACTGAGGATTCCAAGGGAAAGCCTCTGTTTGGAAGATGGCATCCTAAGGACATGGGGAATCTTAACCTAATAATTTTTATACCTCAAAACTCAATGTCGACATTGAAAATTTTATCTCTAGAAGCTCAATATCGAAGAAGGGGTGGACAAACTCAGTGGGAAGTCAGGATGGAAACAACATCATGACCATGCCCCAACTTGATGAATGGGATGTATTTAGAGAAATTATACAGGAAATGTGGGATTTTTTCAGTGTTAGGATAGATAATTTTGACAGGATGTTGCAGTAAAAACCACACGAAATTAAAGTTCAGATTGTTGAACGTTTAGTACAGTAGCACTTGAATGGCTCTTTGATTTGCAACACCGAAAAAGTTGTTTCAATAGCATGTTGGTGAGGTACAGACCAATAATTACCATAAAAAGGACAAATTTTGCAAAAATTATAAATTCTTATAGTTGAATGGAAAATTTCAATGGTTGCATCCTCTATCATCACCTAGGGCTCAAAAAGTTATCATTGAACCATAGTATTTCAACAAAGCCTTCATCTATTTTGGTCAGCGCGATCAAAATCTGTTTTCCACAATCATTTGTGGATGCTATTGAGAAGACCTCTACAACTAAAGAGGGTGGTTCTCTTTATTATTTATTTATTTAACTACATTCTAGGAATGCGTAGTTTTTCACATAACTTGAGGGGATTCATACCCCACAATTAATAATAATAAAATGCTCTAAAAATTAGACAAACAAGAAGTTCAATGATTATGAGATAACCTTTAGTATATAAAGGCATGATCATTAATGTTGTAAACTTAATTTTTACATCATTTATTTTTGTGTTGAGTTATATAACTTCATTGAAAGCTATAATCAATGGACAATTTTTTGTTGAAATTAGGATGATGTAAATGCCAAATTATAATTAATGGAAACAACCTTAAAAGAACATAATAGCTTAGCGAATTATAATTAATCGAAACAACCTTAAAAAAACATAATAGCTTTTAACGAATGGATAATTTTTTCCTTAGATTAGGATGATCTAAATGACTAATTATAACCAATCAAAAAATCTTTAAAAATATTATCTAATGGATAAATTTATGGAGATTAAAATGATATAAGTCCCATTATAATTAATTGAAATAACCTTAAAAAAACACAATACTTTGGAGAAAAAAGTAAAGAATAATTGGTTTTGAAGAAATAGTAGCTATACATTTACATTATTTTTTTAAATTTATATAAAAAAAATGGTAAACAAATATTACTTTAAGAAATTTATACAAATTTTAATATTCTGCATAATAATAAATATAAACTATAATTTTTAATAAAATTAAATAGAATTATATTTTTCTTTAAAAATATAATATAAAATTTAAAAAAATCTATTGTTGAATAAATTTTGAGATACGTTGTTTTATCTAAAGTACGCCTATTCTCTTGTATAATATAAGGCCACTATAAAAATTTTGCTTAAATATTATTTAATATTTATAATTTAGTTTTAAAATATTTATAAAACATTTGAACTTATTTTATCATATTTTATGAGCTAATATTTTTATATAGACTTTTATTTTATGAACTAATACTCTTATATAGATTTTTAAGTAACTCTATATGGCAATCCATTATTAAAGATAAATACGATTTTTACATAGGTAGAAAAACCAATACCATACAAAAATATATATGTACAAAATAAAATAACTCAACCTAAATCAAAGCATAATTATTAATTACACCTCAATAACCGTGATGTGTGAGTAATAAATCACCTTTTGTCGAGTAGGAAATAAATTCCTCTCAAGCCCAGTGATTTAAAGTAATATAAAAAAGCTAATCTATATATGCATGAAACATCTCTCCACACACAAAAGCATTATCATTCCTAAAAATTTAATTTAATATTCCTTGAAATTTAATTTGTTATGACATATTTAATGCAGGTTAAATTTGAAAATCAATTTATCAAGTCAATATAGAAGACTCTTTGGTGTCAAAATCTTCAAAATCCATTTTATCACCAAACTAGAAAAATAGCAAATGGAAATGATTTGTTTATAGATAGAATAAATAACTGAGATCACAAATTTCATTAAAAAGAAAATGGCAATGATTTGTCTATAGGGGAATAAATAACTGAGATCTTTACACGTAAAATGACATATTTTATTAAAATCAAAATTTTAACAGAGATGAGAAAGAAATTAGGTTTTTCTCTTTTGTAGGGATATACTCACCCAATTTCAAATTTTTCATATGTTTATGTTCAATTAGGGATATACTCACAGAATTTCAAAATTTTAATATGTTTATGTTCAATTAATAGAACGTTATCTTGGAATTAGCCAAAAGGTTTATTGGATGAATTGTCATTCTACATGTAAATATTTCACTGTCCATATGATAAGATAACTAGGGTTTGCCACTTGAATGACTTTTTTATTTGGAACATTGAACATAGATATTTTAAGAGCATATTGAATGGTGATTGGACAATAATCACCATATGGAAGACAACATTTATGAAAGTACTGAATGGTTGTCCTTTAAAGGTAACTTTTAGTGGTTATTGAATGGTTGTACTTTAATGGTAACTTTCAATGGTTAGGTCCCCTAACTTGGCTATCACTGAATGATGGTATTTTTTTATGGTATTTTAGTTCATTGAACCATAGTATTTTGTTAAAACTTAATACATTTTGGGTCACACTCTCAAAGTGTGTGCTTTCCACCATCATGTGCTATAAACAACCCATCCAGCTATTGAGGTTGAATTTTTTGAGCTATTGTTTCTCCTCACTTCAACTGTTGCATACTAGATCGATGATTTATACTAATTAAATATTTAAAAAAATATTTTCAAAGCACACAAACAAGTAGGTTCACTAATTATAACATAACCTTTAAAATAATGCTTTGCAAAGTGTACAAACAAGTATGTTCACTAAGCATTCTTTTTAATTGCATACTAGATTGATGATTTATACTAATAAACTATTAAAAAAAATATTTTCAAAGAACACAAACGAGTAGGTGCACTAATTATATCATTACATTTAAAAGAACACTTTGCAAAGCTTACAAACAAGTAGGTTCACTAAACATTCTTTTTAATATAAGGAATGTAACTATGACAGGATGAAGTTGTTTCTCTTCACTTCTGTTTTTGCATACTCGATAAAGGATTTACAATAATAAAATATTTTAAAAAATGCTTTGAAAAGCACACAAACAAGTAGGTGTACTAATTCTAACATAACATTTAACATAATGCTTTACAAAGCAGACAAATCAGTAGGTGCACTAAACATACTTTTTAATATACAAAACATAACTATGACAGGATGGTTTTAGATTTGTTCAACTTTGCATCATTTATTTTTCTTTGGATTTATATAACCTTTTTTTAAGAGGTATAATGTAAATAGATAAAATTTCCCTCAGTTGTAGATAATATAAATGGTGGATTATAATTCATTAAAAGAACAAAAAAACCCAATAGTCAAATAAATGAATTAATGGAAAGAATCAAGAAACTTCAATACTCCATGTATATTTAGCAACATCATTTTTAGAAATCTATTCAAAATTTTAGGAGCAATTACTCTGTTATAAAATTTATGCAAAATTTAAAACTCTATTTTCCTAACAATTCTTATATTATTAAATTTATGTAAAGATTAAAACTTTACTTTCCAAACAATAATATGTGAAAAATATTATCTAAATTTTCATATTCTATTTTCTAAATAAACATTATATTACTCATGTTTAAGCAATTGTAGATTACTTTTCAAAAATAATATTAATGTTGTTTGTGTTCTTTCATGCTTGAGAAACCATCGCCTTGGACAACACCAACCCTAAGTTGAGGTTTGATCTTAGGTAGCCTTGCTAACTAGCCCCATTCTCACCGAGTTGTGCTAGCAACCTCAACTACTTGTGCTTATGAGACTTGGCTAACGTTAAATTTTTTTATAGATAAAATAAACAACATTTAAATATTAAAAAAGTGTAAAAAAATATTTAAAATTAAAATTAATATATTTAAAATGTCTAAATATAATATAATATAAAAAACACTAAACACCATAGTAGCATCTCCCACACATTGACTTGAGGATTTTGAAAGCAACATTTTTAGAAAGAGGAATTGGAAAAATCACATGCAAGGGATTCAGGGGATAGGCAAAAGATAATTCTATTAACCCAAATATGTGTAGAATTTATTAAAATGGATATGTATAAAATTAAAATCAATATTATGTGTGTGTGGATTAACTGATCATATGTAAGTAATAGTTATATTGTTAGAACATATTAGAAGAAAGATGCATTCCCAATACATACTTTATATTTGCAAAAAAAAATGGATTCATATATATATTTTTATAAAGGTAATGGATACATTTGGATTAAAATTTTTAAATAAATTATAGTGAATAAAGGAGCATAGCCTAGCTTAAACTATCTTAGCCTAGTCTTACCTAGATTAGCCTAGCCTGAACTAACCTAAACTAAACTAGCCTAACCTACCCCAATCTAGCATAGCTTAAGCTAACATAGCCTAACGTATCCTATCCTAGCCTACCCTAGCCTAACATACCCTAACCTAGCTTAGGTTAGCCTTACCTAGCCTCGCGTAGCTTTGCCTAGCCTAGCTTAACTATGCCTAACCAACTGTAGCCTAACCTAGCCTTGCCTAGCCTAGGTTAGCATCGTTTTGCCTAACCTTTACTAGCCTAGCAAGGTTTAGGCTTGCATAACCTAGCCTAGCCTAACCTAATCTAGCCTATCTGAACCTAGCTTAGACTAGCCAAACATAACCTACCCTAAACTAGACTAGCCTGACCTTTCCTAACCTAACTTAGCCTAGTTTATCCTACATTAAGATATCATAAGCTAGGATACCTTAGCATAGCTTAACCAGTCTTACCATATCCTAACATAGCACAGGCTACCAAGCTTAGCGTAACATAGCCTAACGTAGTGTAGTTTAGCGCAGCGTAGCCTAGCCCAGCCTAACCTAGCTTAACCTAAACTAGCCAACCCTAGCCTAACCTATCCTAGCCTAAACTAACCTCACCAAGCCTAACCTAGCCTAGCCTAACCTACGTTACCCTAATCTATCCTAGTTTAGCCTTTCCTAACCAAACCTAGCCTAATCTAACCTATCCTAGCCTAGCCTGACCTTACTTAGCCTGACCTATGTAGGCTACCTAACCTAAACTATCCTAACCTAACCTAACCTAATCTACCTAGATTCCCAAACCTACGTAACTTAACCTTAGAAAGCCTAACGTATCCTAACATAACTAAGCTCGGCATAACCTTTCCTACCTAGCCTACCTAGCTTAACCTTACCAAGTCTAACCTAGACTAACATAACTAACCCTAACATAGCCTACCTAACTTAACGGGACCAAGCCCACCATAACCGAACCTAACATAACCTACCCTAGCCTAACTAAGCCTAACCAAACCTAGGCTACAATGGCCTAGCATAGCCTTTCCTAGCCTCAATTAGATTAAACTAGCTTATCCTAGCCTAAGGTAGCTTAGTTTAGCCACCTTGCCTAGCATAACCTAGGATAGTGAAGACTATCCTAAAATAGTGTAGCCTAGGCTAACTTAACTTAGCCGAGCCTTACCTAGCCTAACCTAGTATAGCCTAACCTAACCTAGTCTTACGCTAACCTTACCTAGCCTACCTAGAGTAGCCTAGCCTAGCATACCCTTGCCTAGCCTAACTTAACTCACCATAGCCGAACATAACCTAGCCTAACCTAACCTAGTCCTAACCTATCCTTACCTAGCCTACTTAGCCTACAGGACCTACTAGACCTACCTAGCATACCTAACCTAACATATCCTACCATACCCTAACCTAGCCTAGCCTAGCCTAATCTAGCCTTTCCTAGCCTACCTAACCTAACCTAGCCTATCTCAGCCTAGGTTAGGCCAGGCTTGCGACGCCTAGACTTTCCTACCTATCCCTTCATAGCCTAGCCTTACCTAGCCTAACCTAGCTACCTAGCCTAAACTAGCATAACCAAGCGTAATCTACCCTAGCTTAATCTACTCTAACATAACCTAACCTAACCTAACCTAGCCTAACCTATACTAGCCTAAACTAACCTATCCTACTGTGGGCTAGCCTATCGTAGCCTAGCCTAACCTAGCATGGCCTGGTGTAGGCTAGCATAGCCTAGCCTAACCTCACCTAGCATAACCTAACATAAGCTACCGTAAACTAGCCTATCCTAATCTATCCTAACCTAACTTAGATTATTCTATCCTACATTAACCTAGAGTAGCCTAGCCTACACTAGCATAGCTTAGCTAATCTTACCACAACCTAGACGAACCTAGCCTACCTAGCCTGGCATAGCATAATATCCCATAGTCTACCCTAGCCTAGCTCAACCTAGCTTAACATAAACTAGCCTGCCATAACTAAACCGAGCCTAAACTAACCTAGCCTAGCTTAGCTTTTCCTAGCCTAACCTAGCCTAGCCTAGCCTAGCTTAGCCTAACCTACATTAGCCTAGTCCATCCTAGTTTATCCTAGTCTAAACTAACCTAGCCAAACCTAACCTATGCTAGCCTGGCCTATCCTACCTAGGCTACTTAATCTAACCTATCCTAACCTAACCTAACCTAGTATACCTAGATTACTTAGCCTATCTACCCTAACCTAACCATGCCTACCTAGCCTATGGGACCTACGTAGCCTAACTAACCTAACTTATCCTATCACAACCTAACCTAACCTAGCCTAGCATAGCCTAGCCTAGGTTAGCATAACCTCCCCTAACCTATTATAACCTAGCATAGCCTAGCCTACCTAACCTCCCTTAACCTAGCCTACCCTAACCTAGCCTAATCTAACCCAGCCTACCTGGCCTACCTAGTTTAACTAGCCTATCTAACCTACCTAGCC
>APFE030272288.1:0-23002 GCA_000404065.3 Pinus taeda
CACTGTCTCCTTCTCCGACACACACTCCTTTCCACAACTCATTGAAGATGAGGGTGTGTTGTACCATCCGGGACCAGTCAGGATAGTTCTCCTTGCCAATGAGAACTATTCCTATCATAGAGATGATTGAATGCATTCTGTAAAAGATTACTTCTGCTGATATAAAAAAACTTTTGCTGGTAGACTAATACTTCTGATGGCAAAAAAAAAATTGCTCTTATGAAGAAAAAAACTTCTGCTACTATACAGTCAAATTGTTCTCAAAGGGGTAAGAAGATTTCAAAGTCTTTATGCACTATATTTTCTTCCAATATCTCTGTAAAATATCCTTCATAACACCTCTCCCTTTTCTTCTTTTTAAAAAACCATTCAATATATATATATATATATATATATATATATATTATATATATATAATATATATACATTTACAGCACCAACTTCCAAAAACTCCTCATAACCATAATAATTTATATACCACCACACTTCCCTTATATTCCTTATAATAACAAACTCAAAACAAAACCAAAGAGGCTTTGACTTATTTACTTTAACGTGAAGACTTGGAAGAGAATATGGGTGAATGAAATATTCACTTTAAAGTGAAATACCATGCACGCGCCTTATACCATTCACCATACCATTAAAAACGTATCAACCAGCACATTAGATATCAGGCAGCTTCAAAATATTAGATGTCAAACAGCGTTTCAATATTTTTAAACAATGCTTCAAATAAGCAGCGTCTCGAATATGTCTCCCAATAAAAGTCCATAAGCAAACCAGATGGTAGCGTTGATAGTCAGAAAAAAAGACAAGTAAAATGGCATGAATTCAACACTCTTTGTACAAATAACCAGCCTCACTATGCTCAAAGGGGCGGTATACACAGCGACAGAGATTGCAGAACTGGTCCAACTCACTATTAATATACGTCTCCGGTCATGTGAAAACAAGAGAGTGAATAATACTACAAACCCAAACACTCCTATGTTCAGCAGCACAAGCAATCGGGCAGTTGTACGCTTAGCGTGTGGTGGAGCATAGGCCGACTGAGTTTATAGTAATGAGCAATGTGCAATCGGGCTCTCATACGGCTCTCAAGAATGCAGCTTCGATAGAGGATCGGATAAGCAAAGTAGTGTTCTGATAAGACTGTCGTCCATCGTACAATAGATTTTTTTACACGCTTGTTTTTAACTAGTTTCAAAATTTAATGAAACCGTAATTCGTTACCTTTAATAGCAGCGATTAACGGTTGCTCTCAATGTAATCTGTGAGCAATGCACAGGAACGGGCAAGCGTTTCAATTTCCTTCAGGCAGCGTTACCATTTCCTTCAGGCAGGCAGCGTTACCATTTCCTTCAGGCAGGCAGCGTTACCATGTCAGGCATTTCCTTCAGGTGTGGGACAGAGGAGCAGAAGGCAGGCAGTGGACAGGAGTTACAAAGCAAGGTTAAAAACAGAACCTGGGACCTGTGCTTTGATACCATGTCAGGCCAGGAGTAACTCCAGAAAACTAATTCGTTTATTCATTTAGCCAGCTATCTATTATATACATGAATGTGATTGTTCAGTTCATCTTCTCGATGATTGTTTACATTCAATTCCCCCCAATCACCTGAGGATTAGGTGTCAACAATGAATATGGAAAAAATATGAATGGTAACAAAGTATGAATGTAAATGTAACCCCCCCCCCCACCCCCCCCCCCCCCCCCCAAAAAAAAAAATTGATGTTTTTGGTAATTTTGTGAAATTAGGAAAGGAAGTTTTTTTCCAAAAATTATCATTCTAGTTTTTAATGAATTAAACAGTTAAAAGTTAGAAAATATCATACCTCAACTTACCCTTTCAAAAATGGATGAGAGTTGTGCATGCGTGGCTGCAAAATTCTGATCATATTCTTCTTCACTTGGCTGTGAAAATGATGGGTGAAGTCGAAAAAGTGAATCTTTTATTGTTTTTGCATTTGCTACTAAAGCTATTGCTGGATCTTCTGCTGAATGTTCGGAATCTACTGTTGAATGCAAGTGAAAATGTATAAGGCTTGGAAGGTATACAAAATTTAGAATTTACACTTTCTCCCCCAGCCTTATTTATTGACTTGTCCTCAAGTCATTTACATCAAAAACTTAAAAGTAATGAAAGTAAATCTGCTTCCTCTGCTACAAAATGCTTGGTCTTCAAGTCTTCAACGCTCTTTGGCATAATTCTTGTCATGTGAATAAATTTTTTAGTGTCAAACATAACAAGAAATTGTTAACTTAGTGGCCATTGATGGATCCCACTAGTCTACACGAGATCTCCCACCTTTGATGTGGATGAGAGTCAAGATGCCCTGAACACATATTTCTAAGTATGAATGAATTTGTTGTTGTCGAATACTTAGAAGATCTGATGAACAAGGGACATTGATGTATTCCATTGTTTATCAGCATGATAGCTTGCCCTTAAGGCATGCAAGCTTCAAGGTGTTTTTAGAAAAATATTGACTCAAGGACTAGGGACTGAATGTGTATGGAAGCAAGGTTTTATTTGCAAGGGTAGGGAAAAAGAAACTAACAATGAATATGTAAAGTGGAACAAAAATCTTGTAAATGAGCTTCGTTGGTTTTATTGGTGGGTTAGGGTTGAAGAAAATATAATGAAGTGTATGTGGGTAATGGGAAATGGATAATGATTCTTGCTGGGAAAAAGTGAATTATGGCATGCAAAATCTCAAAAATAGCAAATCAGCTCATTAATTCTGGAATTTCTACTAAAATAGCTGAGTTTGACCTGCATTGACTAGCCACATGTAGACGTCGAATTCAAGTGCGGATAGGTATTTCACCATCCTTGTACATTTAGGAACGAACCCTAGATCTTTGAATTTGCTAATATGTCATGCAACACATCAAATCATTAAACCCTTAGAGGAAGTTACAAGAATTTGTAATTTTCTGGAAATGTCGTTCTTATGATCATGGTCTTGTTTTTTAGAATTTCTCATGAAACTAGCTTTTTGAAGACCAATTTTCGTCACAATTTAATCTCCTTAATGATCAGTTTATCATCCGAAACTTGCTTAAAAAAACTTGGCATAAAGAAAATAAGTTTGTTCAAGAAGAGATGGCCATTCCCTTCCTGATTCTTATGCAAAAGTTATATGCCAAAATGAAATAGATTAAGGAATATCAAAAGCATAATTTTAGTCCAGTTCATGATGTTAATAACAATCTATTTTTAATAAAAATAACCATGAAATGTAAATCAACTCCATGTTTATGTCCGATGACTCATGTACATGTAAAAGCTTGGCATTATAGATTTCTTTTTTTGTGTCTTGCAGTTTAGTACGTTACATTAAAGCATACAACATGAAGAAGTTTTAATTTTATTGCCAAAACAAGGTAATCCTCTAAATGTTCGATAAATCAATCTTTCAAATTCGCTTCCAAAGTCTGCCAATGTGTTGTGTCAAGAGCTCTTGATGTTGAAACAAGACCTGCTAAGGCACAGATCCCTCAAGACATATAACTTCCCACTTTGTTTCCATAATATCGCCCTGTGCTGCTACATTAACCATCGAAACAGGTGGACAAAAATAATAGCGCAGAAAAACGTGATAATACCAATATCTGTTGAGCACAGTCAAACTGAAATGCTGATTTAATTGAAAGAAGAACGTTGTTTTGTTGTGCTTATCAAAGCTTCCATAATGTCCATGAAAGAAAACAAAAATTTAAATAAAAATCTGGTGTGGATTTAACAAAATTTTCTCGAAGAATTTCTTAATGTTCATTATGCAATAAAAAATGAGTGATATTGAGTTTAAGCATTTTTTGATCTCCAACTGTTTCTATTCGGACTTGTGTGCTTAAAAAGATTGTAACATTTTACCTTGGGTTTAAAGATACTCCCTGTAGTATTGTGAGCAATCCCCTCAATAAGAATGGATTGTACAATAGCGGGGAGACTTTCTGAACTATTTGGTGGTTCCCTGATCTTGCCAGCAACATATGCCTGGTCAGTGTTCTTGTTTTATCCCTACAAATTGCCGTAGTAGAACCCATTGTCTCACAGGCTGACAACCTTCGTACCAAAGCCTTGTCAACCATTATCCTCTTCATTGAATAATCTAAAGTCAAGGTGACTGCCAATGGAAGCCCTTCTGGAACTGCAACAACAATAATTGTGACCACAACTGCAAAAATTTTAACAACTCCATTGATTGCACTGTCCTCGGTAGAAAGTTTCTGGAATAGTCTTCTGGGCGGCAGATTACAAAACTGTTCTGTAAAATATGGCATGATTTCCATTTACAAAACTATTCTGCAAACTGTGCATTTTTTTTCCAATTTCCATTCCATTCAAAACTATTTGAAACTAATTTGGCAATATAGATATGGAAATAATTTTGGGCCTTCACTTGTTTACATTTGATTAGGGATCTAAAATACGAGATTTGGAAAATCATTGGATCAGGATCATGCTTGACTATTAAATTTATTGGATGCGAGGTAGTGCATTATCGAGTGGCATCTTTAAGCTTGGATTCAATCTAGACCATTAGATTGCAATCGCACTCCACTGTATGATTATTCAAAGTTAAGTTTCATGGTTAACATTTGATCATCTTTGAGCCCAAACGTCATTTGGACCATTGGATTGAAGAAATCTCTGCCATTTTATCTATCAGATGTCAAATACCACATTAACAGATGGGCACACCTAAGCCTAGCTATCGATATCTTCTCTAATTAATAGATGTACAAAATCTGCATGCAATCATCAAACAATTAAATCGCTCAAATCGTGCCCCAAACTCTGCATGCTAAAATCGCTCAAATTGTGGTTGTCGGTTAAATGGATTCATGCCACTAGTGAACTTGTGCCACCAGCTAAGCAGGATGTAAGTTCCGCGATAAGAAGATGTCCATAAACAGAAAATGCCAGAGTCGAGAGTTCTAACCAGGAATTAAGATCTTGTTTCTCATGATGGATACATCTTGTCTCTCAATGCCAATATTCTCACTAACTTCCCGCCCCCTTGGTGACTTGTAAAACACCATGTTTAATTCACCTTCACCTATAGCAAACAAGAAGATGACAATGATGATGATGGCTACAAGCAAAATTCTGGAACCCATCGAACCTAGAACATGAGCAGGAACTCTCAACACCCAACTTTTCAAGACCTTCTCTGTTCCTTCTTTCTCCTTGAATTCGGGTGTATAACTTGGTATCCTTCTCTGCATCAAGCCTTGTACATGATCCAAGGCAGAGTGTCCATTGAGGTCATACGAAACAGGAAAGTTTCCAACTTAGCCTTTCAACCGTTGACAAAATGATAAGCCACAATCGTTATTGATGATGGTAAAAACTTTGGCTATATAATTTGATATTCTTCCATATGGGCTTTGTCATTATTTCTTCCTCAATCCATTTTCAGTCAACCATATTTGTTTGGAGAAAGCAACAGAGGTTAATACTTCAAACTCACATGGTTCTTTTTTACTGAACCAAATGGAAAATTGTTTTTCTTCATGCAATCACCAAAATAGGGTCCTGAAGAACCGTGATTTCCTCTCAAACCGTTAGGAATCCAAGGAAATCATTTTTGGGTTATGTAACTCATTCCGTTCTGGAAAAAACCCATTTCTTTGTTTTTCCAGATTTATTTTGGTTTGATCACAAAACATGTTTCAAAACGACATGTCAAAACTGTTGCATCTTCTAGCAATGTTATAACAAAATTAAATCAGTTAGATCATGACTCGATTCCAAACCCATTGATTTTTCTATAAATTTTGATCTACATGGGAAGGAATTCAGTTCATCAAATAAGTCTGGGGAATAAGTCTGATTTAGCTCATATCAGGGAAGTTTCTGTGGAAGATGGGAAGAAGCCTGCCGAATTAGAGGGGTTGTTCTTCATTGAGACCTCAGCTCTGGATACTACAAATGTGTTGCTTGCATTCCAAATTGTGGTCAAGTATATTTACACTAATGTGAGAAAAAAATTTCTGAATTTGGATTCCTATAAGTCTCAATTGTCTCTCAACAAATTTAATATTACGGATCTATATGGCTTGTTTGAAGAAATGGTCCCAACCACTCTACACTCTCTGAGAACTAAGCCACGGCCAAACAGTCAAATCTCACAAAAATAGATCAAATCCCATGCATCTAGATGAGTAAATTGGAACTAAATCTCTATTGTATTTGGATGACCCTTTCTCCATTACAAAATTCTCGAATAGAAAAAAAAAATGTTAAATAGTCTATGTGAAAACAAGTTTTCATGCAACCAACAAATCCAAAAGGAGAATAATCACCACATACACAAACTGGAAATAAAGGGAATTATTCTTATCTAACCGTACTAAATAGGGACATTCATTTCACTTTGCTCGTCTGCGTTTTTATCAGAATTCCAATTGAAGTGGGTAAGAAAGATAAGGATTTGAATCTTGGAGGGTTGGTTCCATGTAAGAGTATTCATATAGCCATTTCTTGTTAATCCAATATTCACCATTTCCTTTCTTAACATAAACTACAAATTTAAGTTTTAATTTTGAAATCGAAAAAAAAAAATAAATAAATAAATAAATAATAAATAAAAATAAATAAATAATAATAAATAAAAATAAAAAATAAATAAAATAATAAATAAAAAAATAAATAAATAAAAAATAAAAAAAAATAAAAAAATAAAAAAATAAAAAAATCTATATATATATATTATTTATATATATATATATATATATATATATATTATATATATATATATATATATTATTGATGAAATGTAAATTTATTCATGAGAAATGATGATGTTTTTTTTCAAAGAAAGACAAGACTAAAAACTCTAGCGATATCTCGTTTTATTTTTTTAATCTATTCTACCTTAACTTGCTTGAAAGATTTTTTTATTTCCTAGGTAAAAGCATGCTTCCAGTGAAGCCACCTACTGACTAAGAATTCGAAAATGCTCACATAAAGATGTAAAATTTTTACTTGATTATTTGCAAGGATGTGAGTAACCTATTTTATACTTGGATTTGGTGCAAGGTTATTTTGAAACCAATCTTCAATATTGTTCTTGCTCTCCAAGAAGTACCTGTTCAACATCTTCAATTTTATCCTCTGTAGATGGATTAGTAAGAAATGGGGGGTTCAAAAACTGAATTTTAAACTAAGTATGAAAAAATTTTCAAAAAGCTTAAACTTGAACACCTTTATGAAGATCCTGCTGTCACTAGGTTTCACAAGTTAGTCCATAAAAATAAACTGTAATAAAATGACTTCCTAAGTCTATCTCTAAATGATGCTCCCCAGAAATGGCGCCAAAATGATTGGTTCTAAAATGCGGATGCAAATTAGAGTTTCATTTACTATCAATCTGGGTAAGTAAACTTCGAGAATCATCCAATATATATGGGCTTAGAGACAAACTAAACTAAGCTAGGTGAAGAAATTCCAAAGCTCCCTTACAGGAGGTCTTTCATTGGGATCTCCAACACCTATTTAGTCATTTAACAAAATGAAATCTAAAGACACTGTGACAAATGTAAGAAATATTAAAACTCCCTTACAGGAGACTGCTCATTAATATTTCTAATCATCTTAATCAACAACTATTTAAACTAATGAAATTAAAGCACTTAAACCTAATTCTGATTGATTGCATGAAATATTAAATCTCTCTTACAAGAGACTATTCATTTATATATCAAGCATATGAATCAAAGACTTAAACTAATGAAATCAAAATTAAATAACAAATCAGATTCATCGAAAGAAACATTAATACTTTCTTATGAAAGGTCATTCGTTAATATTTCAAACATATGAACCAATAATTTAATATAATGAAATTCACAAACAAGCATAAAATGAAAGTTTACCAAAACAAAATGAGCATGCAAGTGAGGCAATGGGGGCCCTCCATAGCTCCACAAGCACACCTAGAAAGAAGTCAAATGTAGAAGAAAATCCAATCCACTTTATTTATCATCAATTGCAAATTGCAATTTCAAACTCCAAGTTCTACATTCCAAGAGATCCTAAACTCTACATTACAATGATTCTAAAATTACAAATGAAGGACTAAGTTTTTAAATTCTAAAAATTAAGATTACAAATGAAGTAGATAACACTCCTATTTATACAACAAGATGAGATAACAAACTCATAATGATGATCGACTATTCCCTCTTCAAATCCACATATCTCTCAACCAATGGTGACACATAACCCTATCCTCCACGATCTTCTCCATGGGGTTCATGATCTTATCCATAAGGTCCATGATCTCCTAAAATTCGAATTTGAACATAGAGTGCCACATAAGGGTTCCTTAGAAGCTTCCTTTGTACCTACACATGTCAACAAACTCATTCTACTTGTTAGGTATAAGTATATGGATATTATTTTCTAAAGTTTAACCACAAATTCTCCTAAAAATACTAAGAATCAATAATGATTTGGAAAACACAATGGAAACCCATTTAATGATGAAAGTGAAGATAATGTGATGACATGGTGGTGGAGTAGAGGTGAAAAAATGTGTGAATGGAGAGAAAGTGAATGTTGAATGGAGTGAAAGTGGATGAATTTTAAGGATAATTCTTAGGCCCTACAAAGGTTGACACAGTAAAAGAACTATCTTCATGGGAGTTGTTTCATTTTTTAATGAGGTTGACACAGTAAAAGAACTATCCTCATGGGAGTTGTTTCATTTTTTTAATGAGATTGACATAGTAAAAGAACTATCCTCATGTTTCTTGGTTCATTTTTAACGAGATTGACACAAGACAAGGAACTATCCTCATGGGAGTTGTTTCATTTTTTAATGAGGTTGACACAGTAAAACAACTATCCTCATGGGAGCTGTTTCATTTTTTAATGAGGTTGACACAGTAAAAGAACTATCCTCATGGGAGCTATTTCATTTTTTAATAAGGTTGACACAGTAAAAGAACTATCCTCATGTTCCTTGTTTCATTTTTTAACGAGGTTGACACAAGACAAGGAACTATCCTCATGGGCTTGGATCACGACTCATAAGAAGTCATGACTTCCAAGAGGTTCTCATCAGATGGGAGAACAATGCTCTGGAAGGGATCCATAACAAGGAATCCATTAGAGAGATCTGGTTCCAATGCCCCCAGTACATAATGTACAACATCACTGAATTGATCGTTAGTTGACGTAGGCATGGAACAGATTGCCACATAATTAACCCGTGGCGAGGATGATACCATTGGTACAAAAGGACCATTTAGGGAAGATGGTTGACTGGAATCCATATTTGGACCGGGAAATGAAAGCTGGTCAACGGTGACAATTCTGCCTTCATGTGGGAAACAAATCACACGAAAGAGTGTTGAAACAATAGCCCCCATGTCATAAACATAGTCGCGCCCAAGAAGTAAATTGTAATCTAAAGGGCCTGGGACTACCATCACATTCAGACAAATGATTTTTCCTCCCAAAGAAATAGGCAACTGAGGAAGGATCCCTAATGGTTGACTGGTTCCTCTGTTAAAATCCAACAGATTTTGGGTAACAGGCACAAACGGCGATGAACCAAGGGCTTGCCAAGGAGTGGAGGAAAGGATACTCACAGATGCACCTTCATCTATAATAGTGCCAGATACAATCATATTACAAACCTGCACTATGATCTGGAAAGGCACATAAGAAGGAAAACAGAATCCTGCCAGTCGAACCCAGTGAGATTCTAGGTTCGATCCCCAACAAAGCCACCAATTTGTTTTGGAGAATTTGGTATCTACGGATAAATACTAATTCCCTATATAAGTAGCCATATCTAGAACAATAGTTTAAAGTATTTTAGTCTTTTCCTATAAGCAATAGATAATATGAGAAGACCTACTTGTAGTTCCGCTTTCCTCTCATCTCCTTTGTATCGATCCTGTTGCTCCTTCATGTACTTAATATGCTTGAGAAGTACTTGTAAACACAACAAAAAACAAAGAATAGATCAAAGCAAAAGATCTATTGACTACAAGTGAATGGAATGAGATACATTTCACACATATAAGCATTATAAAACAATACAAACATATGGGAGAAAGGTTCAAACACTTTATTTAATAGAAGATGGAATTACAACCATTGTGTTTGATTCAAAGTCATTTCTCCAGCTTGGATCCCATCCACATCACATCAAAAGCATGAAAAACTTGTAGCATTACAATACTTGCTTCAAAGCCAATTCTCATAGCAACATTATCTCCTTACAATTCAACATAATCCAGCGCCTGGTCACTTAGATGAGTAGTCAATTTATAGGGAGATGAAGGAGGTTTTGTCATAAATGGTAGCATTGAATGGCATTCCATACTTAGAAATAGTTCCATGGAGGAAGGGATGAGAGGATAGGATTCATCTTAACTCATTCCTCATCCATTTTTGAGCTCATAGGAGTTGATAAGTGAGGGAACCTTCTAGATGAGTCCAAAAGATAAGCATATTCCCCAAACCCTATGTGAATTTTGCTCAAACTCACATAGCACAAGTGAAATGAAGCCTAAGTGCTCTGGAGAGAACCGTGGCATAGACTTAACTACTCTACAACACACCCTTACATGGGCCTACCTGCGTTGGTCCCTCTAGAGGCCATTTCTAGATGTCTTCAACTCATGAAACTGTCTGGGAAGGAGACATTCAAAGGGGTGACTTGTTTAGAGCATGTAGCAAATGATATTAGGGTTTGATGAGCCCTAAAACACTGATCTGGATGATGGGATTGATGTGCCCAAATGGATCTGTAGCATATAGGCTTTTGGTCAGCCAAGCTTCCGATAAGAGCATCTTAGAGAGAGCCTGGACAATATTGTAACGAGCCTTGGCTTCTCCACTACGCAAAGCTAGTATATCTCCTTGGAGGAGCAGGTGGTTGTGACTGTAACGTTCCGTTGTTGGAGCTAGTGGTTGGACATGGATGTAATGTATGACTAGAACTTACACTTCTTAATATAACAAAGCCAATACATTTCATGCATATGTCGTATTGTATTCCAGCTATTTTGTTTACTCTAAATGATATATGTATCTGTTTTCTTATGCATACATGTATGGACTATTTTGTATAAGTATGTATGAATCTTATTGAAATGTGCTGATTGGTTTAACCATCACTTTCAATTGTTAGCTAACTTGCTCTCTATTTTGTGATGCATCTTCATTCATGTGTTCCATTCCAAGTCGCATGTTATCACAGGTTTCTAAGGGGTGCACTCACCCCACTCTCTATTTGTTAGAACCATTCATGCACCTTCCTTGACTTCCCGCAGCTATCACACCCTTGCTACCAACAGGGACATCTTACTTTCCTCTATGCGAAATGTGATCAAGGCAATACCGTACGACCCACTGCTAGGACTCCTACACAAAATGGTCCAAGGTCTAATTGGGACTTCTTACCGAGGAGATCCGCTGACATATTTGTGGGTCCAGCACCGTAAACATTTCTGGTGCTAGAAGGAGGGTCAGATGAAAAGCTATGTCCTCTCATCTTGTTTTGAACCTTTGCAAATCTATCATGGAGTCTTGCACTCTCAACCCTCCACAATGTTTTTTGCATGTCGAACCTGTCCACATCACGAGAGATTATTTTATCTCTTGTCTACATACACATATGATGGTGAAAGCGAAGTGGTTGGGCCTATGTTCTTACATGACTTCCTTGCCATGCTGGATGAGGAAGATGGATGTTCTGATGAACAGGCCAGTCTATTGCTTGCATACACACTTCGCGAATCCCCACATGGGTGGCTTTGCAGCCTACCAGTTGATAGCGTTCACTCACTTGAGCACTTCTGTGATCTCATTGAAGATACTTTCCATCATTTTGATCCAGAACATATTCACCACCAACTGTTACAATAATGGAAGGATCTGCATGAATCGCCTGATGATTTTTGGCAGCGCTTCCATGTTTTGCAGTTTCAAGCTCCGAAGATCCAGATGAAGTTTAAATATCTCATTGACATATTCAAGTATTGCCTTATCAAATCTGTCAATCCCAAGAAGAAATATGAGCCCAAGCCTCGCTCTGAATACTTCAGTGATGGAGCTGCACAATCACAGATGGTTATGGTCACTGTCACAAGTGACTATCCACCATCCCCTCATCAAATAACTCCACCACTGCAGAGTGATGTGGGAGAATAAGCACACACATTAGTTCAATTGTCACATCTTCCCAACATCACTTCACTTAATTTTCACATAGATTTGGTTGTGAATCCATTGAGTTGTCATATGCATTCTGTAAGACAACCTCCGTATTCGTGCTCGGATGATCCTCTAAATGATATTTTCTTGTGTTCTTCCATTCTGGAATCTACACTTGTTGTGAACGAGGATCAAGCCATTGATGAAGTTGGCGTTGCACAACCAGCATGCATTGTAATTCATAAAGAGTATGACTAGGAGCTTGAGTATCAACACTCGGCGAAGGGTGGATCCCTTCTATCTAAGCCCCCTATGTTATTTCTTGACATCTTTGGTGAACCTGCCATCCATGATTTCACATGTATACCTTCATCTATAGATGCACCCATTATTGATCACTCGCAGGACACACTAGATGTCAGTGCATCATATGACAACGGAGAGGATAAATTATTCATTGAAAATCCACTTGACTTTTCATCTTCCTTTTCTAGAAACTCGGAGGATGAATTTGTCCACTTCTCATCTACCCCTCTGTTTGATTTTTTAGATCATGAGGATGTCGATGATATCGTTGATTTTTTTTTATCATAGTTGTCATGATCTGTTTACTCTTGTATTCGATGATGATGATTCTATCGCAATTGATTTTTCGAAGCCACCTGTTTATGATGATTTATCTGACGATGAAGTCGAAAAACCCCAGATTATCGAGGCACTTTAGCCCGAGTTGATGGTTATGTTAGGCCCTCGCTATTCTGAGGTTGGTTTCACTTTCGATGAGGAAATTGTTCAGTCAACCAAGGCTCCTCATCACTCATCTGTATGCATTGAAGATCAATCTCACACACATATCATACTTCCTCCACTCGAACTGCACGATCCCATCACTCATGCATTGGAGGAATCTTACATTGCAAGAACACATGCACAACGCAAGTTGTCTTTTTTTCTTTTGTTTTCTTGCATGTCATAGTCAAGAGTATGTGTATGCTTCATAGCAGCATGTAGTGTCACACAACACCGGGATAAGTCTGCAGACTGCATTTCATGTACTTTCACTCACTTGTGTTCTATGGACACATTTAGGCTCGAAGTGTGTTTGTCATCATTGTTATATCTTTCTTGTTTGCTGGTTCAGACAACCAGGTATCTTGCGGACCAAGCCTTCACCAACATGGGTCAACCAATCCACCGGTAGATGCATTGGAATTATCACTTCACATGATCAGGCCCATGCATCGTTAGCTTAGGAGTAGGAGTAGTGTTTGCTTTCAATTTGTTTGCTTGCATGCTTGTTTTCTTTCTTGAATTACATGTTTGTTTGTCTGCTTGTTTGTTTTCTTACTCACTTTTCTTTCGCGTTTACTTTTGCTTCACTTTTTTTTCATTCGTTTGCTTGTTTTGTTCATAGGTTAGTTTCACATGAAACCATGCATGACTCTTGAAACAAGATAGGTAAAGTACAAGAGGCCTTGCGGAGCTATCACTACTTGGTTATCTGTCATCCTGCCTTTGTATGAAGAACTTGTTACTTTTAGTCCATGATATGTCGATGGAAAATGCATAATGTTCGAAGTGAACCTTGGTGAAAACACAACGCTTTCGCGCTAACTAGTGTCACCTACTCTAGTTGGTTGTTTTTTGGGTTAACCCTTGGCAGCTTAGTCAAGCAGAGTAAAGTGAGGGGGAAAACCTTAACAAGCATGTCAGAGGTATATAATAAACTACTTCTCTGAAGGAACAACCTCTTCTGCTCTCAATAAGTCGGGATCCCTCTTCCGCCTTTGAAATGAATAAGTGCTATACACAGTTATGAAAATGAAAAGCGAAAATTTTTAAAAATGAAAAACGACTAAGGCAAAAGAAGAGAAAGGCTTCCTGCACTAAGAGGTGATGCAAGTAACTCCATCGGGGTACTGGCTAGGCTCACTGGCAACAGAGCGATGCTTGTGTTCCTACGTGACTCCATTGGGGTATTGTCCAGGCTTGTTGGCGGTGGAGCAACACCAGAGATGAAACTAAGACTCTTACGAGTATACTTCTTGTGCACCAATATACCCCTCAACCCCAATCGAAACAACTATGTTGACTTGGCTTGGAATGGGTGTCGACCGACCAAGAGCTTGGCAGATGCTACATTTTACAATCAAGCAAGTGTGGAAACCAAGATGACCAGAGAACTGAACAATACTTCCAAAGGTGTTATACTTGATTTTCATGAATAAGGTCCATTCATAGAGTTGGAGTTCTACCAGTGTATCACCAAGTGTTATAGCAACTACAACCAACCTCCAAAATTTTTCCTTAGCTTTTTTCTGGAGCCTCCCTACCGACCATCCTCAGCAGCATTTCTTGCACTCTCAAGCACATTAGCTTCGGTTGTTTCATAGAGTCTTATAAGCCTATGCATGCAAGTTTGTTCCACCCCCTTCACAAACCACTTTCCAAACTTAGTGTCAGTTCCTGGTTGAGGATCTCCCTATAGGAATTGTGCAATTTTGAAGGGGAACCATCCTTCCCTCCAAGAATTGTGAAAACCCAGCTAGACACCCAGCTGGGCTCCAGAATTGTGCAATTGTTCCTGACAGTCTTCCTCCAAAAAATTGCGCAATTCATCCCAGCACAGTTGCTCAACCTAGAAATTGCTCAATCCCTCTATGACTGCTAGCCCAGCAGCTAGCAGAAATTCCACAAATCTAGCGAGGCAGCCTACTCGACTCAGAAATTGGGCAATATTGTCAACATGCTTCCTTGAGAAAATTGCGCAGTCTAACCCAGGACAGAGGCTCAGCCCAATAAATTGCTCAATCTTAGGAGAAAGTCACCTATTCCTCCTAGAAATTGTGCAATCCCTCTGGGACAGCCATCTCTTCTCAACCCAGAAACTATGCATATTTTCATCCCAGGCTCGCAGAATGATGCATGTGCCTTCAGGGTAATCGGTTCCATCTGAGACCGAGAAAAACTAATTTGCATGCATGGACTGCTTCTCCCAAGGCAGCATGCAAAGACATCCCTTGATTTAGGGATCTATTTTTAGAAGTTGGAGGTTGCATGCAAGGATCATTTCAGAAACCTCCCACCAAGTGTTTCTTTTCCTAGATTTGTGGCATGCGTGTCACAACCTCGATTTTAGAAAAACTCATCAATCGGACACTACAGAGCTCATTCCTCACATCAACCTTGCATCTCTGACATCTCATATTGCATCTAGGAGTCATTGGCACATTCAGCTCAGTTGTTTCAGGGTAAGCTCGCTTTGCATGTCTTGCAATGCATTTCTCTCACTTTTTGTGTTTCTATTTGTGTGAGTGTTGTCTTCTTGATTTCAATGAATGCTTGATGTTGTTTTAATGTATGTTATCTTGTAGAAGCATCGTTTCATCTTTTGTTCGCATCTCACTATTGTCACATGCATGACATTGTTTTGCACGAACGATCATCGTCGCGGCAACTCACTTTGCACACATGCATGCTTTCCCATTTTCTGAATCATGCCCTTGCTATTTGCATGTATGATCATTCACTCTTGTTTGTACTCATATCACCATGCATTCAAACTTCTCATGTTTTTAGTCACCCGTCGGCTGGACTGGGCTGCCTTGGTCTAGACCGTGCCTTGCTCGGCTAGCACTGCACATTTTCAGAAGCGAAGGCTCTACCTTCCCTCCAAAAATTACGTAACCCTAGCCTAACACTAACCTCCAGGTTTTCATTGCGCAATTCTTTGAGGCAGTGTCCTACTGGCCCCTAAAACTGTGCAATGTAGTTTGCTTGTTACATGTCACTACTGACTGAAATTGTGCATTGCGCAGTTTCAGTCCTCAACAGACTAGGTTGAACTGTGCATTGCATAGTTCCAGCAGTTAGTCAGCCTCCTAATAGCCCAGACTATGCCTTGCGCATTTTTGGCAGTTAATCTCCTGACCTCCCGGCAGAAATCACACAACCTTCACGTTCAAACACACAAGCATGTTGCAAGTCAATCTTGTAGTTTGTTTTGGTTTTCGACTAACAAATTGCTTGCCATGAGTGTTTCTATATCTATAGGCATCACAGGTGTTCGTTTGTCTCTCAGTAGCACAAGTACAACGACTTCCACGAGAGCAGAGTCAAAGACAGTGTTAAGAGCGCAACCGGGGATGTAATCAGTCAAGTATCTATGAACTTGCCTATCCACGAATACATCAAGTTGTTCATGGACTAGGCTATCAAGATCAATGGCAGCGGCATCACAGCGAGCAGCAGCAGAAGGCAGCACACCTACATGCGACGAATGCAAGAGGAAGGTTGTTAACAACATAGAGGCAAAGCAAAGCTGCAAGTTCAAAGCAGATCCACTCATGACGAAAGCAACTTTGGAGATTGAGGCTATGAGGTGATGGTGCCACATGAATATCACACGAAGCCAGAGAGCGGAACAGAGAAGAAGTTGCATGTGATGAAGCAGCAACTCAAGGAAGAACAGGAGCTACATAGACGAGAGAATGAGTTACAGTAAGAGCAGTTACAACAGGGAGCGCAACATCCATATATGGATGAAACTACGCCCGTACAATTTATGGATCCATCCCAGTAGCTGGCATGGAGTAGACAAGGTGAGCAATGTTGTTGATTGCATGCAAGGGAATTTAGCAGCATGCATTTCATTGTGCACACGCATCCGATCCCACCCATTTGGCACACTCACCGAGGCAAAGACAGTAAGTCCAACTAGAGCTGAACATGTATTTGACAAGTCGATGCGCACAACCACCAGCACATGCTTAGAGATAAGCGTAGACACTATCTATCAACATGTTGTTCGTCCGGTCGCACTCAGGATGACCATGCGCATGCTATCAAATGAGTTGGATGGAAGAGCCATAGCAGTGTACCAAATGCAACGAAGGCAAGAGTTCGCTTTTAGTAAGATGTCACCATTGAGCACACAAACACCATCACGGACGACCAAGCTTGGCATCAATTCGTCACCATCGACCATCATAGGGATATCAAAGAGTTGGTCTCACCACAACGATCCAAGTGTCAGTGATGTCTTGCATGGCTTGCTCAAGCCATTTTGTCTCACATGGGTACATGTGCAGATTGTATGTAATGTCTTATCAAGTGGAAGTTTAAGTGTCGATAGTTGAATGTAACATTCGTAGAGTAGTTGAAGAGTCATGAGGATGGATGAATGGTCAGAAATGGAAATGTCAAGGGTCACCCCACCCTTTGTTATAAATAGTCCATCATAACTCATTATAGAGGCTTTTGGTCAGCCAAGCTTCCGATAGGAGTATCTTAAAGAGAGCTTGGACAGTATTGTAATGAGCCTTGGCTTCCCCACTGTGCAAAGCTAGTATATCTCTTTGGAGGAGCAAGCGGTTGTGACTTTAACGTTCCACTATCAAAACTAGTGGTTGGACATGGATGTATTGTATGACTAAAACTTACACTTCTTAATATTACAAAGCCAGCACGTTTCATGCATATGTCATATTTTATTCCAGCTATCTTGTTTACTCTAAATGATATATGTTCTTGTTTGCTTACGCATGCATGTACGGACTATTCTATATAAGTATGTATGAATCTTACTGAAATGTGTTGATTGATTTAACCATCACTTTGGATTGTTAACTAACTTGATTTCTAGTTTGTGATGCATCTTCGCTCGTGTGCTCCCTTCCAAGCCACATGCTATCACAAGTTTCCAAGGGGTGCACTCACCCCAGTCTCCATGTGTTAGAACCTTTCATGCACCTTCCTTGACTTGTCGTAGCTGTCACACCCTTGCTACCAACAAGAACATCTTACTTGCCTCTTGCAAAACCGCAGTCAAGGTGATACCATATGACCCACCGTTGGGACTCCTACACCAAACGGTCTGAGGTATAATTGGGACTTCTTACGGGAATATCCCCTGACATGTTGGCAGGTCCAACACCGTTAATAGAACCCGAATCAAACAAGGTTTCCACTTTAGTATGTTTCATTATGACTCTAATGTGGAACAATTCTGTCCTCTTTCGTTCATTAACAAGAGAATAATTCGAAGAAATTGTACTTGCATGTGATTCAGAATTTCCATCAGCATGAAGAGAAAGAGTACCTTGTGTGACCACTGTTGTGATCAGTGTCTTGTCACTGGAATCAAATCCAAGGTCCTCTTGTACGGTTTCCACTGTCTTTTGCTTGTTCTTCCCACCAAATCTCTTTGGTTTCAACTTCGGATTCAACTTCCAACAATGTTCATCATCATGACCTTCATTCTTTCATTCTATGCAAGATGGCTTTGCTCCTTCCTCCTTCTTGGTTGTAGCTGCCTTCTTGTCCTTTCCCTTTCCTTTTCCTTTGAACTTGCCATTATGAGGTTTGAAAGATGATTTCTTTGGTTTCTCTTCTTTATCATTCTTGCCCTTGATTTCAAGGTGAATTGCCTTCACACTTGCCACATCAATAGTAGGAGGCTCAAATAATAACAAAGAATTCCTGATGTAACTATGTAAAGCACCAATATACTTTTTTATAGTTTTAGGTGAATAAAGTGAAATGCCAAAATTCAATGCTTTTTTTCTAAACTCTTCAATGAAGCTTTGTACATTTTGACCATTTCATTGTCTTAAATATTTCCATTCCATTAAAGCCTTTTGTCGATAACCCAAATGATATAACTAATATTTTAATGCAGAAACAAAATTGGACCAAGAAGAAAGGAGATTACCTAAGTTTTTTCTGCCTTTTTGCGACTTTCTCTCTAACCAGACGAGAGTGGTGCCACTTAGCCGAAGTGATGCTAATTGTATATTGGCCTCATCTTCCTCAATCTGTCTAATCCAATTGCTTAGTTTCTCTGTATTACTTTCTCCATTATATGTGGGAAAATCAAACTTTACATCTAGCTTAAAATAGGGCTTCTTAGACGTACTCCTATGATGCCTGTTAGAGTGATGAGAAGAAGAAGAAGAAGAACTATCACTAGAAGATGGAGAGGGTGGTTCAGGAGGATCTCCTCTTCCACCTTCATTATTTATCGATGCATGGTCATCTAGGTCTTTCTTCTCAGGCTTGATTGCCTTCTCATATTCTGCGAACAACTTGTCAACTTTCTCTGCCATGGTGAAGAAGATCTTGTGATAATTTCACTCTTTCTCCATTCGAGTTTCCTCATCTTCTATGTTTTGTCTTAGTGGTACATGCCCTGCTTCAGAATCAAAGGATTTAAGTTTTCCTTCTCCTCTTTGGAGCTTGTTCCTGGTTAGCATTCACTCATGCAACTCGCATCAAGAAGACATGCTCTGATACCAAACTTGATCCAAATCTTTTAACTTCAAGGATGCATAAAAAATTGCATATAAGAGAGAATGTAACCAAGTAACTTAAACACATGAAAAGGAAGCAGAAATCATAAAGCAGCCATGAAATCAAAGTCACAAAACGATTTGGTTACAAAGTTCACCCAATGTGGGCTACGTCTTTGGGCCTTGCTCAAAGTGGGGAGGCCTTCTTTCATTAAATGGTGGCAAAGAAATGAATTACAATCAACCTTACATAAATTACCCTTATACCTCCAATATCTGTCATGGACGAAAAATGTAGAGCTCAGATGCAAAAATAGACATCACCATTGGATTCGTGGCAGGAAATTATGTAAAAACAATTATAAATTTATCAAATTCTGACACTAGCACTTCTGGACCCCAAAGAAATCTTCTCAACATCAAAAGATACCCTTCTTCAGGGTTCTGCCACTCCTAGACCACTCATGGTTCTGTTGGTTGGACCCCATTATTCTCTTCATTTCCCCATCCAATGGCATTTGATTAAGGTTTAAATAACATAATTTGGCTAAAGTTGCCAACGTGAGCTGATGGATCATTGGTGGCTTGCCCAATTTGGGCACATGAGGCCTGGGTTCAAACCCAACTTGGGCATCATTTTGGTTGCCGAACATGCTAAGTTATAATGGATAGTTGTTTGAAATAGCGCGGAAGGTATAGCCGTTAACGTTTTTGGGTAACATTATATGTTGGAAGGGTCACCAGTTGGTGGGTCGACCGGTTAGGTCGAGTAGGTTTGAACCCCACCAACCCTATATAATATATAGCGTTGAATTTGTGGGAGGGGTGTCGGGTCAGAGTTGTGGGCCCCGTCCCACCTTTGATTATATTTTATTGTAATAGTTGGGGTGGGGGGGATGGTAGCCTGCCACCCTTATTAATTCTTTTCTAATTTTTTATAGCCAATACAGTTAAAATTTCAGATTCATTTTTTAAGGATTACTAGGAAAATTAATGAGGTGAAAAATTAGCCCATTCCAGTGGCCGAATTCCATGCGCCAAGATTCTGCCAAATGTTTACCTCGTTAGCGACTCCAACTTGGCCTAGTTTGACCATAACTTTGACTAGCTATTACTTGAGCATACAAACTCAGATTTGAGTGTCGTTCACACCATTAGAATCAAGACGACGAGCACTACGATCTGGTTCTAGTTTCAATTCAATTTGGTGACTTTTATTTTGTCCTATTTCAAGGCCACTTCTATTTCTAGAGCCACCCTGATCAATGCAAATAATGAACGATCAAAGAAAGTTTTCAGACAATAAATGTGGATACCCCATATACCCATAACTTCAGTAGGTAAGACAAAAAATATGACCACAAGATATTTAAAGTGAAAACAAAAAGAAAGGAGCAAGATTCAAACTAAATATTCGAACCAAGACACAATAACAAAGCAAAACCCTTGAGTCTAAATACATAGAGACATTTGAGGAACCGCTACAAAAATAACATTTTCAAACTTAAGAATTCTCACAACAAACGCCCAGAAATCCCTATAATAGTAATGCAGTGATTTTCAATGTGTAACAAAATGACTTAGAGTTTCCAAAGGGCACGAACCCTTGAATTAGTAAATCAAGGAATTGAACCCTAGATCTTCAAGCCCAGGATCGAGACTCCATAGTCATAATAATAAAACTAGAGAAGCACTACATACACAAAAACAAAACAATTAATGTTCCAACTTTAAAATTCATGTCAGCTCAAGAGTTGTGCATCACCAACAACAATATTTCAAACCTGATGGACTTTAGTTGTTGCTTTTGTTTTTTGTCCTCAAACAGTTGTGAAGAAAAACATGTGTGAGCTCCTTTAATGGGAGTTGAAGGCGCAAATAAAGGTGTAGATTTCTTCTTCTACAACGAATGGAAATTGTCACGAAGTTACAAGCTCCGCAAGATCCGTTGTGCATTTCCACCTGGCAAGAAGGACGTTGCGCTCTTGGCCACAAAGAAGAGGAAGAAGCAGATTTGGGATTTTTTAGAGTGGAGAGCACAGTGGATTTTGGAGCCAGTTTTCAAGGCTCTTGGTGAGCTCGAAACCCTGGCGCTTTGTAGGAATTGGCTTATTGGCAGTGGCATTTGTGCTCTAAATTCAAAACAAGTTTGCCTCTAACAAGATGACCCATATCCTTCTGCAAGGAGTAGATTACTGTAATGATGAGGCGAAGAGTACAAGACCAAGACTGTGAGGAGTAAGCAAGGAATTCAAGGCCAGAAAGCCCTCAAGACAGAACAACAACAGAAACTAACTTATAACCCAACTTTGTAGCCCTAATAATAACAACGATTTGTAGCCCTAATAATAACAACGAACTTACATCAATCTTAAATAAATTTGAAAAATCAATATTAAACTTTAAAAATATTAAAAAATTCACTATACATAAGAAAATAATAACCCAAAACTATCATTAAATACCACTTAGCAGTAACATAACCACCCAAAACCAAAAACATCTAATACAAATAAAAATACACCACTTAACAAATAATAAACCCATCATATTTTATAATATATTTTTTCTTAATATTAATTATAAATCAATATACATCTTATACATAAACAACCATCAATAATAATAATATTTACAACTTTAAAGAATAATTAAAAAGAAAAGAAGAGAAGAAAGCAAGCCCTCATTCTTTATGTGAACATTGTACATAATAATGTACTTGATAGGAAAATGGTACATAACGATGTTGACGAGTCGTAAAAGAGAATTGAAATTGTGACACTTGGCTTGAGTGATCCACCTTTATAATATATACGACAAAATGTCTATTTGAAGGTGGATAAGTGCAAAGTATAAAGCATTCGTATGGCGACCTTCGTTATTTTTATATAAATATATGTCTACTATATACTTTGATTGCAGAGGATTATGATGATTTTCATATATCTCTTTATATATACACTTTGATTGCCATGTATATATGTAAGAATAATTTGATTTTTGTCTTATATCTCACAATAATTTTATAGTAAAGGTGGAGCATTTTTGCCTACCAAAGCGGACAAAGGGTTCAATGTACACCATGAGCTTGTCTCTTATGTGAGAGAGACAAATGCTTATCTCCAAGTGGGCTGCCCTCCCTTCATAATTGAGGAAAAGCAAAAAGGCCCCATCATCTCATCTTATGATTTGTTACCATCACCTTCTAATTTAGGAGAAGTAAGGTTCTCGTGACCACACATGGCTCCTCTACATGCTTCATTAATCTAAGCAAATTAGAGCGCCTAACACAATTTAGTCACCTCAACCAATGTCAAATTACAAGATATTATAGTTATATCCTTCATCAAGATAATATTTATATTTATTATTTTTTAGTTTTACATAAAAACTAATGTAAATTTATTTTCATTTTTTAATTCTATACAGGAATCAAGATCTAAGGAATACCATGGCTTTTTACTTCAAAAACAAATTTATTCTAAATCTATCTTTATTTTAGATTATTTATTTTTATTT
>APFE030272288.1:24013-58850 GCA_000404065.3 Pinus taeda
TATTATGTGTTATGAATTTTCTGATTCACTTGTATCTGAATAAATGACATATGTAAATACTCAAAAAGTTATAATGATAATAGTAAGAATTGGTTCTATATCAAAAAAATATAAAACTAGACAACTAACAATTAAAATCTTACACAAATACAAAACTAATTCAATTATCAATTTTTCTAAAAACAATAAAACAAAATTTAAACATATATAATAAATATTAATTTAATATAAAAATTATTTTAGTTAAATATACAAGCATTAATATTACTATAATAAAATAATATTTTCAAAACTAATCACCAGAAACTAAAATAATATCAATAAAAAAACTAAATAAATTTTCTAAAACTAATCGATGATACAGAATGAAACATCGTTATTTCTATTATATATTAAATGAAATTTCGCAATAATCAAAGTTTCACTATATGCACATCTACTTTACACCGTACCAAACAAATTTCTCCAAATGCGAAGACATTTTCCGCCAAAAGTAAACGTAAACCACTTGAACACAATGACATTCAAATCACAAACCCCCGACCTCACACCCTGAAAACGACCTCTAATAACCTTGATGCCTCAAACATAAAAATAACTTGAAATGAAAGAAAAAGGGCTCCTACCACTCGTTTCATTTTGACGTTGACAAGATTTTACATTCTCATAATTGACAATATTTTACTTCCACATAATTGATGGGCCCACCATACGCGGTAAAGGCCTCGGGGACCGCAATGTGAAATTTGTCATTTGTTTGGCACAGGGTCGTACTCCCGCGGAGTGGGGGGCCTAGCCACGACAGCAGCAAATGGGAGCCTTGACATTTTTATATAATCCGCTTTCCGTCGCAACGACCGCATGGGAGGGTTGTGAGTTACCCATATATACTTATTTATTAATGGATGGAGTTGTTTTTAATGTGAGTTTTTAGATTTTTTGGTGTTTAAATTTTGGTGGGTTATGTAAATTGGTTTTTTTAACTGTATATATGGATTTAGCACTTAAAAAAATCTTTAAGGCATTTTGATTGTGTAGGGGATCAAATTTGTGATTTCAATAAATTCTTACATGATTTTAGAGAAATTAGACCGGAAAAACTTCAAAAAAATCTTAAAAACAACTCCTTGACAACTCCTTCATTAATGAACTAGCTAATATATATCATTTTTTTAGATTTAAGCAAATATATGATAAATAAATATCCTAATAATGTGATCATTCTAGAAAACAGTTATCTACAATGGAGATCACGAAAGTTTCAAATCTAATCAAAATATGATCTAATATCTAATCCAACAAATGGTATATACTAAGCTGCACATTGAATAACATAATATATATTAGTTGCTTAATTGGGATAGTGATAGTGGTACCTGCAATTATGCCACCATCATGTACCTATAGCCACTGGAGCAGCACAAATGAAACACGGAATCAATCACCTGTTGAATTCCAATCGTGAAAATCCCATGGGATGGTTCTGGCAATGGTACCTATACCTTGTAATTACACCATCAGGCCCAGGCAACGTGTAGCTAAAGCCACTGGACCAGCAGAAATGAAACGTGGAATTCATCACCTGTTGAATGCCTTTGCTAGTGACTCTGCAACTCAAAGTGGAGTGCACAAGGCCATTGGTTGCGCCTGTTCTTTGATTTTTTATGGTTTCTCATTAATTTCAAACATCCTCCTCAAAATCAATATTACTCAGCTGCTCATGATATTGTGAAATGATAAAACTCACTTTGCATGGTTGGAGAATTTATAATTTCAAAACTGTAACATGTGGCTGCACCGTTTGCCAGCTGCAATTTGTAATCAGAAGCAAGGAGATCTGTTTGTTGAAGATGACATAATAAGGCAAAAGAGCAGATCAAGTGCAGCAAAATAATTTCAAAATGGAAGGAAGAAATGAATTTCACCGGCTTAATCATGGAATAAAATTGGGGTAAGTTCCATGGAATGTGATTGGGATGCATCTGTAATTTCAATTGTAATGATCAACCATGTTTGATATAAAAATGAAATGGCAAAATATACTATCCTGGGATTTATTTATTAATGAGGACTAGACATAAAATTACTGTACGTTGGGTTCAGATTAAGATTGCAGTTCATAAATTTGGGATGTTGATGAATCCATGGAATCTTAAAATAGATATATTAAGGTTTGAACCTGGAGATCATTTGTTTGAATACTGTAGATTCTTAATAGATGTAATTGTCACAATTTTGGGTTTTTGAGTTTACTGTCATATGTACTGGAGGCAAAGTACATGCTCCAGAATACAGTAGAATCATCTTTCTTGATGTATAGATGTGTGATATTCATTATCACTGTAACTCAAGATTCTTTCTATTGAATTTCATTGCAGAGAAGACAGCTTTTCACTGTAAATATTTTTTTTATAAGTCCATATTTTATATTAATTTTTTATGAAACTTTCTAGTTAGAAAAATAGGTGGAGTGTCCACAGAAACATTGGACAAACAAAATCTGCTTCCTAACAAAATTTGCTTCCTAAAGCTTCTAATAGCTGTGATAGTCTACACTCCCTTAAAACTAATAATTTATCATGGGATGCATTTACTTTGTCAGGTGGAGGGCAAGATTGGGACGAAAAGGGCAGGCGATGAGGTCAAAATTATTTGGTAGAAAGATTGAATCGAATGAAATTGCTGATTCTCCAACTCATTCCTCTGGGAATTCGAGCACTGTTAGCCCAGATCGAGGGCAAAGCAGCTCAAGGGACTTCACAAGCAGTGAGACAGTTACACATGATCATCCAGAAGCCTTGAATGTGGGTCTGAAAAAAGAGGCAATAGACAAAGATAATCATGTTGAAACATGCCAAATCTCAAAGCATAGCAAGTGGGTGTTCGGGAGGGTGCTGGACCCAAGAAGCAAAGTTGTACAGGAATGGAATCTCCTGTTTCTTTTTGTTTGTGGAATTGGATTAGCAATCGACCCATTATTCTTCTATACCCTTTCGGTCAGTGACAATTTAATGTGTTTATATGTGGATGGATGGTTTGCAGTAACAGTCACCGTTCTGCGATCCATGGGGGACGCTATGCATTTATGGAATATATGGTTGCAGGTGAAGTTAGCATATGTTTCAAAACAGTCTCTAGTGGTCGGTTCTGGAAATCTTGTGACCGATCCTCGGTCAATTGCGTTGCATTATTTGAGGTCTAGAAAAGGGTTTTTGTTCGATGTTTTTGTTATTCTCCCTTTGCCTCAGGTGAGGGCATTTGTCAAACCATTTTTCTCTCTTTTAATTGAAATCTTCTGCATTCTTATCAACTGATTTTCATATTGAATTGCAGATGGTCCTGTGGGTTGCAGCCCCTGCACTTATCATGGAAGGAAAGATAATCACAGTCATGACTGTTTTCCTGATTATGTTTTTATTTCAGTATTTACCCAAGGTCTATCATTCAATTTGTATATTACGACGAGTGCAGCATGTGTCTGGTTATATTTTTGGTACAATCTGGTGGGGATTTTCCTTGAATATACTTGCCTACTTCGTCGCTGCTCATGTGAGTGTTGTATGAATGTTGAAGAGTAAACTTGAAAATTTGTTGCCAATTTATTCAATACTATAAATTCAACTAGCGGATTTCTTAACATTAATACCTATTTTGTTTAAGGCTGCTGGTGCTTGTTGGTACTTGCTTGGGATTCAGCGGTCTGCAAAATGTCTGCAAGACCAATGTGAAGCTATTGGAAGTTGTGATTTCCATATATTGGGCTGCAACAAGCCCATATATTATGGGTCATCGATGATGAAAGACATAGGAAGAGCAGCGTGGACCATGAATGACACTGTGCATTCGATCTGCGTAAACAACAACGGTCTTTTCAACTATGGAGCTTATAAATGGGTCGTGCCTTTGGTTACTAACACAAATCGCATTGAGAAAGTATTATTCCCAATCTTTTGGGGTCTAATGACACTAAGGTTTGTTCTCTGCAAAAATTTCAACTTTGATCTCTCAAGGGACTATAATGTCACAGAACTGATGTAGATCTCAACATTCTTTACAGCACATTTGGTAATTTGGAGAGTACCACGGAATGGCTAGAGGTTATCTTCAACATTATAATGTTGACCAGTGGATTGCTTCTAGTCACGATGCTTATTGGAAACATCAAGGTGAGGGAATTTCAATTGAAAAACCCTATACGCCACATATATATCTATAGTTTGTGATCCAATGTCTATACGCCACATATATATCTATAGTTTGTGATCCAATGTCTAAACCCTGGTATTGCAATGTGGTTGAAATTAGGTTTTTCTGCATGCGGCAATATCAAAGAAGCAGTCCATGCAGCTGAGAATGAGGAACATGGAATGGTGGATGCGGCGGCGCCAGTTGCCTCATCACTTAAGGCAAAGAGTTCGACACTACGAACGACAGAAGTGGGCTGCAATGCGCGGAGTCGACGAAGGTGGGATGATCAATGACTTGCCCGAAGGCCTTCGACGGGATGTTAAATATCATCTCTGTTTAGACCTCGTGCGCCAGGTATATATATGTTCTTATACTCTTCCATTCAACTATATATATACTTTCAATTCAACCATATATATACTTTATATCTCGATGCTTGCAATTCAACCATGAAAAAGTTTGAGTTTGCTTCGACCTTTGATCAATATTGAATTGTATTGTGCAGGTTCCTTTGTTTCAACACATGGAAGATCTCGTTCTCGAGAATATCTGTGATCGTGTTAAATCAATGATATTCACCAAAGGCGAAACGGTATGAGTTGAGTTTAGTTTTGAATATTCATTTATATTTTTTAAAATTTATCATTTAGATAAAATAGCACAATTGAAATGTTATTTATGGGTCTATATCAACCTGTGTTTGTGCTAGTTGACATTTCGTGTGCATAGTTAGAATTAGTAAACCATGGTTGATTATGGCTAAATATGTTTAAAGATTGTTTCCTATGGTCAATATAATGTTGATTATGGATGATTATGGTTGTCCACAACTAATTATAGCTAATTATGACTTACTATGGTTGTTCATAATCAGGTTTGACCATGGTTAACTATGGGTGATGGTTGATGATGTTGATCAAGAGTGAACGACTAGTTTAACCATGGTTGACCATAGTTTTCTATGATAGATTACAGTCATCCATGTTAACAATGGATGGTCATGGTGGACCATGTTTGATCATGGTTAATCATCATAGACTATGGGTGAAGATGCCTAATTAAAGTTGATCCAATATAAATTAAAAAATTAACTTAACTAGAACTTTGTCCATCACATTAATATTTGATTGGGCCAACCAACCAATGTGGTTCATCTTGAGGAAAAATAGATAAATGAAGAGTTAAAAAAAATCCAACCAAATTAACTTCATGTATTTGTCCTCAAAATGATCTACATTAGTTAGTTTGAAACAAATCTATAATCAAAAAATTAATATGATGTGATAGATCTTGATAATAAATTTCTAAATAACTCTATTCAAAAAAACAATTAACTTAATTATTTATGTCATTTCAAAATATTCCTAAAATCTACCATTTAGATACGCTACATCTTTTCTGGGTTGATTATGCATTTTACATATATGTTTCCAAATAATTTTAATCGTTGATCTGTCGAGTGAGCTATTGTTCGGTAAAGTCTGAATTTACTTTCACCATCCAAAGGAATCGATTCTATATTATTCGTTATTCTTGTTGCAATAGATTTTGCATCTTCCCTGTAGTTTCCTGGAGACAAATTTAATTTTTATAGATGGGTTCGAATGGGATTGTACGTTTTTCATTAGTTATTATTAATGGATCTGTTGGGTTTCTGATGCAGATAATGAATGAGGGAGATCCGGTCCAACGAATGTTATTTATAGTGAGGGGACACATTAAAAGCACGCACCAGTTGAGGAAGGAAGTGAGGAGCACGTGTATGCTGGGGCCGGGGAATTTCTGTGGGGATGAATTGCTGTCATGGTGTGTTCGGAGGCCATTTGTGGAGCGGCTGCCCACTTCGTCTTCGACGTTCGTGAGCATGGAGACAACGGAAGCATTCGCTCTGGAGGCGCAGGAGCTGAAGTACGTGACGCAGCACTTCCGGTACACGTTTCTGAGCGAGAAGCTGAAGGGAACAGCGAGGTATTACTCTCCCGGGTGGAGGACATGGGCGGCCGTTGCCATCCAACTGGCGTGGCGGCGCTACAAAGCAAAGTCGGCTGCCGCTGGCTCCTCTCTTGCTGCCCTCTCCTTTGTTCGGCTGCGGAGACCACTTACCAGAATTTATTCTTCTTCCTGCGAAGAAGATCGCCTCCGACTCTATGCCGCTCTCATCGCCTCCCCCAAACCCAGTGATGACGATTTCTTCTTGTGATATTGCCTATTGCCTTCTGCTTCATTGGTTCATCATCCATGCTCTCGTGATATTGCCTTCTGCTTCATTGGTTCGTCATCCATGCTCTCTAGGTATTTAGATTGAGAGTTTTATAACCACATATCCAGTGTAGTGAACTCAGGTATGTATTTATTTGTAATTTAACTTAAGATGTGTGTTTCTTTGTAATTTAATTTAGCAATATGTATTGGTTTATTCCATTATAGATATGAATGAATATGAGATGATGATGATTAACCTTTATTAAAATTGATGTTGAAATGGTTTATAATGGTTTATAGGATTTTATAAAATATGAGATTGTTTGGAATTTTTTTTATCATTTTAGTAGGTGCGAAAAGAATTAAAAGAAATGTTTTGTTAAGAAAAGTGGTAATGTATTAAATATTTTGAAATTTAGATTTATTGGGAAAGCTTAAAAGAAAGTATGTTTATATTCAATTTTTTTAGTGTCTCAAGTTTGAGACTCTTTTATGAGGTGGTGTTTTGGAATGTTTTACTATGAAGTTTATAAACATTCGTGAGAGACTTTTTTATGAGGTGGTGTTTTGGAAATTGACCAATTTATGTTTCACTATGAAGCTTATGAACATTTGTTTTTATTTTTAGTGATATTTATATTCTTCTTTACACTAGTGAAGAGATAAAGATATTTTTGATCTTTTATATTTGGGCTAATGCCTCTTTATAATAGCCAAACTTTCTTTTTCCCTCAAACTCTTTAACATGCCACAATTTTTCCTTAAATTTTGATGTAATAATATTTGTAATGTTATCATTATTTTGCATAATGATATCTTTATTTATTCCTCGATCATCTAGTCAAGGTTCAACATCTTTATGTCATCCCCACATGAGCAGAATGTGGTGGACTTGGCAAGAGTTAGAAGCAATTTTAGAAAATCTCTTATCTTCCATGTTGTTTAACTTCATGTTATACATATGATACCTAGTCATAGCCATGTTGTCAAAGTGGGGAAAGGCTTGCTTCATTGACAAGGATATAATATGGTGTATTTCCTATAATCTTGAGATTGTAGGTTATAAATTGCTTTTGGATTTGTTTTATCTTCCTTCATGACTCTCTGGAGATATTGCAACCCCAAACCTCACATCCATGTCAAATAATAGCAAAGGCGAGAGTCTCAAACTGATTTTTTTTAATTCTCATATCCAAATATCTATTGACTTACAATTGTTTTGAAGCCCATAATAAGTTTTCCACACTCCAATTATCCTTTTCTCAATGTTATAGTTTTAGTTGAGCTTGTGATGGATATTGATTCCAAGATATTTATATGAATGAACTTCCTCCAAGTTATTGTTGTGATCATTCTAGATTTAATTATCATGACTCATGTTTTGTTGGTATTAATAATCATGTAATAATCTTACCCATCTTGCAACATTTATCTTAGAGGATTCTTTGTTGTTTGTTAAGTTTGTAATGACTCATTGCCAAAAGAACAATATTGTGAACATAATGGAAAAGAATTATGACTATACTAGTAAGTGTGGGGTCAACACAACTTGCATCATTCAAACACACTCTTCTAGCTTATCAATGTATGTGCCAAAAATGGTAGGGGACAATGAATACCCTTGTCTGACTTCAATAATGCAGTTAATTTTTTATGGCCACCCTTCGTTGGTCCTAAATTTGAAAATAACATTCTCATACAACCTTGTCACAAGAACCCCCAACTTGAGAGGAACCATTATCTCTTCTAGCCTCTTCTAATATTTTTTCTGGGGAACGATGTGTTGTGCTTTACAAACAACCCCCCATTTCATGTTATTTTTATTCATAAAAACATTAAAATGTGAAATGGGTCCCTTTAAAATAAAATTGATATCAAAACTTTTACTTAACAAAAGTCCGATAATCAAAGGAGCGCTTTATATAAAACCCTTTTTAAAGCAATATCCATTTAAAAAACAAATAAAGCAAATATTTGGTTATTGCGATAAAGCGATCGCAAGATCGCATATCGCAATGACATGAGGGACGCAACAAAATGGCATAAGGCTAGCCCCGATGCGATATAGTATTCGGCGATCGGCGATACCCAATACACCACCAAAGCACCCCATATCAATGCCCCAATGCGATAAGCTATCGGCGATCGGCAATCGGCAGTTCCCCTTTGTTATAATTACATTGCGCATATGCCTTTCGCCGATGCGATATCGCAATCGGCGATCGGCGGGTCCCTTTGCTTGAACCTTAACGCACATATGCCTTTCGCCGATGCGATATCGCAATCGGCGATCGGCGATACTCAATGCATTGTTAAGCCAAACTTGTTATAGCCCCCGATGCGATGCGATAAGGCACGGGTTTCAATAGAAAGCCGTTAAAGTGATTGGAAAGCTACTTTTACTGTTATTTAAGGCATAATCACTCCCGCTCGGCCGCCAATACGTCCATTGCATGCTTAAAGAGATCTCTCGACCAAATATTGATATAATGGGCATTTATAAGGTGGCAGGTTCTATACTGTCATTTAATGGATTCATGTCCTAAGATCTGTCCATAGATTGTCTCCGCGCCTGTTTTAAAAAGCAAAATATATCAGTGCGCATCTATTCATTTGCTATCAAATTGAAAGTTTTATCGCTATCTCTCTGTGTTACGCCAAATTGCCTCTCTGTGCAGAATTCAGTCTCAGACAGGAGTTCGGGCATGATGGGTAAGAAGTCAAAGAAAATCGCAGGTGCTTCCAATCCACCAGTCACAGGAAAAGCCGCAGCAAACAGCAAAAAAGGCCTAATATCCGACACAACATGCGCAAGCCTCGCCAGAGTCACTTGGCAAGGAACTTATGACCTAATTGAGGCCGAGAAACCAACGCAGACGGTAGAAGAAGCTACCGCGGATTCATTGAAGAAGTCGGACTGCACTCTCAAAGATTTGGCCGATTCTTTCCTCCATAGGATAGCAGCAAGGGAGCAAATTCTCCCATATACAGACGTTGTGCGATGGGCAATTGAAGAAATCCCCATCACGGACAGAACTTTCAGCACAAGGGATGGAAGGATTTTTGGGTCATTTAAGCCAGAAGACCTAAGGCAAATGTATCATTTGCCTAAGCCGGAGAAGATATACAATAGCGCCTTCTTGGAGAAGTTTGCGAGCGAGAATGAGATCGAGTCCGAACCTATTAAGGACTGGAGGAAAAATCCAAATAAACACAAGCACGAATCCTCCGGTAAGTACTCGGTCGACTCTTTGGCTTCTCCTTATTGCTATGCGGGTATAATGATGTGTAGATTGTGGGGTTTACACGACTCTGCCATTTTTACCACTGAGATGGTTCCTCTTATGGAGGCAGCAGTGAACAGCACGATTATGGATTGGGCTACTATCCTTTCAGATAAGCTAGCAGTAGCTGTTAGTGACTTTAGGAATAAAACTAGAGTCACTGAGAGGAAAATTCCCCCGTTCTACTATAGTGCATATATCCTAGATACCTTGTGTTTCAATTCCGAATTCCCTATTCTTGGTTGGAGGTGGACTACACAGGACCCCTCGCCCATTCATATTTATCATCGCAAGATGTGGAAGTCATCCTATAAAAACCACTTGTATCAAATTTGTAACGGTTTCATGGTTCCCGTTTATTATTCAATTTTTGATAAACCCATTTCAAGGATCTCCTACCTAGCCTCTTTTGACTTGCCAGCAGTGGCTAGTTGGTTTGGTGAAGAGCATTTTACTTATATTAGAGTTTTTGGCAGCCAAGCCAATCCTCATGTCCTCCCCTTATATGTTCCTCATAAATTGCTAGCAAGGGAAATTGCATACCATATTACAGCCGAGAGTACTACACAGACTCTCAAAAAGGAGAAGAAAAGGGGCTGGCCTACTTTTCCCTTCAGATGTGGTGTCTTCACCCTACATGATCTCAAACATGCGGAAAAAGAGGCCACAAAGATTCAAGCTCTAAATCTGGCTACAATCCCGAATAGAGCATTTGACCCAAAGCGAACTGCATATGCCGCTTTGGAACATGCCAAATTAGGAACATTTGATCATAAAGAAGATATGTTCGATGACATGTTCTCTTCGGCTGAATCAATAGGTCAAGCCAAAGAGCTCGCCAAGATAAGATACAACGATGAAGAATTAACTGAGTTTAATAAACTTAGAGAGCAGAGGTTGCAAACTCTGCCTCCAGATTTATTAACGCCAACCCAAGCAGCATCATCAAGCGAGCCTAGCCAGCAACAGACAAAGGAACCTCCCGCTACAATGAAAGATCATAATAGCGAGCAGGAGGAACAACAGAGGAAAGACCAAGAAGAGAAGTTGAAGAAAGTACAGGAAGATAAACAGCGCAAAGAATAGGAGGATAAACAGCGCAAAGAACAGGAAGATAAACAGCGCAAAGAGCAGGAGGATAAACATCAAAGAGAGCAGGCGGAGAAACGGCGAAAGGAACTGGAAGAGAAACAAAGGGAAAAACAAGAACAATTGCTGAAGGAGTCTCAATCTAAACAGACCACCACCGATACTAACGTGGGTGCTATCACAGACCCTGAATTGCTAAAGGAATGGCAGCAATTCGATACCATTATCAGTGGAGGGAAAGACTCACAAAGTACCGATACTCCTAAGACCAGCAATGTGCAGGATGATACCTCATCTCAGGTTCTGAGTGGAACCAGCGGCCCACCTAAATCTAAAGATATTGAAGTAATTCCGAAAGGTCCCAGCGACCAAATCATTCTACAAGTAGAAGATATTCCGCCATTGGATGTCTTCTACAGCCCAAGGCACAGAGCAGTGGTAAAACGATCGAGGAAGAGACGAAGGCTTGATCAACCTTCTATCTTTCTAGAACAAACGGTCACGGGCAATGTAGTGTGGAAGGAGAAACTGGATCCCTCCGATGATTTAACCAAATTGTCACAGTACGCTGGAGCTTACTCAGCTGCAACTATCGACAAAGCATCGGAGGTGAGTCTTTTGTTAAAGACTAAAGACCAAGAAATCTCCACTTTACAGTTAGAATTAGCTGAGATAAAACAGAGGGTAATGCAAGCGGAGGAGCAGTTAGCGGCACAACAATAGAGGACAGCGCAGGCAGACGAGCAGTTATTGGTGAAACAAAAACAAATAACCAATTGGCTCAGCAATTGGAAGCAGAGAAACAGAGGATTGATCAGGCAGCGATCCAGAAACAGAACGAATTAACGGAGGCTTTGGAAAAATTGAAAGCAGCGAACGGGCAATTGGTGAAGACCAAGGATGAGCATATCGCTCAAATAACGGCGCAGCTAGAGAAGATTAAAGGAGATTCGCAGATAACAGAGTTCAGGAAAGAGGCAACGTTGATAAATAATGCGCTAATATCGCAAATTAAACTCTTGTGTCAACAAATCTCTCAAGCAGAACCACTCTGCGAATTAACTACATCCATAAACGAGCAGGTAGAGAAAGCAAGGGATGACTTGAATCAAGCCGATGAAGCTATCACTGCATATCTTGAATGGCAAGATTCGAAGTCGGGAAAAGCCTCCAATTTGCCAAGGATACTTGAGGTTCATAAAGATATACTTTTCACAGGATGGCATACACAGGTGTTAAAGGCAGAGAGAGCAGCTTCTAGATGTAGATTAACTTCTAGCAATTTAGTTGATCTAGTTAACGACACTCTCTACATAGCAAACATGATTTCCCAGTGTACATCGGGAAAGATTACTACAGCAAATGCATTAGAGCAGACGTGTTATCCAGAGTTAGAAGGCAGAGGAAGATTAATTGCCGGAGTTAATAGTTTAAACATGGAAACATATTGGCACTTCCTAGTCAAGCCTCATGAACAAATAGCCGCCCTCAAATGTTTAACAGATGCCATCCAGTGTATGATTCCCGACATCCAAGACGCCGCCTCCACTACCCAGCTCAGTTCGCGGCTCAACAAACCTCCGGAAATTGAGCCAATGCTTGCCATTAATCAGCTTAGATTCAAAGGAAAGCAGCCGACCGAATGAATCATCCTCCAGCTCCCCAGATCGCCAGCCGAAATAGCAACAAAAGTTATTGATATCAGCTTAAGTAGCATTTCTGTTTTATAGATATTTAGATTAGTATAGTATTTATAGACCCTTTCATGTTTTTAGAAAGGGTCGTAAAATTTTGTAATAGACTTAACAGACTGAAGTTTGCACTATTGTGCTTCAGCCTTTATTCTTTTATGAAACTCGACCAGTCGTTCTTACTTTAATGGAGAAATTTCTTTACACAATTGTGCACTATTGTCGTTGATTGAGGAATTTTTATGCGTTAAGGGAAGAACTACACATAGCAATTGATATTTGGAGTGGCAAGCAGCTCAAATGGTAATTCTATCTTTGTCTGAAGTCATTCTGTGTATGTGAATTGTTATGCAATTATTCTTGCTATCATTGATTGTATGCATGCGCTATAACAACAAATCTTATTCATTCCACTATTGGGTGTTTATATGATGTGACTTTACCTTTAAATCATGTATATGATAATGATATGAATGTATAAAGTGTAGTAATTTCGCTTCAATCGCTGCGCTTAACTATTTAAGCACAGCAATCTTAAATGATTCAATATCTATGTCTTAAAGATACAGTCATTTATATGTTTGTCTTTTAGATATAGAGCATCAAAAGCTACGCTTTAGAGCTCAATAGATTCCCGGGATAGTTTCATTTATTTATATTTCTATCAATAGTTCCAGCCTTCTGCCTATCACTAGTGTTATTTACAAAGCATTCATTCATCCCATTTATCTATTTCTGGGAAACTGGTCCCATTACCCCCAGTCGGAGCCACTATCCCAAACGGAAAAGGAGCTGTACTAAGGTCCGGACCGGGTGGTTTCCCCAATGTTGTTGCAGCGATTTTCGAGGCAATCAACACGATGTCAAAAACATTTTTTAAGTCAACAAAACAATATAAGAGATCAATTTTATTATTGTGACATTCCTCCACAATGATCTTGAGAGTAACAAGGTGGTCCAAAGTTGAATGATTTCTACTAAACCCAGCTTGAGCTTTATCTCTTTTATCATGGTTTTCTAACCATATTTTAATCTTATTTTCCAGAATAATTCCATACGGCTTGGCTAAAATGTGGCTAATCACAATGGTCCTATAATTAAAGGGAATGTTTTCATCCCCACTTTTAAATATACGTACAATGAGGCTCCATGTCCAAAGTTTTGAGAAGCCATGCTTCATTTCTAAATTGAAGAGATTGTGTATGTGAGGAATAAGGACCGAACTTCCTATTTTAAATTCTTCTTCTTGGTAGCCTTCAATGTCCTTAGCTTTCCCACTTGTGAGATGCCTAACCCCAGACTCAATGTCTTCTAGAGAAATTATTTCATCCTCTATAGGGGAATTCAAAATGGTGTCCATGGCATTAGGGAATTCATAAATATTTTTAAAGTAGGAATTCGAATTCTTTACGGGAATTAGATTATATTTTTTAGTTTTACAAATTAGAATTTTCCTCCAAATTTTCCAAGGATTCGATTTATATAGATGCAACAACTACGCTTGCTTTCTATCTTTATGATACGTTTTCTTCCTTTGACTATTTTTTTTACTTATTTATCGTATCAAGCATTAAAGATTCATTTAGAGCATCTCTATTTGTTTTTCTAGAAATTTTGCAATCATTATCATACCAAGGGTTCGTTGTTCTATTATTATTCTGACATGACACCTCAATAGAGAACTTGTTAGTGGAGAGGGTTGTAGTAAATTTATGATAAATGTTTTGGATGTTATCCTTATAAGAGGTGTAAATCCTTTTATAATTTTTTTCGAAAAAAAGATCGATTTTACATTTATCAAAAAATGAATGCTTGTTAATTATCACATTTGTCACAATATTTTTATGAAGATCTTGTGTGTGTATATTCTTTAGTTTGTAGATCTTCATCTGTACTTGTGCATAATATACCTTTCTTTTCAATATGGGAAAAGCACTTAACTTTATAGGATCTCAACTTGTAGAATAATGGGATGCACCCCTTTGGGACAAACTACGTTTCTTCTACCTCTGTATGAGTGGATTGATAACCATGGTAAATATTCTCTTGTGGATATTTATGTTTGGTTAGGGGATTATATATGGGTAGGTTAGGATTTCCATTAGATGACATCCAATCTGAATGTCTCTTGGATGAGTAAGATTCCTAGGGTTGGAAAATGAATGATTATTATGTTTAAGAGGGATACACATGGATATTGTTTCTTTAAGGAACTTCTTCTAAATATCATCTTTGGTCAAATTTGTGGCATTTATATGGTATTCCCAAAATCAATATATTTTGTTGATCCTTGGCCCATCATAAAATCCTAACATCATAAAACTTAAAGAAACACGAAATATGTGGTCCCTCCCATTGTGATTTATGTCAAAGTAAAGAGGAATATATTCGGCATCTTCTCCTTGAATACAATTTCAAAAAGTTTGTATGTGACCTTGTCCTATAGCCCTTAGTAGCGAGACTAGTTTTGTCAAATTCTATGCATGGCTTTTTTTTATTCTTGGGATAAGCATTATGATAAAAATACCAAAAGTAAGTGTTGCACATAGTGTTGTCATTAATGAAAACAAGGTTTCATTGATGGCAAAGGGGATATATGAGACAACAACAATACCATTCATGATTCCCAAGAAATAAACAAGTCTCTCTATGAAGCAACATGACAAGCATATCTCATATAAGTTCTCATCAAGTGAAGTTGAAGGTACTTAAAGTTATTTGATATTTTGATGTATTTATATTTTCCAAATGATCCTATAAATTGCATGATTTCATAGAGTTCGTCGATACACTTCCAAAAAATATCCTGCTTTAAAATACTCCTCCTTAATGGGAAGTTAAGGTCGTTTTCAAATAAAAATTAGTTGAAGGGGCAAGTTGAAGGGTCAAACTATAGGACAAAACCCAAAGTATTAAAGTGTTAGTGCACATTCATGTGTAACTACAATTCATTTACCAAGTCAACGATGATGCTTTGTGAAACTTGCATGATTTTTAACCGAGTTAAATAATGTGCACCTTCTCTCTAATTAGATGAATTAGGATCAACATGACTAAAATGGATCACGAATGTGGGAAAGAGTTGCATGAAACTTAAAACATATTGATGACCCAATAGGATTACACCATGTATGGAACATGTGCATCAATCCCTCTATGAGACTGGGCACAGTCTCATTGGCCAGATATGATAACATGTTAGGGTCCAACCCTAACCCCCTTATTTATGTAATAGGATCGAATCATAGTTAAGTTAAGTAAAGAGTCAATAAAGCCCATATTAATAATTCTAAGTGGTTAACCTGCATTTAATGAAGGGACCACAGTTAGTTGCAAATGGGCCATGGTATTAGATAGATGGTATTAATAAGAACCATGGTATTGCCCCATGGTATTGCATGTATGAATCCTATATAAAGAATAGAGACTCCCCTCGAGGAGCATCGTGTCTTATTTTGTAATTGAGCTCTGCTCTATTGGAGGTTGCCCCCTCGAAAAGGCAAGTGAACATTGCTTTCTGAATAATAAAATACTTGTTGTTATTTCTCATTATTCTATGTTATGGGTATATTTCTTCACATATTTGGTATTTTGGTATCGTCTTGCAGGTTAAGAGCATAAAAAGTGGTATCAGAGCACTTTCCAAGGCCGGTGGGATCTCCAATTTTTAGCCCAAAAAAAATTTGGCTAGTGGTATAAAAGCACTTTCCAGGGCTGATGGGATCTCCAATTTTTAGCCAAAAAAAAATTTGGCTAGAGACGTGTTCCAACATCTTTAAGCCACGAGATCTATCGTTGAGTGCATAAACCTACGGATTTGGGGAGGCATGCACACAGGAAATACAAGAGTTGGTCACGCTTGTTGGACTCCCTTGTAACCCCTGTGGGTAGCCCTTAGAGTAGTAGCGCATTAGACAGAACCGCGCATGGACTATCTTTCAAGTACCCTCTGGGTATATCGGAAGCCCCCTAGCTACCTTGAAACCTTGTCGTAGATAAACCGTCGGCCGTCTTACTACTACAGTACACCAAGAACAGCACTCGGGGAGATTAATCGTGCGTACAATAGGGTAGTCGGGTTGTACGGCTAAGGGTACGGTTGATCCTCCTTGGTTAGTGCCTTGAAAGATTGGGCTAAGTACTACTGTCAGACCCTTACGTATATTACAATTTGTAGCACTTGACACTCCTGGAGACCATAGTTCCCTTGTCTATCTCTAGATCACGCATCATCTTTGCCAGATCAGATCTCGCAGGTGGGGTTTTGTCACAGCAACAGCAATCAGTTCCGTCGTTCAGATCTATCAGATCAGCCATTCAGATTTATCAGATCCACCATCCAGATCTAGCAGTTTGGGCTCTGTAGCCATCGCAACAATCAGATCTGCCATTCAAATCTGACTAATTGTGTGGGTTCCTATACCTGGATGTGGTTTTCGCAGGACTTTGGGCAGCATTGAATTTTCTGGGATTCAGCCACTGCAATATTCCTAAGCAAGGAGTAAAACTTCATTCGGAGTAAAAAAAAAAAAAATCTGAGACCCCTCGGGACGCTTATTGGACACTTAGCCCATAAGAATCAGGTCGACGAGCTGAGAAAAGTGGTACCATTCAATTGTTAGTGCCAAAAATTTCGGGCTATCCCAAATTTCAAGTACATCGGATCGGGATATGGTACAAACTAGAGCTTAAGCTATCGCAAACGAGAGGATTGACAACCTTGAACATAATTGAAAGATGTATTGTTGCAGCTGAAGAACTTAAATGAAACACGCTCAAAGGGCAAGATGGAGGAATACGCAGAGGCATATATTGGCAATGAAAACATTGAGGGCGAGTCTAGCCAGTCTCTTCATCTCTTTGTCACCCACCAACAATCCCAGCCGCGACCACCCAAGTTGGACATGTATAAATTTGATGGCTTTCACCCGACCACATGGATAGCACAAATGGAGCAATATTTCACACTGACTCACATCATGGATGATGCGACTCAGCTTAGTGTGGGTAGCTTGTACTTGGACAATGAAAGATGGCAATGGTGGAAATGGCATCAACGTTGCTATGGAAGGCCCTTGACTTGGCAGACATTCAAAAAATCTCTTACGGATCGCTTTGACCATGAATCTAACTTTTTGGGTCATCTCACAAAGCTCTGACAGACAAGAACAGTGAACGAATATATTACAGCCTTTGAAGCCTTATCCTTCCGCACAAGAGATCTACATGATCAGTTCTACTTGGAATGCTTTGTTAATGGTCTCAAAGAAGCCATACAGGCCCACGTCTGACTGCAACACCCTATCTCATGGCTGGATGCTTATAGGATAGCTCGTGAAGTAGAACGTGCGTTAGCGGCCAGTCCAATCGCCCAAATTTCTTAGCCAAGGGTTGCCACACCCAGGCTCAAAGCACTACCCAAACACTCAAGGTTTAAAAGGTGTCACCAGCAGAAATGGCGGAAAGAAGAAAGCAAGGATTTTGTTACCACTGTGATGAGAAATACTCCCTTGGGCATAAATGCAAGGAGCCCAAATTCTTTCAAATTGATGCTACTGATCACAGTTCATCGGAGGAAGCCCCACAACTTGAGGAACTAGAGGAGGAAGAAGATGACAACCAGCAGGACAATGTACCTGAAGAACCAGTTATCTCGCTGCATGCTTTGGTCGGGATTTCTTCAACCCAAACTCTCAAAATTAGAGGTTTTATTAAGCATCTCCTAGCAGTAGTCTTGATTGATAGTGGTAGTACATATAACTTTATCCATAAAAGAGTCGCGAAAGCAGTGCATTGTTTTGTTTAAGAAGTTTCTAACTTCCAGGTCCAAAGCGCTGATGGGGGGACAATGAAATCTGAAGGCCACTGTGAAAATGTCAAACTTCAAATGGGGGATTATCAGTTAAAGACCCACATGTTTTCCATACACATGGGAGGATGCGACATTGTCTTAGGTGCTAAATGGCTTCACATACTTGGCCCAATCACAATGGATTTCCAGGAGTTATATATGAGCTTTAAGCAGAACAACCACACACATACCCTCTGCAGACTCTAGGCGGGAGCTCCCTCTATCATCAGCTCACATCGAATGGAAAAATTGTTAAAAAAGGGCCACCATGGAGTTATAGCCCAATTTAATGCCATCCAGGCCTTCGAATCCGATTCTCTTCATATTCATCCTGAGATGCAACAGATCTTAAACAACCATCTATCAGTCTTTGACAAGCCTCATGAGCTTCCACTCTCGAGAGGGGAACATGATCATAGCATTACTTTGGTCCCAAGGGCCCAACCACCAAATGTGTGCCCATATAGATATCTGTTCGCCCAAAAGAATGAAATTGAAAAAATCATCAAGGAACTCTTGGAAGCAGGCATCATTCGTCGCAGCATTAGTCCTTATTCATCACCAGTGATCATGGTGCTCAAGAAATATGGGGAATGGCGTATGTGTCCAGACTTCAGGGCCCTCAAAAAGTTGACGGTCAAAGAGTTGTTGATGATTTGATGGATGAACTAAATGGGGCTTAATTCTTTACTAAGCTCGACCTTCGCTCGAGCTATCACCAAATTCGCATGAAAGAAGTAGACATTCCAAAGGCTGCTTTCTGAACTCATGAAGGCCATTATGAGTTCTTGGTCATGCCATTTGGTCTTTGTAATGCCCCATCCACTTTTTAGAGCCTTATGAACCACCTACTCAAACCATATCTCAGAAGGTCATGCCATTTGGTCTTTGTAATGCCCCATCCACTTTTCAGAGCCTTATGAACCACCTGCTCAAACCATATCTCGGAAAATTTGTCCTTGTTTTCTTTGATGACATCCTCATCTACAGTTGCACCTGGGCCACACATCTTTAGCATGTAGATCTGCTCTTGCAACTGCTCCGCAAGCATAAATTATTTGTCAAGATGTCCAAGTGATCTTTTGGCATGGAAGAAGTTGAGTATCTGGGCCACATTGTGGGGTGTGAAGGTGTCAGGGTGGACCCCAAAAAGATCCAGGCAATGCAAGATTGGCCTCAACCAAAGACCTTGAAGAGCTTGAAAGGATTTTTGGGTCTCACAGGCTACTATCGCAAATTTGTCCACAATTATGGTCGCATTGCTAGGCCCCTCACTCAACTCCTCAAGAAAAATCCATTCCTCTGGAATGATGAAGCACATGAAGGCCTTTATAGCTCTCAAACATGCCATGTCTTCCACTCCAGTCTTAGCATTACCCGACTTCACTAAATCTTTTGTGATTGAATGTGATGCTTCTGGTATGGGTATTGGGGCGGTCTTAATGCAGGAAGGTCGACCCTTGGCCTTCACGAGCCAACAACTAAGTGGGAAGAATCTGGGACAATCTACCTATGAGAAGGAGATGATGGCCATCTTACATGCAGTAGATACTTGGCGACCATACTTATTGGGGAGACATTTCCAAATCTGCACAGACCATCAAAGCCTTAAATATTTTTTGGAGCAATGCCTATCCTCACCACAACAAAATAAATGGCTCTCCAAAATGCTGGGATATGATCATGAGATAATTTACAAGAAAGGGTGCGAAAATATTGTAGCAGATGCGTTATCCTGCCAATTTGAGGAGGAAAGTACCATGCTCGCAATTTCCCTTTCCCATTCCAGAATGGATTGAAGAGGCTCGCAAGGAATGGTTTTCACATCCCTGGCTCTCCCAACTCATTAATCAACTGCAGGCGGATCCAAATTCCACAGTGGGCTACTCATGCAGGATGAGATCCTTCGCTACAAGGACAAAGTCATAATATCACCAACATCCACCTTCAAAAGCCACATTTTGGCAGAGTTTCACTCATCTCCCACTGTAGGACATTCAGGATTTCAGAAGACGTATGCTCGCACTCGAAGATCATTTTTCTGGATAGGCATGAAAAAGGACATTCTTACTTTTGTAGTTGAATGCGACATCTTTTAGCACCACAAAGGAGAAACAGTCAAATCCCCAGGCACGTTACAACCATTGCCCATCCCAGCCTCAATCTAGATGGAGGTTTCTATGGATTTCATTACAGATTTTCCAAAGTTAGGAAACAAGTTAGTCATCATGGTGGTTGTGGACAGACTTTCTAAGTATGCTCACTTTTGCGCCCTACCCCACCCTTTTACACCGACTTTGGTCGCTCAATCTTTCATGGATCAGACCTTCATTTGCGTGGCATGCCCACTTCCATTGTGTCTGATCGTGACCCGATCTTCACCAGTAACTTTTGGCAGGAACTCTTCCGCTACAAGGTACCCAACTACAACTCAGTACTTCCTATCATCCACAAACTGAAGCAGTCAACAAATGTCTGGAGACCTACCTCAGGTGTTTCATTTCAAAAAAGCAACATCTCTAGGTACAGTGGTTACCTCTAGCCGAATGGTGGTATAACACCAAATATCATGCCACCACGAAGATGACTCCATATGAAGCAGTTTATGGTCAACTCCCTCCTTCCCCTACTTCTTATATCAAGGGATGATCAAAGGTACAAGCATTGGATCAACTCCTACAGAACCGCACAACCATGATGGCCCACCTTAGATAGAATCTTCATCAAGCCCAAAACCACATGAAGTAACAGGCAGATCAACATCACTCAAAACGCCAATTTCAAGAAGGGGATCAGGTATTTTTGAGGTTGCAACCATATAAGCAAACATCACTCAAAGACAAGGGTTATCAGAAATTATCTCCAAAATTCTACGGACTGTATCAAGTACTTCAGCGCATTGGAGAAGTCACCTACAAGCTAGCTTTGCCACCCACTGCAAAAATCCATCCAGCCTTCCATGTCTCATGCCTCAAGAAAGTGATTGGGAACCATTGCAGAATTCAAACTAGTCTACCTGAAGTGGATGAAGAAGGTCAATCTGGCTCCAACCTGAATAGGTTCTTGACACACAAGAGTGGCAGCTGCATGTCCGTACAATCAAGGAAGTCCTCGTCAAGTGGAAAGACACCTCTCCTGAAGATGCAACCTCGGAACCAGCTACTATCCTTCAGCAGTTTCTGCAGCTTCAGCCTTGAGGATAATGCTATTCCTATGGGGGAAAGCATGTTAGGGTCCAACCCTAACCCCCTTATTTATGTAATAGGATCAAGTCATAGTTATAGTTAAGTAAAGAGTCAATAAAGCCCATATTAATAATTGTAAGTGGTTAACCCGCATTTAATGAAGGGACCACAGTTAGTTGCAAATGGGCCATGGTATTAGATAGATGGCATTAATAAGAACCATGGTATTACCCCATGGTATTGCATGTATGAATCCTATATAAAGGATAGAGACTCCCCTCGAGGAGCATTGTGTCTTAGCTCAGCTCTATTGGAAGTTGCCCCCTCGAAGAGGCAAGTGAACATTGCTTTCTGAATAATAAAATAATTGTTGTTATTTCTCATTGTTCTATGTTCTAGGTATATTTATTCGTATATTTGGTATTCTAGTATCGTCTTGCAGGTTAAGAGCATAACATGACATAATAACACAACCCAGACACCTAGTAATCAACCATAGGGTGTGATGTGGCATCAATGATAGCGTGGCATGACATGTGGCATAACTAGAGGCTACCCTGTGGAAATCGTATTTGGAATGTTATGATTGGTGAAAATGTTAAAACCAGATGATACATGGAACCCCTCATAGGCTACCACGTGGCTCAAAGATGTCATGAAGATGTAATCAAGCAAATGCCTAGTGACCCCCAAGACAAGGTCACATGCGGTCATCACATGGGTGTATCAGGCGAAGTCTATGAACCAATAGGACATGGTCACAATGGAAGAGTTGGCTTTGGTCATATGATCAGGTTGCCCAACCATAAAATGTTTTATAAAATTCGACAAATTCGCAATGGGTGTCATCTCCATTGAGCCACAAGCAAAAACCTTAGCTATAAATAATACCTTCAATTGAAGGTAATGGATGTCAAAATATTCAATGAAAATCTATTATAACCTGATCGTGGGAAGTGACAAATCCCAATGACATAATTTTTTTGTTTGTAATGGTTATGGTTTCATTTTTTATGGAAAATGTTATGGCTTGTGTGATCGTTGTGTTGAATCTGTGATCCAGGTGGATATTGGTGTCCACCTACGTATTCCACCTAGACCTCCAATCAGTTTCATCAGTTTCCATGTTTATAGCAACATTTACTACTTTTAGGAGTTTTTCGGGTCCTAAACTTCCGAAGCTATTTTGACCCCCTAAATGACATTTTCTTAGGTCCGCAATAGGCCCATAGCCATAGGTAGATGCCTACTAAAAATCATGTAGTACTCGGAGAGACCTTTTTAATGACGTATCATACACGTAAAAAAGAGATCATACTATCAAGTTGGTTACCCAACTAACCCCAACGAGGCCCAAAACTCTTGGCGTTCCATCTCCTATGGTTAGGGTTTTGGTCATTTAGGGTTTCCTTTGTTGTTAAATAATAAAACGTCCCTTGAGCCTCATTTTAACATAGTTCATAGGCATGTAGCTGCCACATCTCTTCTCAGAGATAAGCTATCATCGTCCAAGCTATTTTATTTCCATTCTAGATGTAAGCACTTTTCAGTTCTTTGATATTAATGAAATGAAGATTTATTTCTACTACATATCTATGTTTATGTTTATATATGCATTCTATTGTGTTCCTGAATAAGTCTAGATCAGTGGTGTCAGGGTGATCTGCTCTTTCTATGTTTTTCTTTGCATGTCCCCAATGAGGTCGGAGTATAAGGAGTTAGGACTCGAACTAGTTGAACCTTTGCATGACCAGCCTCACAAACCCTGACAGCCTCCCATGGCAGAGGAAAAGAAAGGTGAGGGAGTAGGATATCCTTTAAAAATATTGCTCGAAGAATCCCTCAAGCGACAAAGGAATGCGATGATGGATAAATTTTCCCAAATCCTTTGGCAGATGCCAATAGGCAACACATATTCATCCAGAAAACATTATGGAGGTGCCACTGCCTTCAAGATACAAGTCAACTTTGACATTCCCATATTTGAAGGCTAGATAGATGTAGATGTCGTAGATAGATGGTTAAATCTATTGGAAGGATATTTTTTAGTTTATGATTTTTCTAATAGGGAATAGATTACTTTTTCACTCCTCAAAGTTGCCCCCCATGTCAAGGACTAATGGGAAACCTACTATGAACATAAGGATGAGAGATAACCCTCATTGCTTTCAACCACACCCACTTAGAATTTTTTCTGAGATGCCATCAAGGAACAATATTACCCCATGGGGAGCTATTAGGACAAGTACATACAATGAACTATGTTGTGGTAGCAAAGGGATTAAAATGTGCATGAGCTGAAGAATATTTTCCATAACTTGTGCACAAAGTTAGGTATCAAGTATTATGAGAATCATCTGGTGCACAAGTATCGCAGTTGTTTGTAAAAATACATTTAGCAGGAAATGGCGGTTCTGTACATCTTGTGGGTTAGTGCAACATACTGACATGCTGCAAAGATTGAGCATAAATTTAAATAGAAGAAATGAGACTTTGGATTTGTGAATCTGAAGCAAGGGAAAGGCACCCCCAAATCACAGAACAAATGACAAAGCCAAGGCAAGGTGACCCAGGACAACCCGCCGAAGCTAAAAGTAAAGAATAACTCCACTAAGACAAAGGACACAGGAAAATGGTGTGAGTTCCATAAGAGCCCCACTCACAACAGAAGTGAGTGCCGAGCCAAGTAGTCACTTGTGGCCGAGTTGAAGGCTTTCAAGTCAGGTGCATGTTCTGACTCTGAGCCAAAAATTGATAAGGGGAATAACAAATGGAATCAGATTATTGATGTGGAACCCAACACCACTGTGGCCACTTAGCGCAGTTCTAGGCTAAGTCATGAGTAGGTTTTGAAATTTTTTATTTTTAGGATTAATTTTGTAAATTTCAAAAAAAATTAGAACACTACCGAAATTTCTGGTAGTGCCTGTTTTTCTTGTTCAAACAGTCTCCCATGTTTTTCGGACAGTCCTTCCATTTTTATGCTATTTATTTATTTATTTATTTTTCAACGCTACCGGAATTTCTGGTAGCATTTCCCGTTTTTAAAAATAAATTCGAAAAACACAACCATTTCTGATTTCCCACGTGTCATGTCAATGGAATATCAAATCCAAATCATGAGATTCCGTGATTGGATAGGTCATGAACTCCAAGTCAAGTCAAGTGGTAGTCATTAATCGTTTTGGTTTATCATGTTTGCTAGGTGTCAGCCATAGCCATAACCAATTGTTTTCTACCCCACCCATATTAAATAACTCGGGTTTCAAAGCCTATAGCATGTCTGCAGTGTCAGTTTCAGCCAGCTATCTAAATTCTGACGATAGTTCTTTCCATTCCACGTAATACGCTACCGGAATTTTCGGCGAGTCCGAATTAATGCAGGAAAATTTCCAGATTTGCAAGATTCTCGTATAGCCACCTGAAGCAGATCAACTGGACTCTCAAAGGTAACTCGACTTCATCATTACAACAACATGTTGTCTATCATGACATGAAATCGTGTGTAATCAGGAAGGATTATATGCATAGGAGATTGAACCATGGCTTCATCTCAAATATTCGAAAGTGAAAGAAATGTCACCATTTCGAATTTTTGAAGAGAAGCTAAGGAGACACTATTGAAGGAGTTAAATAACATATCACATATTTCCAGGCAGCCTAACTCAAGATAGTTGCAACAGTTGTTGGGTAAGGATTCAAACACTTTGACATCTATTCTTCATAATCAACAAGCAGATATTCTATGGCACCAAACTCTAAGAAAGGTGGAAAGCTCAAGAGAATTGAACCCCAAGGAGCTAAGTTAGTTGATGCTAATCCGAAGGTAAGAAGTTTGTTCATTCAGGCAGGCTGGTATCCACTCTGCACGAGGTTAGGAGACTCACGTCAAGGAGTAGCCTGTGAATTTGCTCAGACTTTCAATGGACATGAAGCTGTCATTTTTTATTTTTAGTTGTAGGTTTCAGAACAATCTATTGCAGAGGCTTTTAACCTTCCCCAGGAAGGAGAAAAGTGGTTCAAATACAGCTTATCATAGGAGGAGATCTCAATGCTTTTATTAGAGATGAATACCAAAATCCCAATTGAGCCAAAGGAATTCCCAACAATTATTTGAAGAAAGAATGGGAAGAAACAGTGAAGCTAGTTAAGATCTTCCTCACATGTGAGAGAAGATATACAGTAGTTTTTATGTACCATATGAGGTTTTTGTTTCATTTTTCAGGTATATGGGCTCTTAATATGCCTTATTTTATATTGAAAAGCCTAACCAAAATGGCAGCCAGGATTCAAACACATCAAGAAGCATCAGAGTACAACCTATATCATCAGGCAATTATCAAGGTTCTAGATGAAGAAGAATTAAAGAAGAGGAACCAGACTTGGGACCATTTATTGTTTTATAGAGCAGGCCAACCTGCACCAAAACCCCAAGAAATTGATAAGCCTTCTTCAACACAGGTTCAAACAAAGAGAACAACAACTGCATCAGCTGGGGAAGCTCCAAAAGAAAGACAAGAAAGGAAGGTGTGAGAAGAGGTGCCAAAAGCAGCAAAAAGAAGCCTTCAACTACTAAAACTCAAAATAAAAAAGAGCAAGGAGAAAGCTCTTCCATCCAGAAAGTTGAAAGCTCAAAAAAGGTTCCTCCTATTAAACCTTTTCATAAACTTTACATAATAACTAGGAGAAGAAAACTTGTAGCTGAAGAGAAATCTAAAGCACAGGTGCTTCTTGAAATTCCAGAAGCACATGAACAGCAACAAGAAGACCAACCTCTTGATTCTGATGAGGAAATATTGAAGGAAGAAGGGTATACGAGAACCAGTGAAAACATGAAGGAAGAGCTAAAACTAGTTTCTGGAACTAGGAGGAAGCATACTAAGGAAAAGAACAAATACAGACTGAAACCAAAGGCCCTAAATAACCCTAGTTTGCTGACTAAAGTAATAGTTATAGAAGAACAACCTACAGAGTTGCAGACTGAGAATCCCTCAATTGCAGAAGTCAAAAGATCCTTAAAGAGACAAAAAGACAAAGCTCCCATGGGCCAGCCATTAGAGTCTTCCAAAAGAAAAAATATCCAAAAAGAAGCAGAAAAGAGAGAGGCCATCATCAAAGAAGACACAACAAAAATCACAAGGTCTAAATCTGCTAGAATTAAAACCAACTTGGATAAGCTTGCAGAGGTTGCAGCTCACATAGGATGAAAGGGTATTTTGAAGCGTTTTTTTTTTTTAATTTTGAAGTGGAAACATTATCCTACCGAAAGCTTCGAAGTGTTTCCAATTGTTTCGCTATTACAGGTATTACCAGAATTTCCAGTAGCACTTGTCACAATAGAAATATACAGGCATCAGCAACAAACCTCCAGGCCAGTTTTGGAAGAAAACAAATCATAATGATACGGATAAGAAAGATGATGGATATAAGACAGTTATGAGGTCGTTGAAGGTTAGATTTAATGAAGACATATGGTCATTCAATAGACAAGACCATAAAGAAAAAATTCAGCAGCAAAAGGGGCAGCCAGTGAGTTTTCCAGCAGCAAGGTGTCATTCTTCCTATTCTTCTCATCTACACCTGTACTTTCTATTTTAATTCGATAGGAGATGATCTTGATGTCTAAAAGACACTCATGTAATAAGAATATAGTGAAACCACCAATTTAGGAGAGTTGGAGTTGGTGCCTCTCTTCCTATATATGCCTTTTGTAAATATCACTTCATGGTTGGATTTTGGTTCACCTGAAGACTCAGCTTAATAAAATAGCTCTTTCTATTCATGCTGGAGGATTATGTGATTCAAGTCATATCTATCCCCTGTTTTCAACTTTCTGAATTATAAATTTGCAGTAGCTAGTATAGTATGAGTGAGAATCATTAAAAGGATCTAATGATGACTTATCTATTGTCCAGTTTTCTGTGAATTATAATATGTGTTCAAGTAGAACATGCTAGTGAAGGTTTCACAAAGGATTTGTGAGATAATTTATACATGTTTTTACTTCCTAATTGTTGTTTTCCTTCTCAAGCTTATTTTAATCTTTTAAATGATAAATTACAGCAACTAGTATAGTATGAGTGAGAATCATTAAGAGGATCTAATGATGACTTATCTACTATCTAATTTGTTGTAAATCATAATATCAGTTTAAGTGGAAATTGTTAGTGAAGGTTTCATAAAGGATTTGTGAAATACTTTATACTTTTTCCTACTTTCTATCTGTTATTCTCCTTATCAAAAAGCAGAGTTTGCTATAAGACTTTATGTAGTTGAGGTGACTATCTTAAGATACTCAGTTTTCTTAGGATAATTATCAGCTACCTATTCTCCTTCCTCTGCTCCCCTATACTACTCACTTAACCATACAATTTATGCTTGCCAAAACTTGCCAAATGCATGAAAGTTAAAGAGGAACTCAATAATTTCAAAACTCCTTCAGAAGCCATCCCACCACTCAAAAAACCCTTATAAATTTTGAAATGAAATCATGATGTGTAAGACTTATTCCGTTTTCATTCTAGGAATAACTCCTTGCACTAACAACCACCACCAATATCTAGAAGGTTGAGCCCAAAGATCTAGAGGAGGAGGAGCATATCTTCCACTCACAGATGTGTGTGAAGGGTTCTCCACTGCAGTTCATTATTGACGGTGGGAGCCAAAGGAACCTCATTTCAGCAGAGGTCGTGAAGTGATTGGGCCTACCAACTATACCACACCCATAGTTGTACACCATCAGGTGGATTCACCAAGGACGAGATCGTTGTGTCAGCCAGCAATGTTGCGTTCCCTACAACATCAATCCCTTCACGGATGAGGCATTGTGTGATTTTGCTCCTCTTGAAGTTTGTGATGTATAATTAGGATAACCATACATGTGGAAGCATCATGTTGTGTATGAGTCTAGGCCTCACACTGTTATTATTACTTTGGGCAATAAGTTATATAGGATACTGGAGGTAGCACCCCCTACCACCATCTCTTTAATATTTGCTAAGAAATACAGTAAGATCATTTCACAGACTATAAATTTTTCTTTCGTATGATTCGCCCCCAAGACAAAAAGAAGATTGTGACCATCTCCACAACCTCTAGAAAGAGATCCTCCACATGCCAGTTGTTATCACATTTTTATTTATGAAAAGTTTTTAAGAAAATGTTGACAGTTTTTCGTGTTAGCATATTTCATTTGTAATAAATAGGGAAATCATTGTCAATGAGATTATCAGCTTATTAATGGTTTCACAGTTTTTATTCAGAACAATGCGCTGACAACAGGGTTATCAACATTTCAGGTTTAGTTGACAGGTCGACTATCAGCACCAAAATCGTTTTCAAAATTTGATTTTTCAAATTGCCCTGACCATGTCAGCAATAGAAATTATGGTTTTTGGTAACATACCATGTCCAGCTTAAAAGAGTAATTACTTGTTTATTCAATGTTTTTGGCCACCACAGGATATGGTTAATTCAATAATCATCTCGAATTTGAAAAAAAAATTTCCGATTGTAATTATTAACTGAGCCTTTTAATTATTCACCTCACATTGTAATTATTCAGCCCGCTATTAAGTCATTTCACCGCTAGCAATTTTATCATTAGATTTGAAATTGGTTACACCTGGCAAGATCACATCCGAGTTTTCCACAGAAATCCGGGATCAAATCCAAATAAGTTTCCTCCGTTTGAGCACACAAAAAATGGGAAAAAGTAGAAAGGCTAATAGATTGAGCCTAAGATGGCTTTCCTTTTGATGATCCATCCCGACATACAACAACAATTTCAGCAGGAAAGGTGGGAGAAATTCTGCCACCGATGCACATACTATCATGACATCGTAGCTCATGAGTTTTCTTAGGGTTTCGATGGCAACTAGATGGAAATCAACAGTATCTCTTTCCCATTTATACAGGAGATAATAGCGGAGACTACGACCCTATGTGCAAATGGAGAGCCAGATTTTAGGAGCCATGTATTAGCAAGGATCAATGTGCCTTTTTTCTTCAAGGAGGAGTTCAAAAATCAAAATTGGAAAGAGGGGGTTCAGAGAGCCTAGTTGCAATAAAAATGGAATTGGTTGTTGAGAATAATCGAGTTCGATCTCACTTGTGAAGGACGTTTCAATAAGGTAAATCTCTATCATTTTCATTTCCTAACACATTTAGCTGGTTAGGTTAGGATGAGCACTTGTTTCTATTTATTGGAAAGTTTAAAATGCATGGCCACTTGTTTTAGATCTAGAACCGACCCTTCACCTCATTTTGTCTACCATAAATCTCTGATCAAATTGTTGATTGAAAACCAACTGGCTAAAGCAGGGAAAAATTGGAGTCATTTTTTATTTTGGTGAGTTTTTCAACCTCAACCCCCTACAGCTCTAAGAGGGAGGACGAAAGGTACTAAATAGGGGAGTAAGACTCATGTAGGAGCTCCCACTAAGCCAACCCCTAGCCAAAAAGATACAGACATCCCTTCATCATCCTATGGTCCTAAAATCCCTAAAGTTTATCAAAGGAGAAGTTTCAGGCTTAAGAAATTTACCCACACATCCCTTTAAAATTTACCCTCTGCTATCAGTTCTCCTCAGGTTGTAAGTCCTCCCTTTGAAGCATCCCCTGCATACACAAATTTACCAGAAAATATTAAAGGCAAGGAAATTGAAATTGAGTGTCAAGTTGAAGAAACACCATTGTCTAAAACTTTTAAAGGAGGAAAAGGGCCCCATACAAGACCAACAAAGAAATTAAGTTTTAAAATAAAGCTGAGAAGAAATCCAAAATTGGTTAAGGAGGTAATTGATGGAAACAACATGTCGTTAAAGGACCTTATAATCATCAAAAAAAAAGACTGCAAGTTCTAAAAAGAAAAAATATAAAGAAACCAAGGGGAAAGATCTTATGGAAACCAAGAAAAGGAAAAGACAGAGAATGGAGAAAGTAGATGTGATTTTGAAGGCATCTAACACCCTTAGGTAAGAGGCTAGGTGTCATTTTGAAATTTTGATTATGCATTGAGAAACTTTTTTTTTGGCTTATCGTTGATTATGTGTCTGACAACGTTATACATATAGAAATGTAGGGAAGAGATGACACCTCCGTTGTCAACGAATTTTGAAGGGTTGTGCTAACATCTCCATTGTCATCAAATCTTGCAGAAAATAGCGTGGACATTCTCATTGTCAGTGCATTCTGAAAACAGACAAAGAAGAAAATGATGAAAATCAATCTGTCAGTGAAATTCTTAGCTCAAGTAACTAAAAAAAGTAGCAGCAACAGTATTGGCAATTACACCAGAAAAATCGAGGAAGAAGGAGCTCTAACATAAGAGCGTTTTTCAAGAATCATTGGACCTATTTTACAGCAAGGGACCTGTTTGCCAGTGAGGGAGTTGCTCTATCAGTAAGGGACCTGTTTCTATCATCAAGGGAGATATTATGAAGATAATGTTTCTTAGCCTAGATGTTAACATATTTTCTAGCAAATAGTTTTATTTTAGAAAAACTTAATGTATTTAGATACATATTTCAGATACATTAACTTGGAATACTTTACTACTTTTTTATTATTGTAATTAAGTCTGAAGCTATAATATTGTGAATAGTTGTTGTAAAGTCTATAAAGACAATTTCTAAAGAATGAAACGAGGTTGGTTTTTACTTGAATATATATAGCATTCTGGTGTATTATTTGAGGAAATCTTAAATATATATAGTGTTTGATGAGCATTTGTGTTAAATTCTTGTGTTGTAGTTCCTTGTCCATTTTTTCTTTATTTTAAAAACCTTCTTCATGTTTGGAAAACTTAATATCTAAAATTGGCATTCTTTATGCTCTTGTTTCATTATTTATTAGCCATTCATACTTGTTGTTCAGTTAGATAAAATATTGTTTTCTTCAGTTCTCTTTTTCCAAATTTTCCAAATTGTCAAAGGTGTTATTGTTACCCTGCTTTTTGTGTCTTTCTCATTATATTTGTAGCATCATTCGAACAAAGAGGTGTCTTTCTGTGTCTTGTCCCTGAGGTCCTGCAAAAATTCCAGAGAGGTGTTGAGCGCCTTGCAGAATGGTTACACAAAGAGAAGGTCCGGCAAACAAAATATTTAGATTAATGAAACAACAAGAGTATGGTCGCCATTCATGTGGTAGCGTTTTTATGGCAATGGTGTACCAAAAGACACCTCCTTAACAACTAATTGTTCCCTGCAAAGGATCAAAAACATAATTGGTGTTTTTAGTGGACAAACTTAGATAAACACAACATTGTAAATAGTGGAAATAATGTGTACATAAAGATAAAATAAAAGGAATAGGTGAATACAAAAGCAATTCTCAATGGAGAAAACAAGTCAATAAAATAATGGAAAAACCTCCCTTTATTGACTATTAGTAGTAGAGGTTGAATAAAATACATGAATCTTAGACACTTTAAGAGAATTATTTGAGCTATGGTGCTAAAAAATCCTTAGCAAGGGGGTGATTATCCTCAATCTCTTTGTAAGTTTCCCCTCTCTTTCAAAGAAGTATGAATACTCTCCAATGGTGGATTCCTCTTCTCTCACTAAGATGATGGATTTCTTAGAAGAAATATAGCCAACATGCTAGTACTCTCCCCTTCTTTGGCTTCAACAACGGAATGGTGGTTTTCTCTGATAGTAATTTGGCCAGCATAACAATGTTTCATGTTGTGGCTCTCCCATGGCCTGTTTATATAGAATTTTTGAATCCATTTCCCCCCCTTTTGGTTCATGCATGATAATGACACATAAGTAAGATAAGATGATTCCATTAAGGGCTGCATATCTTCAGGGTGACTCGAATTTGGCCGTCCTAGACTAAAATCATGTCAAAGAATCGTCTCCAAGTGTGTGGAGTGGTCCCAAATCACTGAGTCGTCCATTTCTTCGACTATGCAGCTTTTGAAGGATATTCCACTTACACGCATTTATTGAATAAATAGCCGCAATGACCTCAATTATTTATCTTCATAAACTTTGGACCTTAGGAGAAATTAATTTTTTTAAACTCCATGATGTATTTAGTTGGAAAATATTCACTTGTGCATTCAGTTGGACACTTTTTAGCGTCTTTAGGATTGTGAAAACATGTGTATGATTTTATGGTGTTAACAATTTCCCCTTGATGTATGAGGTTAGGAGAAAATGTATAGCCGAAACACATCACATTTTCTATTCTAATAGAGAGTCTGATCAACCTTTTGAGAGAGAGGATAACTTGTTATGGATATGAGCAGAGAAACCCCTTGATTGATTATAAATGATAACCATGCTATGATGAAAACCTAAAGAGTAAAAAATGTGTTTATATGAGGCGGGCATGTCCTATGCTCATTATGATGAATAATATTAATTATTACAATCAGACAGGGAATGGCCATATCCAGTCAACATTATGGTAGTTGATGTGTTGATGGTTGCTGATGATAACTGTTGATGCCCTCAAGGGTGCTTCTTGGCCAAATAAATTGCATTTGGTTCCCCCATGCATAACAAAGGTGAAGCACTGTTGAATGCGTTGTTGTAGGATGCATGGGTCTTTAACTTTGGGTAACTCCCCCGTATCATGTTGTAAGCACCGTTGAATGAGGTGCTTAGTGATGCAGAGGTCTTTGACTAAATGAAAGAACTGCAATGGTAGTTAAGTAAGACACCACCTTGACATGAAAACTTGTGTTGGTGTCGAATGTCAAGGGGACTGATGACATCAATGGGAAATATTGATTCCCATTGTGCCACCTGAGGATATCCCTTCAAGGGGGGAGTTAGAGAATTAGAAAAGGGTGTCCATGACCATAAAAGCATAGGAAAAAAGGAAACGATGTTGGCGATTCATAAATGGGGTAGGAAAATCAATCAAAGCGGCGTAAATACGACATAAGAAATCGGAACAATACAGGCCAAAAGATTCGATATGCCCATAAAAAGAATAAAACAAATATTAGATCATTATGTAAATAGATATTTACCTTAGGTGGAAAAGTGACGAACGCATGAATGGCGATAAATGCTAATGAGTGGTGGTAGAGTGATTAGACAATAATGATATAATGCATATAAATATATAGTTTACGATGCATGTTGGCTAACTGAATTAGAAATGTTGTTCAAATGGTAAATTTTCCTTTAGAAATGAATCAATAGGGGGTAATAGGATAAAGAGTATTTGATAGTGTAACATAGTACTTCAATACCACAAGCAGAGCCACTGCTGCTAGGAGGAGTTCATAGCTTCAACAAGGTTGCTTTGTAACCCCAAAAATGAGCCAGAATCCTCTATTTAATATTTAGATGATTCTTTTTTTTCTTGATATAAAGAGACCACTGTGCTGGCATGGTGACCAGATAATCATAGTGTCATCCACCAAGATATAACAAAGTGATCATACTGGCTCATGATGAGATCCCATGTCCTTCTGACATTTTTAATTATCAATAAGGTCACTACCTTGGTTTGGTGGCCAAAATGGAATGTCACCCATTACATCCTTATGATCATGGTAGGTTGGCTCATACTGAGACCCCCTATCCTCTTTAAGACACTGTTTGTTGCATTTTCATATTTCTATATTTTCATATTTTCATAGTTTGATGCTTTTATTGTAAAAAGAGGGAGACTCATTTACTCGTTACGATTCAGGGATGGTGTAAGAAGTAAAAAAAATGCCAATGAAAGTTATGCTTTTATCCCTATATCATCATATCAAAGGGATTTATCCATTTGAAAGTGCGAAAGATAAATCATCATGGTATTAAGATAATAAAACATTTTATGATGTGTCTAGAGAGAAGATATTCAAACAGTCCTTATACAGATGAACCATGTCAGGTTCAAAATAAAGATGACCATCAAAAGGTTTTACATCTTAGGCACAAATCCAAGCAGATGGTTTTTTATTCGAAACATAAAAGAGAAAAAAAATGTCAAAAAGAATGATCAACGATGAAACAACAAAGATAAATCACAGTTATTCATTCTACCGATTTAAACAACAAATATACAAAAAGAAAAATCGAAGTTGTTCAATTGATTGAATGACAATCATTCAATTGATTGAACGACAACATAGAAACACAAAAGTGTTGTTTAATTGATTGAACAACAATCGTTCAATCGATTGAATAGAAAAATCGTAGAAATGCAAAAAGTGTTGTTCAATTGATTAAACATTAAAAAAAAAAGAAGAAGAAGAAGAAGTGTTGTTCAATTAATTGAACAACAATTGTTCAATGGATTGAACAACAAAATCATAAAAACAAGAAAGTGTTGCTCAATTGATTGAACAACAATTATTCAATAGATTGAACCAAAAAAAAAAAAAAAAAAAAA